>CAWUCO010000289.1:600000-966000 GCA_963920705.1 Odiellus spinosus | reverse complement strand
GGCGAGCATTAGCGCGTGAAAATATTTCCTATTCCTGACTTTTTTGGCCGCGTGTCTTGGGTAGGTTGTGGATCTAGTTCATATTTAATCCATCTATGTTATCTACAGAGCCCGGCAAGTTGGCGCGGCGATAGTTTCCACTCCCGACTTGCGAATATTTCATGTTAACTGGGCTCATAAATTAATGATTGACGTATTAATTAAGTAATTAGTAATTAGATTAGTGATTGGCGCGCCAATTATTAATCCATGCTGGGTCATATTAAAAAAAAAATCGCCGCAAATATGACTGAAATCCTTGGCAATCCTTGTTTTGAAATTTGCCCCTTTAAAATGCTCTTCCCTTAAGCGCACAGTCTAGGTTTGACTGTACAACTTGTTTTGTACAACGTCGTCTGCTAAGCCAGAAAAGAAGGCGACTTTAAAGGGGATTTAAAAAAGGATAGTCCTTTTAAGCCCCGGCCAGATATGACCACTTTACATATAAGCATTCCCGATATCCCTTCTATTGTCTACTATGGTGGCCTATCTACTGTTATAATTAGCTATTAATTAGTGATTTTATTACTGAATTCCCTTTTGGGAAAGGCAATTCGTTTTGCTTATTGTTAAAATTATTCTTTATTCTTTTTATATTACTGGCTTCTAGAAGCCTAGGCTTACCTTTCTATTCGCCATGAGGATCCACTTCGTTTTCCTTTCGTTTCTATGTTTTCTCTATTAAATAATTGTTCCCAATTTATTTTTATGCTTTTAATCCTTTTATTTAATTATTTATTTTACTACCAAACTGTCACTGATTATAAACCTAATTATATCTAACTCGACAGTAGAAGAGTCTGAGAGGAACTGCCTCTGTCAGAAAACGAAACGAAATTATATTTTCTCTTCTTTTTATGAAGGAGGGGAAGTGCAAGGGGGCGCCACCAGTTCTACTAAGCCCGAAAATTGTTTTGGCGGGCTTTTCGAACTGCTGGCCCCCCGTTGCATAATGAATGCTGCGAATAAGCAAAGACGTACCTTTATTCGACGTACACCTTTAGAATGGTTTCTACTCTGGACCGCAAGCTACGGAAAATCACGTTACAACTCGCCTTCAAAGATCAATCTTTTAAAAGTTGCTCTTCAGATAAACAGGAATACAATGATGGCATTGTTGTATATATCCGGTATTATCATGTTAAGATGAAGGCTTAACTTACTTGGCTCAGTTTGACTCCGTTGTTTGTTAAGAAGCTTCTTCTCTTCTATTTGGGAAACTTTAGCTAACCCTGCGATTCTGTGATTCCCTTTTTTCTAAATGTTTATTTATCATTTCACCCTAATACTTCGTCGCCCTTAAATGTAAAACCGAATAACCTCGAAAATCCCAGCAGACATCTCTAAGGAGGAGTAAGGAGGGAAGAAAACAATACTAAAAGAAAAAACCACGATAGGTAGAATTCGACCATAGTAGGAGGAAGTAGTAGCTAACACCAGATTCGAATGGTTTATTTTACTCGTATTTGTTTTCAAGTCTTCATATTTATAAAGCAGATTTTGGTCAAGATATTTAGTTAGCAATAATAATAATTAATGGTTTTAGGGAGATTATGGAGGATGTCAAATCAAAACTAGGCATTGACATAATATTTTCGGTAAATTTAATTACGTAGATGATTTTTGCAACTGCTGTCAATGGTGCTCGCCGTTGTATCATCCTTAGATGAAGCATTAGTGTTAATTTTATTTTTAATAATTATAGTTGTCATGCTGAATTTGTTTTGTTACTGTAGGTTTCAAATAAAGATAATACTGCAGAGACAGTTGTTGAGCCGCATTTAAGCTCGGTTAATTTAAGAAGTAACTATTAATGGATCAAGTTGTGAGCGAAATAGATTCCGACGTATAATTTATTTATTTATTGCTCACTATTTAATAATATCTGCGACACGAAATAATATATGTATATGAAATTCTATAATAATAATGGTTAGGTGAAGTTAAGTATTTTAACTAGTTTCTCCGCTTAAGCGGTTTCTTATTAAAAATATTATGTTCTAATTTTAAATCTAAATTAATCACAAAGCTGTTTTTAATGATGTAAATCATTTACTTTAAAATCCAGAATTTACAAAGGTATATATTAATCAAAACAAAATAATTTCATTTTGTTGTATATACTATTTACTTTATCAGGAGCCATTATCTCCTTCAGCTTTAAATGTTGCGGTGGTTTTCAGATAAAATATTTAAGAAAAAGTGTAATTAAACTTGTTGATTTTTTTTTTTTTTTTTTTTTTTTTTTTTTTTTAATAGTGTTTCAAATTCAGGTTGCCGTGAACCTTCGGCCTTCATATTTCTTTATATCGCCTAAACTTTCATTAAAATCTCTATTTCCGTCAACTTTGTGCTTCGTCTCATGGCCCCCTCTTAGTATTACTCCTCTCTTAGGGATCCACAGCCTACAGCTTTGTATTTCCATAGAGGCAAGCGTGTGATAGGCTAGCCCGAGAGCTCCGAGTTAGCCTTGGCAATAGGGATACAAGTAATGTTTTAACTGCCGCTAGGTTCCCCGCGTGCCACTGCCAGTGAAGTGTAGGCTGCTCAAGAGTTTGTTCGTAACAAAATAACATTTTCGTGGGCGACGTCATATATATTTGCATTTCAATTCAAAATTCGAGCCAAAAATATAGCGTACTATAATTTTCTAGAAAAATCGATAATTTTTGGAACCAGGTACTATAATTTTAGACTTTTGATCTGGCAACGCTGATTACCCTTATCAATCATATTACTTAACAGATTGATAAAGGTTTAACGAGGCCTAAAGCTCTTTGCAATTATATATTTTATTTTTCCATGAGTCTCTTCTCCTGCAATTTTTACGTGGAGTGATGACGAAGCAAAAATAACGGGAAATCAAGGCTATAGACTTTAGTCTCTGGTTTTCATTGTTATATTGTTAAAAAAATTGCTTGAAACTGTAAACTTACAGAAGGAGCGTATGAAGGGACAGCGAGAGTAGTTTTGAAAGTAAGCCCTTGGCCATTTTTAATTGGACAAGAAATCCCACTTCCGCTACAGCCATCAGCACCATCTTCCATTCCGGGGAAAGAAGCCTCAATTCCAAACGCTCTAGCCGAAATGCTGTAGCGCTTTTGCTACTACTAACGGCCTAACTAAGCCAAGCGTTGACATTAGCTACTACAACTACTACGATTAAACGAAAATTAAGGATGAATAATAATTAGGGACAAGTTATTGCCATACCAAGAGTCACATTTTAATATTAAACAAACTAAACAAAATATACGTCACTATTGACGTTATACGATTAACAAAACTACTAATCATTGATAATAATAATTATCGATACTACTATAATTAATCGATACTAATATAATTAATCGATACTACTAAATGACATAACTAATGAAAAACACTACTACTAAATTACACTACCCCCAAAATAATAACATGCGGCGCGTAATACTCGACCAATGCCAGATTAAATTAAATAACTACTATCTACAATATACTATATAAGCGCGTTTCAATGTACTCATCACTTTGTTGTTGGTCTCGAGACTTGGAAGATGAAGAACGTAGAATTTAGGAAGGTGTCAATAGTGTTGAAGGAGAGAAGATTAAGGCTGAGACGATGCGTGAGGCTTCTACGAAATACGTCGGCTATAGACGTGGCGATGACGATCGGCCAAAAGTCCGGGACGGAGACTTCAGTAACCCCTGATTACATCTCGGTAAAGGCGGATGCACACAGACATCGCTCGAAATTTCACTTTCGCGCGAAACGCGTGAGCGCGTAGAAATTTCGCGCGTTCCACGCGAAAACCATACATATAGAATTTTTTGCCGCGTGACAGTCGCGTAAAAAACGATATTGTAGCAGACAGACGAAAATGAGCGATTTCAAACAGCAGTTACTGCTTTTACGTAGGAGAAAAGTTTTAATTTCGCTCCTAATTTCAATTAAAAAGAAGAATAAACGGTCCATTTGGGTAAGGGAATTATTTCTCAAGCGACAACAGCAAGGAGATTTTCACAATTTGTTAGCGGATTTGAAAATTTCCGATCATAGAGGTAGGTTATGCCAAGGCCTAAATTGCCGTTGATCTGTATTATGGACGTAAAATTAACTGAGATTTCTATAATAACAATAAGGATATTTCAATTACCTTCGGATGACTCCAGATGTATTTGAAGTTCTCTTACAAATGGTTGGCCAAAGTTTGGAAAAAACAGCGACAAATTCAAGAGAGCCTATTTCACCTGCAGAAAGGCTTGCCTGTACTTTAAGGTAATTTAAAAACCGCGGGCTTCAAATGCGTGCAAACTTTACGTGCTGTCGATTTTATACCGCTAAATTCAAACTTTCTTCATGCCTATATGGTAATACATTAATAAAACATTTTTTAGATATTTGGCTTCTGGAGATGGTATGATTAGCATCAGCTACAGCTTCCGAATAGGTCATTCGACAGTCTCAAAAATTATTCAAGAAACTTGTCAAGTCATTTGGGACATTTTACGCTCGATTTATCTACCCGTTCCAAACGAAATAGAATGGGGCGCTATCGCGAATGACTTTTGGGATTTTTGGGACTTTCCAAATTGCGTAGGAGCTATAGATGGAAAGCACTGCGTTATGCAATGCCCAGAGAAAGGGGGCTCTCTGTATTACAATTACAAAGGGTCGCACAGTCTTGTTCTGATGGCGGTATGCGATGCTAAATATTGTTTCACATTAGTAGATATTGGTGACTCTGGTCATCATAGTGATGGTGGAGTTTTCTCCCAATGCGCTTTCGGAAAAGCCATGGAAAATGGAGAACTAAGGCTTCCACCTCCCAAGGCTCTGCCTGGAACCAGAGGGCTAAATATCCCTCATGTATTTGTGGGAGACGAAGCTTTCCCTTGTAAAACATATTTAATGCGACCCTACTCAGGCCGCGAATTAAACAATGTAAATGACGATCCGGAACTACGACTTAAGAGACAAATTTATAATTATCGTCAATCAAGAGCCAGAAGAATCATAGAAAATGCTTTCGGCATATTGACATCTCGTTGGAGGATTTACCGAAGACCAATTATAGCGAAAGTGGAAACTGTTGAGAGAATTGTACAAGCCACTTGCGCGTTGCACAATTTCCTAAAAGTAACGGATGATACGTCAAAAAGCCCTGACAAACGCTATTGCCCTCCTTCCTACGTAGATCATGTTAATGAAACAGGAATTGTACAACAGGGAGAGTGGAGAAAAGAGGGACCCAGTTTGGGGTTACGAAATGTATCAACGTTCCATTCCAATAGAAGTTCTGAAAACGCAAAAGATATACAACACGAGTTTGTTAAATTCTTCAACAGCCCACAAGGAGAGGTACCGTGGCAATTGGAAATTGTTTTGAATGGAACCAGACCAAACAACTAAAAATATGATCAAAATACTTTAATCTCAACAAAAAAAGACATTTAAAGGGAGGAGATAAAGAACTTACAAGTGGTACATAACTATATAAAGTCCATTAAGGTAGTGAAAAGATTTACACAAGGAACGAAGAAAAATTTACGTAACTTAAACGTGTATTTAATATTTAAACAAGATATATTTAAACTATATTAGTTAATATTAAAACGACATTTATGTATCTAAACAATGTTTTATGAAATATTTAAAATTGCTATAGTAACGAGTATACATATACAGGGTGACAAACAGTGAGGGGTGACTTCATGCGAGGTTATCACAGGTACATTCCTATATGAAGCAAATAGCCTTCTGGTCCGGTTCCTTAAATTTAAGGTCATTCAAGTTTATCAACTATTATCCAAACTTGCTATAATTGCCTGTTTAATTAACAACCATCTCGATTTATTAATGTTTCCGTGGATTATCAATATAGGTAGCTTATCAAAGCCGTACTTCTTTATGCGTCCTAATTTTGTAACTGAAAATAAGTAATGTTCAATGGCAGGACCATTCGACGGGCACTTGTACTTTCAGGAACCAGACCAGATGTTTACAAGGTTTGTTTTTACCTAGGGTTCCATCCTCCTGACATATGTATTCAATTAAAATTAAGAAAATGTGTTTTTTCTTAAACAACGAACAAAACATTTCATGGTCTTCTTAAAAAGTATTTAAGGCATTAATATGTGTTTCAACTTTCCATATACACTGTAGCAAGGTATTTTAAAATGGGCCATCTGTTCTAAAAAGTATATTATGAAGTTTTCTTCCATCGTGCAACTTGGTAGGATTTAGCGGCTGACTGGAAATATAAATAGCAAAAGAGCTCAATCTGATCAATGGTGGCTAGAAAACTTGGAAGTCTTCTGCAGAAACGACAACTTTGATAAGAAGGGGTTAGTTCATGATCACATGAACCCTTTATTTCCCATTGGAAGTATGCTTGGCATTAAAAATGAAAATTCGTATTTAAACAAGGATTCTAGTGGTTTTCATCAGTCATAAAGTTCACTTCCATTAAAATTTGTTGAATTTTAACTTTGGCCAAGGAACTTTTATAAGCTGAGAAGCTTTTTAGTTCTTCTGCAACTTGTTGACCAAAGTAATCATCTTTATCCAATGCCTTACTGGACTGACAAGCATTGATGATTAGATCGTCAGTGCTTTTCAACATATTTAACAAATGTTTCGAATCATCATCAGCCTTTTTTCTTTTCTTTCCCACTCTCGATTCTTGCACATGTTGTGGCAATTTGCTCTTACGAGAGGCAAAGCTTGAAACACTACAATTTTCGCTTTTCAAAGGTACCACACTTTCCTCATCCTCAAAATGTTTGGAACTTGAGTCACTAATTTCCTTTTCAAGTATCTTATCTTGCATTTGATCATTAATTAGACTAGAGTCTTCATCGTTGCTCTCTGTTAAATCTAAGACATCTCCATTTGCCAATGTTTCCAGAATATTCTCAGCAAGTTGATTATCCAATAATTCTTCTTCTGATGATTTTTTATTTGATTCTTCGCGAAAAAACTGCTCTCCCAAGAGATTGTCATCATTGTTATCGGCTTTATACGATTCAGGTCTATCATTCTCCTTGCCATTATTTCCAAAGTTTGAAGATGACCTGAAATAAACCAAAATGTGTGGCATTGAGATTTTAATTGTGTATGTGGGATTACTAGATTTTAGTAAAGTGTAATTAATATTAATTATATAACGGAAATATCTTACTGTCTATGTTGCACATGATCTGTTAAAAACAAAAGCATTTGAAACAGTGGCCAAACTGAAAGGGCGGCACTTCCACTTGGCCTTTTTCGCTCCTTTACAAACTTATCTCGGATAGCTTTCCATCTTTTTTGTACCGCTTGAACTGAAAATGAACAGAATTTATAATTCGAAACCTAGGTAATAAACCATATACAAATTAAAGTTTAAAATAAGATGATCAAATTGTTTCTGGAATTTCATCTCTACATAAACTTGTTAAGCCTTAGGTTTATTAGAATATTCGTAATTCACTCACCATCGGAATCCATCGATAAAGCGATGGAACGCCATGAATTTTGAACAACCTCTCGTTTCCGGTGATTCTGATGTTTAAAATTGTATATATGTTCATATTTTTTCACTTCCTCGATTAGTTTAGCATCAAAATCCATTTTACTACACCAGTACACACGTCTCTACGAACTTAGCTACTAATTATTATGGCAGACGACGATTGTTTAAAAGGAAAAATCACGGCTGTGCTGCCGTCTGTCGCGTAAAATTTCGCGCGGGAACTTACGAAAATAGGAGTCTCGCCCAATTTCGCAAGTCGTCGCGCGAACGCGTATAAATTTCCGCGCGACGTCGCTGCCTCGATCTGCGCATGCGCACGCGCGAAATTTTCGCGCGAAATGCAGTTTCGACGTCTGTGGGCATCCGCCTTAATAGTTGCGGCCAGCGCGGAGACTATTTCCCAAAGTGGCTTCCAGGGGATGAAGGATCATCTCGTCCCCTTATGGCTTCGTTCGTCTGCTTACAAGTGGTTCCAGGTTAAGAGCTGGATCCGGAATTAATTATTTACAATGGTGTGTCCGAGTTTTTAAACCCTTCGGTCACGTGGCTTCCAACATCGGTCTTGGCTTCGAACACCAATCAGAAACCGATGCGTCGGGTTTTCAATATTTCGACTCGCCTTGGTGAAAAACCGATGACGTTGGGGTTTTCTTATTTTAGCCCTTCTTCATTCAAGTTTAGGCGGACGCGCACTTTCACACGGCGGCGTAATTACTATACTATCTATTCAAGCTACTATATATTTTGGCATTTGGTCAGTAAGCTCTGGCAATGGTTAGAGTCATGCGGAACATGCATACTATGATATAATGTACCCATACAAAAACAGGAAATAAAGCGAATAGGTTTAACCTTACAAAACAAAATACATCTATGACATTTGATAAATTCATGAATGCCCCTAAGAGGGGGAAATACGATTGCCGGTATGGCTTGGGTTTTTTGTAAAAGAAAAAGAGAGGGTCACGAGCGGCGAGTTCGTCTTTGTTCGGACCGCTTGGAAAGGGATGGGGATTACTATTGGCAACGCTATTCAACTGGCCGCTTTTAAGGATCTAGGTAAAAACCCCTGGACGCCCATTACTACAAAAAGGGATAGTTAAGATTTTCTATAGGCTATAGAGTCCTTTAACGCCGTAAATTTATTTGCGAGAACGCAAATTCATGTGGAAACTATTGTCGGCTGGAGGACGAACAATATTGGGTTTCGCTTTTGGTTTGGATATTTGGGGCTCCTCATTAACTTGGTCACGCTCGGTATAGAGCTTAAGTTCCCTTAAGTTAAATGTCCCCTTCAACTCCTGGCTATTATTCTTTGGGCGTAGTTTGTATGTGTAGGGAGACATTTTTTATGCTATTACGAAGGGACCTTCCCATGTTGGTGCTAGCTTCGCGGAAAACCTGTCACCTGCCGACGATTGGAAGTGGGTTTTTTTCAAAACTATATCTCCCTCTATAAATTCAAACTCTCGCTTCTTTTTATCATAAATGGCCGCTTTCTTTTTCTGGGATTCTACTAAATTTCCCTGGGCCTTCTTTATGGCGCTACTAATTAATTTCGCTCTGCTAAGCGGGCCTATCTGCTCGCAGGCGTTTGATAATTGGTTATTGTTCACGTTCATTATGGGCGCTTCTCGAATATCTCTACCAAAATTTAAAAATGCGGGTGAAAACCCTGTGGACTCGTTTTTAGAACTGCGCAACGCCATAACGAACTGCTGTAAACCTTCATCCCAATATTGGTGACTCTCTTGGGTTTTTTGTAAAAGAAAAAGAGAGGGTCCCGAGCGGCGAGTTCGTCTTTGTTCGGACCGCTTGGAAAGGGATGGGAATTACTATTGGCAACGCTATTCAACTGGCCGCTTTTAAGGAACTAGGTAAAAACCCCTGGACGCCCATTACTACAAAAAGGGATGGTTAAGATTTTCTATAGGCTTAACAAAAATAGGCGACCTCGAGTCTACAAATAGATCTTGGGTTTTTAGCAGAAGCAATTATATATAAAATATAATTTAAATAATATCGTAACGAAAAAGTTCGTTACAATGCTTAGTTTAAGATTTGACGTATCTTGATCTGAAAATAGCAAATGTTTGTGATTTCACGTGTACGTGTAAGTGCTTGTTTCCGAGTTATTTGAAAGAAAATCAATCTCAATTTCGGTTGTTTGACCCTTCACGAAAGAGCAGGGCTCTGTTGAGCACGGATTGCCTCGCACTTCTGTTACGGTACCACCTGAAAACCACATTTTGTTTTTTTTAATATTAAAGAACAGGATTCAGTGGTGTCTTCCACTTTCTATATACTCTTGTTGAAGCCAGAGTTGGCTATTTTCTATTATGGGTAGTAAATTAATGAGTTGTTACATTCACTTTAGAAAATTGTTGTCTGACCGCCTTGCCAATTTTAATATCAGCGTAATTTTAACGAAGTTGAAATATTCAAGTTTTTAAAAATTGTAAACGAACTGCTACCTTATGGAGAAAAAAGGGTTTAGATTAAACTATAATAAAACAATGGAAGCTTTCCAGTCGTAACCTTTCATATGTTAAAGCTTATCTTACAATAAATTTATTAATCGTTCCAGTGAAAAAGTCATTAGCCCCTTTGATTTATTTTAAAACTTTCCCACTAATATTTATTTGTCATTGATCTAAATTGGGTCCTGCTTGTTTAAATTCCCTTCTATACCAACCGGTTTCCTTGCACACAATCTTTGTCGTATTATATATCAAAATCTATTTCGACATAATCGTATTTAAAACTTAAAGATAACGTTTTTAAACGCGTCATATTATTACAACTGGGTAGAGTGCAGTCTTACTAGTTTTTAGTTTTCTCCTACGAGCGACAAGAATCATCTCAATTCACGCGTCTCGCACTTAATAATGTTTCTACTTCTATTCATTTAATGGTATTAAATAATATAATTTGCCACAGTCACTCTGTTATGTAAAACGTGATATATGGTATTCCTAGTAATGGCGTCTGCAAGCTGGCAAAACCAGGAATTACCCTAAGCAGCGCGAGTTTACTGATATAACCTAACTAGTCTAATAAACCACGTTATAATTTTGCAATTCTCAGTCTCACTGAAAACTATCCCTTAAATATAATTTACTAATTTTGGATTTTGCAAATAGTTAAAACTACTTACCACAGCTAGTAAAAGAAATGGCTTTCTGCGCTGAAGCAATGCCGCATAGTAAAGTGAAAAAAGGATTTGGTGAATCATTTTCTCAAGTATTTCTCGTCTTTTAAGTAAAGTAACGGAGAAGATAATAAACTGGAATTGAGTCTGCCGTATTTGTACGGTTTTCAATTGGAAGAAATTCGCTTTATGGGGAAGGTGATGTATTTTATAACACCTGTTCTAAAGATTGCGTGACTTATTTAAACTTGATCTTCATCCTCTTGCATTATTCAGTTGAAGGTGGAATGAAGTTTATTCCATCGATTTCTTACCCTTCAAATAGGCAAAATTCATTTTACTTGGTTTCAAATTTAGTTATTGTAATGGGAATCCAGCAGACCTACTTGGTCCAGCTAGAAAACTAGGGTGCTTTTAAACCCCTTTTAATAGTTCTAATAAAGTCCGTGCCTCTTATTTATCGTCTTTCCGAATTGTACGTAGGACTATTATTAATGGATATCTAGCTCCATAGATAAAGACGGATAACAAAACCTGGCGTTGAATAATGGCAAAAAGTGGCAAAATAAGAAACTAAGAAAATCACGCGGTCGTCTGCCACGCACTAAGTAATGTTAGTTCTATTTTTTGCCACTGTTCGACGGTAGAGGACGCTTAAGAACGCCAGGTTTTGTTATTTCGCCATAGATCTACTATGGCCTACTTCCTGAATGAGTTGAAGATACACAAGTGTGTTTCGAAAATGGTGGTATAGGATCGAACTACAGTGGGCTCTAAATGTCATTTTTAAGGTAAGGTTCCAATTGCGCAGTTCCCTATTGCGAAATTCCCACTCACGCATTTCCTTTTGCGCAATTTTCATTTGCGCAGTTTTCCATTTCCGCAGTTTCCATTTGCGCAGTGTTCATTTGAGGTTATGTTAGGTTACCTTAGGTTAGGTTAGTTAATCACTCGAACTAGCCTGTCCCTCTTGTTATATTATAAGATTAGGTTAGGTTAATTAATCACTCGAACTAGCCTGTCCCTCTTGTGGACTCTGAAATGGCGCCCCGTACGACAAAACTTCATAAAACATTTTCGTCCTAAAATGACCCATAGAACCCACTGTAGCTTGGTCCTATCACCATTTTCGAAACACTCTGTATAATTACCTTTACAATAGTTTTAGGATAAGTTGGCGATTCTCGCTAGAAATTAAATTGTTTTCGAACTTCATTCTGCCATTAATATTGATTTCCCTAAAGAGCGGCGCCAAAAAAATAGATTAAGGTCTGAAAGATTAAAAGATTATCTCTCTGGAGGTAAAAACAAAATTGTTACTATGTCATAAAGAGATGGAGATAAGAGGCATCTAGTGGTACTAAGATCAGCGTAATTTTAACGAAGTTGAAATATTCAAGTTTTTAAAAATTGTAAACGAACTGCTACCTTATGGAGAAAAAAGGGTTTAGATTAAACTATAATAAAACAATGGAAGCTTTCCAGTCGTAACCTTTCATATGTTAAAGCTTATCTTACAATAAATTTATTAATCGTTCCAGTGAAAAAGTCATTAGCCCCTTTGATTTATTTTAAAACTTTCCCACTAATATTTATTTGTCATTGATCTAAATTGGGTCCTGCTTGTTTAAATTCCCTTCTGTACTAAGAGTACCACTACAATTAAAAGAAAATTTTGAGATGATATTAAGATAAACGCGATAATGTTTAAATCAATAAAATAACCTCCATAAATTACTTAAAACCTTAAGAGGGAAAAATCCTAAAAAAAACCATCTTAAAGGGAAATTAGGTAATTTTTAATGTAGTTTTAAATGGTTTAGTCTATTTGTAAAAAGGTGTGAGAATTCTTAAGATTGATACTTTGTGTTACAAGCCCATCGATCCAGCAGTGGCTAATTAATTTGAAACCAATCAGCCAATTTGATCAACTAGACCACCAACATACTTCCATGGGGAATCTACGATGGACGACCATGTAGCAGACGATAACTTCGAGCAAATTGAAACCTAATATTCATTTAAATTATAATTTAAAAATATCAAAGTAACTATATCTATGGTAGGGTCGCCTAATTCTGAACGCTAATAATTCCAACCGCGATAATTTGTCTAATTAATTAGACCGTTTTTAAGGGAACGTTTCCTTTTCGGTCCAGGCTTACGCGCTCAATTTCTTCGTAAAGTTAAGAGTTTCACGCTATAAAATAAACTTCTCAAGCCCAGAATTTGGCCACTAACTCTCCGCGAAAACGTAATTTCAAAATATGTCTAAGAATTTCTAATTCTTAACGGCGCGCTAAAGTATACGATAAAATCCCAAAATTTGCTAAAGAAACCACTTCCGCGCCTCGGATTGAGAAACGAGTGTCACCAACCGCGCTAATTCCGCCTCTTTGTAGTTAAATTTGGCCAAGGAATCCATTGGTGACACTCGTTTCTAGATTGGAGGTGCGCGAGTGGTTCATTTTGCAAATTTTGGTAGTTTTTTTTACACGTTATAAGATTACAATTTATTTATTTTCGCTTTTCTTACCAGGGGTAGGCCTACCCGTTATAAAAAAATCGAAAATAAATCGAAATTGATGTTTTAAAAGGGGTACCCCATTTAAAAAAAATCTAAAGGCAGGCGAGCATTCTACCTCTGAACGACCGATGCTCGGTTCCTTGGTTTAATTCTTGAAGTTCACCAATAACGAGAGGATTTTTGAATCCAAAAAGTTGCATCGGCCGGGAATCGAACCCGGGCCGCCTGCGTGGCAGTGTAGCACTCTACCACTGAACCACCGGTGCTCGGTTCCATGGTTTAATTCTTGAAGTTCACCAATAACGAGAGGATTTTTGAATCCAAAATGTTGCATCGGCCGG
Source organism: Odiellus spinosus (assembly GCA_963920705.1). Taxonomy (NCBI): domain Eukaryota; kingdom Metazoa; phylum Arthropoda; class Arachnida; order Opiliones; family Phalangiidae; genus Odiellus; species Odiellus spinosus. Next base: position 952,443 of record CAWUCO010000289.1, on the reverse strand, counting down.
GAATCGAACCCGTGCCGCCCGCGTGGCAGGCGAGCATTCTACCACTGAACCACCGATGCTCGGTTCCTTGGTTTAATTCTTGAAGTTCACCAATAATGAGAGGATTTTTGAATCCAAAAAGTTGCATCGGCCGGGAATCGAACCCGAGCCGCCCGCGAGCATACTACCACTGAACCACCGATGCTCGGTTCCTTGGTTTAATTCTTGAAGTTCACCAATAACGAGAGGATTTTTGAATCCAAAAAGTAGCGTGGCCGGGAATCGAGCCCTGGCCGCCCGCTTGGCAGGCGAGCATTCTACCCCTGAACCACCGATGCTCGGTTCCTCGGCTTAATTCTTGAAGTTCACCAATAACGAGAGGATTTTTGAATCCAAAAAGTTCCATCGGCCGGAATCGAACTCCGGCCGCCCGCGTGGCAGGCGAGAATTCTACCACTGAACCACCGATGCTCGGTTCATTGGTTTAATTCTTGAAGTTCACCAATAACGAGAGGATTTTTGAATCCAAAAGTTGCATAGGCCGGGAATCGAACTCCGGCCGCCCGAGAGGCAGGCGAGCATTCTACCACTGAACCACCGATGCTCGGTTCCTTGGATAAATTCTTGAAGCTCACCAATAACGAGTGGATTTTTGAATCCAAAAAGTTGCATCGGCCGGGAAACGAACTCCGGCCGCCCGCGTGGCAGGCGAGCATTTTACCACTGAACCACCGATGGTCGGTTCATTGGTAAAATGCTTGAAGTTCACCAATAACGAGAGTATTTTTGAATCCAAAAAGTTGCATCGGCCGGGAATCGAACCCGGGCCGCCCGCGTGGCAGGCGAGCATTCCATCACTGAACCACCGATGCTCAGTTCCTTGGTTTAATTCTTGAAGTTCACCAATAACGAGAGGATTTTTGAATCCAAAAAGTAGCATCTGCCGGGAATCGAACCCGGGCCACCCGCTTGGCAGGCGAGCATTCCACCACTGAACCACCGATGCTCAGTTCCTTGGTTTAATTCTTGAAGTTCACCAATAACGAGAGGATTTTTGAATCCAAAAAGTTGCATCGGCCGGGAAACGAACTCCGGCCGCCCGCGTGGCAGGCGAGCATTTTACCACTGAACCACCGATGGTCGGTTCCTTGGTAAAATGCTTGAAGTTCACCAATAACGAGAGTATTTTTGAATCCAAAAAGTTGCATCGGCCGGGAATCGAACCCGGGCCGCCCGCGTGGCAGGCGAGCATTCTACCACTGAACCACCGATACTCGGTTCTTTGGTTAAATTCTTGAAGTTCACCAATAACGAGAGGATTTTTTGAATCCAAAAAGTTTCATCGGCCGGGAAACGACCTCCGGCCGCCCGCGTGGCAGGCGAGCATTTTACCACTGAACCACCGATGGTCGGTTCCTTGGTTAAATGCTTGAAGTTCACCAATAACGAGAGTATTTTTGAATCCAAAAAGTTGCATCGGCCGGGAACCGAATCCGGGCCGCCCGCGTGGCAGGCGAGCATTCTACCACTGAACCACCGATGCTCGGTTCTTTGGCTAAATTCTTGAAGTTCACCAATAACGAGATGATTTTTGAATCCAAAAAGTTGCAACGGCCGGGAATCGAACCGGGGCCACCCGCGTGGCAGGCGAGCATTCCACCACTGAACCACCGATGTTCGGTTACTTGGTCAAATTCTTGAAGCTCACCAATAACGAGAGGATTTTTGAATCCAAAAAGTTCCATCGGCCGGAATCGAACCCGGGCCGCCCGCGTGGCAGGCGAGCATTCTACCACTGGACCACTGATGCTCGGTTCGTTGGTTCAATTCTTGAAGTTCAACAATAACGAGAGGATTTTTGAATCCAAAAAAAGTTGCATCGGCCGGGAATCGAAGCCGGTCCGCCCGCGTGGCAGGCGAGCATTCTACCACTGAACCACCGATGCTCGGTTCCTTGGTTCAATTCTTGAAGTTCAACAATAACGAGAGGATTTTTGAATCCAAATAGTTGCATCGGCCGGGAATTGAACCCGGGCCGCCCGCGTGGCAGGCGAGCATTCTACCACTGAACCACCGATGCTCGGTTCCTTGGTTTAATTCTTGAAGTTCACCAATAACGAGAGGATTTTTGAATCCAAAAAGTTGCAACGGCCGGGAATCGCCCCCGGTCCGCCCGCGTGGCAGGCGAGCATTCTACCACTGATCTACCGATGCTCGGTTCTTTGGTTTAATTCTTGAAGTTCACCAATAACGAGAGGATTTTTGAATCCAAAAAGTTGCAACGGCCGGGAATCGCCCCCGGTCCGCCCGCGTGGCAGGCGAGCATTCTACCACTGAACCACCGATGCTCGGTTCCTTGGTTTAATTCTTGAAGTTCACCAATAACGAGAGGATTTTTGAATCCAAAAAGTTGCATCGGCCCGCGTGGCAGGCGAGCATTCAACCACTGAACCACCGATGCTCGGTTCCTTGGTTTAATTCTTGAAGTTCACCAATAACGAGAGGATTTTTGAATCCAAAAAGTTGCAACGGCCGGGAATCGCCCCCGGTCCGCCCGCGTGGCAGGCGAGCATTCTACCACTGATCTACCGATGCTCGGTTCTTTGGTTTAATTCTTGAAGTTCACCAATAACGAGAGGATTTTTGAATCCAAAAAGTTGCAACGGCCGGGAATCGCCCCCGGTCCGCCCGCGTGGCAGGCGAGCATTCTACCACTGAACCACCGATGCTCGGTTCCCTGGTTTAATTCTTGAAGTTCACCAATAATGAGAGGATTTTTGAATCCAACAAGTTGGGAAACCAAAATAATACCTCCCCGACAACCACGTGATGTTAACTAACCTAACCTTACCTAAAATTTTAAAATTTATGGCATTTGTGGAAGACGAAGATTGAAAGCAAAAAGAAATAATATCTCAATTAAACACTAAATATATTAAACCAATAATTCAGATCAAAAATATACTTCTTATCAAGATAAATTTGAATGCAAAAGAATCAAACTTAATTCAAAATAAAATTTTGAGAACCAGAGTCGGAAAAAAATTTGCTGAATAATGAATTAATTTTAATATAAATGCGTATCGAGTAAAATAAGCAAGGTCAAGGTTCTTGTTTTAAAACCATATAATAATTTTGAAGGCTCTAGAGTTTTTGCAGAACAAGTAACGCCAATAGGCAAAATATTATATCACATTGAACCTATAAGCATTTCTTCAGTATACCAACACAACCCTAAATAATTCTCTACTTAAAACCAAACCTAACTAGAGAAAAAAAGGAAAATATATAAGATATAACCATATAGATTTCAAGATAAATAATCCAGTCCATAATTCAGTATTAAAACAAACAAGTTGGGAAACCAAAATATAACCTCCCCGACCCCGACGTTAAGGTAATCTAATCTAACCTAACCCTACCTAAAATAAAAGATGAAAAGAAATGTAGAGTATTGGATGAGTAGAGGAAACAGCGTGCATTTCAATCATTATTCTCTATTTTACGGAGTATAAGTATTTTCCCTTAACCTCAAGGATACAGAGAATGCAAAAGAATGTCATGCGTTACCCATAATTATATGCGGCATGGCGTAGAGTTCATAATTGACACACCAAATGAAATTTATTTTCTAAATAAATATGTAAAATACATCTTCTTATAATATAAATTATCATTAGAGCATAGGCTGTACTGTGTGATTATCTTCGAGATAATCCACTGATTTGATAAAGACGAAGGATTTAGTCTGGGATGGCAATGAAGACAAGGAATTAAAACGACGAAGATTTTGTAGCAAGTTCCTCTTAGACAAACCAAGAAATATTGTAGACTGAATGTTCCATTTACAACCCATTTTCGGTAGATGATCGGCAATTACTTCCGGTACAGTTTTCGTCTAAAATTCTTGTTTTGACGTGCTAATAGAGGACCATTACTGATATTTTCATCATGTAAGTGATCCCAGTCATTGGAAGAATCAAAGGATTGAGCTGGTCTAGAGGTTATTTTCCAATCCGGCTGACAAGACGTTAGCTTCCACTCCTATGATAAAAAAAATATCTTGAATACTGAAATAGACTAATTTCCATACCGTTAAAATTTATACTTGAATAGCTCCTTTTATGTTTAGAATAACGAGGCCGTATGAAGAACTGTTGAGCTTTTACTGACTGTAAGAATCTCATATGTCGAGTCCGAAAACACTCACTGCTTACGTGTTTCAATTCTTCGTAGCCAGGCCGTCTCTTTCTGGTGATAAATGAAAGCCGTGTCGCTGCTCTGTTGACTTCAAATGGTGATGACATTCTGCGCTGGTTGATTTTCTCACTTAAGTCACTATAGCTCTCTTTCGTCTGGTCTCACTCTACACGGCTTCTTTTGATTATGAAAATAATCGGAAATGTTTCTTGGTTTTATAGTGGAGAAATCTGAAGCCTATTTTTTTCCAACATCAGATAAGCATTTTTTATTCAAAACTGATGTTTTTTTAAACACGGGAAACCTACTGTACTTCTGTCCAAGGGGAGTTTTCACGACTATAATTTTTCTTAAGAGGTTTAACATTTTGTATCAATCCGCCTCAGCTTTAAATCTTATGTCGTTTCTATCTTGGATGCCCGTGTAAATGTACCTTTATTTAGATTCTTCAATCCACCCCAAGTTTGCAGCAAGCCTTAGCCTATACTGCCCGTTATACCTTTGCTTTTTGGACTAAATGATATATGGAAAACAGCTTAGCGCGTGTTGCCAACTCAAGCTGGTATTAAACGGTCACATTTCATTAAATCTTTGTTTAACTAAGAGAAGCACTCGTAAACAATAAACTATACTTTCTCTCTATTAGCTCGAATTCAATGGATATTCCTTATCATTCTACTGTTTAAGAAATAAAATTTTTGTTTATCATTTTGAAGCAATTAATACAAATAGGCTAAGCTTATGATTTCACCCTTTTGTAACCAATTCAGGCACCTTACTCTCTATTACTTCATATAATTTATCAATATTTCATTATTTAAATCTGTGTTTAACTAGAGAAACTCTCGTACCGAAAGAAGTCTTATCAAATTTTGTCAAAGTACCTTTGTCTGTATTAATTTGAATTCAGTGGACGGTGTAAACGCACTTTTATTTAGATTCTTCAATCCACCCCAAGTTTGCAGCCATACTGCCCGTTATACCTTTGCTTTTTGGACTACATGATATATGGAAAACAGCTAAGCGCGTGTTGCCAACTCAAGCTGGTATTAAACGGTCACATTTCATTAAATTTTTGGGAAATTTCTTAAATATCTTCTAAACTTTCTCGAATTTTTAATTGATTTTTCAGCTTCTTTATTAATTAGATTCAGTTTAACAATATTATTATATTAAATTAAAATTTAAATGAATTATACGCTTCAATTCACTAAAAGATATCGCGGCATAAGGCCAAAATAGTTAGGGCATGGAAAAGGGGTATATATAGCTTTCGCTAACCTTTATTAACCGAGCGAGTAACCGATAAGAGTTGGGGAAAACCCCCCCTTCTCAACGTCTAGACGTTTATCGTAACCCTAGGCATTCGGTAACTGCACCACAAAGACCCGTAGAGGGAGGAGATGACTGGAGTGGAAGGTTGATGTGGACTATATTAGTGAGGGACGCCTCGCTAATATGGCCCGCTGAGATCGGACACTAGAGGTTAGACCTTGGTGTGAGGATGGTCGGAGGTGATTATAACAGTGGGAGACGTCCCATTGCGTATAATCGCCTTCAACTGTCCAGCATCGAGGTTTGACCGTAAAGTGGATGGTGGCATGCGATAATATACAATTGGAGACGTCCTGTTGTATATAATTGCACGACACCTGAAACTCATTGTGGCAGCCACGCTTAAAGGAGGTAATTCCCGTTAAACGGAATTGAACGATAAGCTGGTATGATAATGTCTCTAGACTTTTGGCTCCACGAGCTAGGTCACGTGATTTCCGGTTACACAGGATATCCGCTTACACAGGAAGTGACACACACACAGACACGACCAGTGTAAAACCTCCCCCTGAACTAAAGTTCAGTCGGGGAGGTAAAAAGTCAGAATTAAGACAACTGAAATTAGCAACCTTTGGTAATATGTAAAATAGCCCTTACACGAACAATTTATGTAAAGCAAATTATCAAATAAACGCCAAATAAGTCAATTAATTAAAATGAAAAATATTAATCTTACCACTACCAAATAGCTGGCAGAAAACACAGACATCAAGATAACATTAGCAAAATAAATTTTTAACACCGGTAATCCTGAGAACTAGGTTCTACAAAATCTTCCTGAATAATAAATTTATTTTAATCTAAAAAATATAAAATCTTAAAAAAATATATATACAAATAACATATTGATAAACCAATTAAAATTAGATGCGAAAAACATTTAATCTCGATATGAGATTAAATACACAAGGTCAAGGTTCTTCTTTTAAAACCATATCAGAATTTTGACGGTTGTAGAGTATTTGTAGACCAAGTAACGTGAAAAGGCAAAATGTTATATCACATTGAACCTATACATGGCTTCAGTATACAACACAACCCTAATAAACCTATCAATAAACAACTAACGCATTGGCTTTCCGTATATCAGGTTAAACTAAAAATTACGATGTAAAAGAACAACAGCAACTCCCCATAAGAGTCTGGGTCCACGTAATGTTAAAAATTTTCGTCTCTTTTATGATAAATTCGTATTATATTATTAAAATAGGGTAGTTGGGGGATAATTTAAAGCTAAAATTCGAGCTCACAACTGTAAATTTTGGGAATTACAACGAATGGAAGGTTTCTTCCATAATGTAAAGAATAGGAAGAATCTATGACTTCCGTGCCGGATATGAAAGCCTTCCCCCACACGAAAATCTTGAACGGTTATTATTTTAGATTCATAATTATGTTAGGAAAATATTAGGAAAGAATTATTTTGTAACTGCCACGGGTATAGTGCTGGCGGCAAAATGAAATTCGTATATTTTTGGTCTACTATGCCTCGAAATCCTCGAAAACGCCTGTAGAAGTGTTCCACTTGTCAAGCATTCATGCAGTAGGCTTTTGCTAGCTTTACAGGGGCCGTGCAAAGACTATATAGCTTACTTGAATAGTCTTTGGTGTAGAAGAAACTCGAAAAATAAATAGAGAAATCATACCAATTAGAAGATACTGGAGTAGTATCTTTAATTTTTATTTCATATTAAACAAAACACACTTGTATAAAACGGACAAATTATTCATTTAACGCTAAGGTTTTCTACGTTTAACGTATGTCTGGTAGTTCAAGCTCAGTGGCATCTTCACACACTACACGCAATTTTGACTGGTACCAACTGCCTCGATCTTCATGGCGACGATAACCAAGATACCAGATTACGCTGCTAACGTGAACACAAGTACCTATCGTCAAACTACCACCTTTGCAATTGCAATACCAGCCTTTAATGGCATTTGCACCTGTCCCGTTCGGTACATAACGAATTAGAGCTTGGTGAACAGCTGAGGTGGAAAATTGACCAGGCACGCGTATACGAATTAAGTCATGTTCAACTTTGGACACTTCGACGCTGAAAGAGCCGGATTTCTCTATAGTCAACGCCACATAAGATTCAGCGCGTTTCGTTTTAAAGTCGCTCATTACCACCTCACGTACATCACTTTCACGAAGTACAGGGAAGTCTTGAAATTCACTATCCTCAATTCGTTGCCATTTAGACGGTTTGCGAAGCAGATTATCGCGCTCAACTACTTCCTTAAGAGGATTTTCTTTCGTAGAGACTGCCAGCATTTTTTCGACGGAGTCTTCCCAGGAACCTTTAAGATGCAACTCCGGGTGGTAGGCGTTCAACAGCGCAGCAGCAATTTGAAGAAGTTCCGGAACTAATGGTAACATATGCACAGGTATACGGTTTTGAAAAAAACGATACACCGTCTGCAAATGCCCATTCCTAACTTCAACCGGCCACCTGAGGTACGTTACTTGTCGGGAACGATTAACTTCTTGCGTGTTTACTTGCTTCTCGCCTTTAGACAAGAACGAAGGCATTTGTAAATCCACACCCAGTTCAGTCAGTACGCTGTTGGAGTCTCGAAAACCGCGGTCTGCCAGTACAACGTCACCAACTTGAAAGAAAGACTGGAGTTCTTCTCTCTTTTTTGATAGAATGGTTTAAAATGCGCGCGTCGTTATTGCGACCATTAGCAAAGTAGGCTCCGATTATATCTATTATGTAACCCGTAGTTGTTACCATTAACATTGGCTTGAGGATATGCTGGCCTTTGTGCACACAGAAGGATTTGTGAAGAACGGTATAGTCCTTGGATCTTCCAACCTTGATATAGGTGCCATCTACAATGGTAATAAGACAATTAGGCTTGTTGTTAGCAAAGAGTTTTACTGCTGCTCCAGATTGATGGTTTGTTATCAGATTTGCACGTGATAAGTGTTGCAGGCCAAAATGATGTGGCACGAAATGCTCCGATAAAGCCATAATAACCGCTTTTACCGTTGTTTTGCTATTAATTACAAGTGGTAATAACCCTTTACTAAAACGAAGAAAACGAGCAAAGCCAGCCTTTACGTGAGTGCCTATACCTCTACTTGTACTATTGGTAACTTTCCGATTGCACGCGTAACATGTATTTGGAGCCATCTCCAAATTCCAAGTGACTCTCACATTGATGTTATTGATAAGGAAAGTTCTTAAGATCATGGTTCAAACCAGATATTACAATTTTTTTAATGTTTATAAAAACAGGTTTAATTATTTTTCGCCAACCTGGCTGGCAAAAAATATTAAAGACGTCTTTAATATTTTTCGCCAACCTGGCTGGCAAAAAATATTAAAGACGTCTTTATCAACTTTATTTCATTTAACTGAAAGATCGGTATCAAACACGGTAAAAGCGGTTATTATAACTTTATCGGAGCATTTCGTGCCACATCATTTTGGCCTGCAACACTTATCACGTGACAATCTGATAACAAACCATCAATCTGGAGCAGCAGTAAAACTCTTTGCTAACAACAAGCCTAATTGTCTTATTACCATTGTAGATGACACCTATATCAAGGTTGGAAGATCCAAGGACTATACCGTTCTTCACAAATCCTTCTGTGTGCACAAAGGCCAGCATATCCTCAAGCCAATGTTAATGGTAACAACTACGGGTTACATAATAGATATAATTGGACCCTACTTTGCTAATGGTCGCAATAACGACGCGCGCATTTTAAACCATTCTATCAAAAAGAGAGAAGAACTCCAGTCTTTCTTTCAAGTTGGTGACGTTGTACTGGCAGACCGCGGTTTTCGAGACTCCAACAGCGTACTGACTGAACTGGGTGTGGATTTACAAATGCCTTCGTTCTTGACTAAAGGCGAGAAGCAAGTAAACACGCAAGAAGTTAATCGTTCCCGACAAGTAACGCACCTCAGGTGGCCGGTTGAAGTTAGGAATGGGCATTTGCAGACGGTGTATCGTTTTTTTCAAAACCGTATACCTGTGCATATGTTACCATTAGTTCCGGAACTTCTTCAAATTGCTGCTGCGCTGTTGAACGCCTACCACCCGGAGTTACATCTTAAAGGTTCCTGGGAAGACTCCGTCAAAAAAATGCTGGCAGTCTCTACGAAAGAAAATCCTCTTAAGGAAGTAGTTGAGCGCGATAATCTGCTTCGCAACCCGTCTAAATAGCAACGAATTGAGGATAGTGAATTTCAAGACTTCCCTGTACTTCGTGAAAGTGATGTACGTGAGGTGGTAATGAGCGACTTTAAAACGAAACGCGCTGAATCTTATGTGGCGTTGACTATAGAGAAATCCGGCTCTTTCAGCGTCGAAGTGTCCAAAGTTGAACATGACTTAATTCGTATACGCGTGCCTGGTCAATTTTCCACCTCAGCTGTTCACCAAGCTCTAATTCGTTATGTACCGAACGGGACAGGTGCAAATGCCATTAAAGGCTGGTATTGCAATTGCAAAGGTGGTAGTTTGACGATAGGTACTTGTGTTCACGTTAGCAGCGTAATCTGGTATCTTGGTTATCGTCGCCATGAAGATCGAGGCAGTTGGTACCAGTCAAAATTGCGTGTAGTGTGTGAAGATGCCACTGAGCTTGAACTACCAGACATACGTTAAACGTAGAAAACCTTAGCGTTAAATGAATAATTTGTCCGTTTTATACAAGTGTGTTTTGTTTAATATGAAATAAAAATTAAAGATACTACTCCAGTATCTTCTAATTGGTATGATTTCTCTATTTATTTTTCGAGTTTCTTCTACACCAAAGACTATTCAAGTAAGCTATATAGTCTTTGCACGGCCCCTGTAAAGCTAGCAAAAGCCTACTGCATGAATGCTTGACAAGTGGAACACTTCTACAGGCGTTTTCGAGGATTTCGAGGCATAGTAGACCAAAAATATACGAATTTCATTTTGCCGCCATCACTATACCCGTGGCAGTTACAAAATAATTCTTTCCTAATATTTTCCTAACATAATTATGAATCTAAAATAATAACCGTTCAAGATTTTCGTGTGGGGGAAGGCTTTCATATCCGGCACGGAAGTCATAGATTCTTCCTATTCTTTACATTATGGAAGAAACCTTCCATTCGTTGTAATTCCCAAAATTTACAGTTGTGAGCTCGAATTTTAGCTTTAAATTATCCCCCAACTACCCTATTTTAATAATATAATACGAATCTTATATATAAAAACCACGACGTTCGTTCGTTCGTTCGTCGTTCGTTGGTTCGTTTTTTCGCGGGGGAATTTATTCCGAGCCGTTCCGGCCCCCCACGAGTTCGCTAATTTTATTGCTCTTGGAGAAACACGCCGTCTACGGAACAAAATTTAATCTGGGTTCGTAGTTCGTTTTAAATTAAAATTAGAATTAATTGAAAAATTAAATCTTCGATTTGGTATCGTTACAAACGTTTCAGTGTTTCGTTAATTTTCTTCCTGTTAGGCCTCCGCTCAGTTTAAATTATAAAATTTAATCGGGGTTCGTACCGCTTTTTACTCTTTTTAAATTAAAATTAAAGTTAAAAATTCCAGTTCGATAAAGGCTTCCGTTCGTTAACACGATAATCTGTCGTTTCAGGAGGATCCCGTTGCGGGATGCCTCGCCTTAACGCCGGCCTCCCATTGGTTGATAATGATTTGTATAGTGTAGGGTCTTTTTTTTTTCCCACGGAGGATTGTTAGACGCGGAGTAGTAGTCTTATATATTAAAACCCCGCTTAGCATTACAGGGAGCATTTAAAAATGGAGTGGTAATAAATTTTAAACGGAACCTTTTAAACTAACGGAAAAAGTCGAACATCAAGATGGCCGCCTGCAAAAAGATGAGAGTTAGATGGACGCCTGAAAAAAGATGAAAAGCAAGTTGGCCGCCTGAAAAAAAAGATGAAAATTAAGATGGAAGCATGAAAAAAGATGAAAAGCAAGATGGCCGCCTTAAAGAGATGAAAAGTAAGATGGCCGCATGAAAAAAGATGAAAAGTAAGATGGCCGCATGAAAAAAGATGAAAAGTAAGATGGCCGCATGAAAAAAGATGAAAAGTAAGATGGCCGCATGAAAAAAAAGATGAAAAGCAAGATGGCCGCCTGAAAAAAAAGATGAAAAGCAAGATGGCCGCCTGAAAAAAAAGATGAAAATTAAGATGGAAGCATGAAAAAAGATGAAAAGCAAGATGGCCGCCTTAAAAAAGAAAAGTAAGATGGCCGCATGAAAAAAGATGAGAAGTAAGATGGCCGCATGAAAAAAGATGAAGCAAGATGGCCGCCTGAAAAAAAAGATGAAAATTAAGATGGAAGCATGAAAAAAGATGAAAAGCAAGATGGCCGCCTTAAAAAAGATGAAAAGTAAGATGGCCGCATGAAAAAAGATGAAAAGTAAGATGGCCGCATGAAAAAAGATGAAAAGTAAGATGGCCGCATGAAAAAAGATGAAAAGTAAGATGGCCGCATGAAAAAAAGATGAAAAGCAAGATGGCCGCCTGAAAAAAAGGATGAAAATTAAGATGGAAGCATGAAAAAAGATGAAAAGCAAGATGGCCGCCTTAAAAAAGATGAAAAGTAAGATGGCCGCATGAAAAAAGATGAAAAGTAAGATGGCCGCATGAAAAAAGATGAAAAGTAAGATGGCCGCATGAAAAAAGATGAAAAGTAAGATGGCCGCATGAAAAAAGATGAAAAGTAAGATGGCCGCATGAAAAAAAAGATGAAAAGTAAGATGGCCGCATGAAAAAAGATGAAAAGTAAGATGGCCGCATGAAAAAAGATGAAAAGTAAGATGGCCGCATGAAAAAAGATGAAAAGTAAGATGGCCGCATGAAAAAAAAGATGAAAAGTAAGATGGCCGCATGAAAAGCAAGATGGCCGCCGAAAATAAGGTGGAAAGGAAGAGGACCGCCCTTAAAAAGATGAAAATAAAAATTAGAATTAAGTGAAAAATTAAATCTTCTTAAAATTAGAATTAAGTGAAAAATTAAATCTTCTTAAAATTAGAATTAAGTGAAAAATTAAATCTTCTTAAAATTAGAATTAAGTGAAAAATTAAATCTTCGATTTGGTATCGTTACATGCTGTTACTAATTATAACACTGTTCAATCCTTTTCACCTCTTTTCATATGGCAGGCGCGTGGAAACTCAGATTTTAATACAATTTCATTAGGCCCGAAGCAACTGGATGAAACCCGCCCGTAGGGCGGGCTTTCAGCTAGTTTATCATAAAAGAGACGAAAATTTTTAACATTACGTGGACCCAGACTCTTATGGGGAGTTGCTGTTGTTCTTTCGCTTATTTGCGCTACTCGGTCTACATATACTCTACTTGTCTGTACAGAAAGTTTTAAGTGACCTTTTTTTAAGTTAACCTTCTTTGTGGATTAAGGCTGTGAGTGAAGAATAAAATATATTCTTTTAAGGCAGGACAGATCAGAGTAAAATTACACCAAGTTGGGAAACAACGTCATATGACGACAAACTAACTAGAATATTTTTCAAAATATTTAAGGCCTACTTCTTCGCGCGACTTTCGTCGATTTGCCGGAAATGGGCGCTTGTCTCATAGCCGCGCCGCCATCTTTTTGCAGTAACAGGTTGCCAGACTATTTCTAATTTTATTTCCCACAAACCAAATTCAAGTTGTAAGTCCAACACCTCCGATATGATAAAATATAGGAGGCGTTGGTTAGTCTGTCGCTATATTCACACTACAAAAGATGGCGGACGATCACGTGACAAAAGTTTTCCCCGCCAAAATTTTCGCGAGGGTCTCTAGACTTCCGGTTTTGGAAATCGACCAGGACTATACTGCAAATCCAGCGCTTCTCCTGACACACGCGAAATTTAAACCCTCGCGCGAGTTTCAAGCATATTTGATTTCTCGAACAACTTCAATGTGCATCCGCTTATGGAATTTTTGCAACTTGTCGAGTGTAAACCGGCTCGATCTTTTCGCGGGATCACAGTTGCGAAGTTTGTACAACTTAAAGCAAGTTCGCAAATCGAACAAGTACTCTAGTGAACTAATTGCAGACCGGAAGTGTGTGGCGGCTTATTGAACTTGCCTACCTTAATTACCGTATAGCCTATCCTAGTAGTAGGAATGGGGCTGCTATTGAGTAGTTGTCCATTTATTAAAGTCTGGGTCTATACTCTATAGCACATCCTAGTCGCGGGACTCAAATACATTTATAAATAAAGTAGAGATTAGGATTTTAAGTATAATTGAGCACTTGGTGTAGGATGTCCAACTTGATCGTATTTTTTTTCCCTATTGTAAAGTCATACTTGCCTTACAGTCTAAGAATTGCGAATAAAGTCGCCGAAAAATAGGTACTTGCAAAGGGTTCTTGCAAGAAATACGTGCCTTATTTAAACACACTACTCAAAATATGTGATAATAGGTGCGTTTTACCACCGCCTTAGCAACCAAGAGCCGTTGCCGAATCAATGAGGCAACACCGCTAGCGTGAAAGCCTAACGTGAACCTCTCCTCGCCCTACACAAGGTTATCATTGAGTGGGAAAAATGATAATCTCGCTTATTTATACCCCGAGAAGCGATGCTTATACAAAGTTAAAAATTATATCTAGTCTACTTTTTAACCAAAAATAGATAAAAAACAAAAGTATACAAATTGGTCTATAATGTTATTTAAATTCTTCAATCCACCCCGAGTTTGCAGAAAGCCAAAACCTATACTGCCCGTTATACCTCGGCTTTTTTTACTAAATGATATATGGAAAATAGCTTAGCGCTTGCTGTCAACTCAAGCTGGTATTAGTATAGAAATTGGCTTAAATTTTTCAATCCACCCCGAGTTTGCAGCAAGCCTAAGCCTATACGGCCCTTTATACCTTTGCTATTTTAACTAAATGATATATGGAAAATAGCTTAGCGCGTGCTGTCAACTCAAGCTGCTATTAAACGGTCAAATATTTAGAGAATTTCTTAAATATCTTCAAAACTATCGCAAATTTAAAATTTAATTTTCAGCTACATTATTAATAAGATTAAGAGACATAATTATAATATTTTGAATTATATTTTAAATTAATATTTTGTTTCAATTCACTAAAAGATATCACGCCATAATGCTACAATGTACTATACTTCCAAAGAGACTATATAAGCGAATCGAATGCCATTATACAGTATCCGATTGTTATAAGATCTGGTGGAGATCCCACCTTATCAATGCTCAGACGTTTATCGTAACCCTGAGTGCTCACGTGTCGGCCAATTTACCCTTGGGGGGCGATGTTTGGAGAGTGGAGGGTCGATGTGGACCATATTAGTGAGGGACGCCTCGCTAGTATGGCCCGCTGACATCCGACACTAGTGGTTGGACCTTGATGCGTGATGGACGGAGGTGATTATAACAGTGGGAGACGTCCCATTGTGTATAATCGCCTTCAACTGTCCAGCATCGAGGTTTGACCGTAAAGTGGATGGTGGAAGGTGATAATATGCAATTGGAGACGTCCTGTTGCATATCATTGCACGACACTTGAAATTTAATGTTGCAGCCACGCTTAAAGGAGGTAATTCCCGTTAAACGGAATTGAACGATAAGCTGGTATAATAATGTCTCTAGACTTTTGGCTCTACGAGCTAGGTCACGTGATATCCGCGTACACAGGATATCCGGTTACACAGGAAGTGACACACACACAGACACACACACACACACACAGTGTAAAACCTCCCCCTTCAGTCGGGGAGGTAAAAAGTTCCATAGGCCGGGAATCGAACCCGAGCCGCCCGCGTGCATACTACCGCTGAACCACCGATGCTCGGTTCGTTCGATTAATTCTTGAAGTTCACCAATAACGAGAGGATTTTTGAATCCAAAAAGTTGCGTGGCCGGGAATCGAACCCTGACCGCGTGGCAGGCGAGCATTCTACCACTGAACTACCGATGCTCGGTTCCTTGGTTAAAATCTTGAAGTTCACCAATAACGAGAGGATTTTTGAATCCAAGAATTTCCATCGGCCGGGAATCGAACCCGAGCCGCCCGCGAGCATTCTACCACTGAACCTCCGATGCTCGGTTCCTTGGTTAAATTCTTGAAGCTCACCAATAACGAGAGGATTTTTGAATCCAAAGAGTTGCAACGGCCGGGAATCGCACCCGGGCCGCCCGCGTGGCAGGCGAGCATTCTACCACTGAACCACCGATGCTCGCTTCCTTGGTTTAATTCTTGAAGTTCACCAATAACGAGAGGATTTTTGAATCCAAAAAGTTGCATCGGCCGGGAATCGAACCCGGTCCGCCCGCGTGGCACGCGAGCATTCTACCACTGAACCACCGATGCTCGGTTCCTTGGTTTAATTCTTGAAGTTCACCAATAACGAGTGGATTTTTGAATCCAAATAGTTGCATCGGCCGGGAATCGAACCCGGGCCGCCCGCGTGGCAGGCGAGCATTCTACCACTGAACCACCGATGCTCGGTTCCTTGGTTTAATTCTTGTAGTTCTCCAATAACGAGTGGATTTTTGAATCCAAATAGTTGCATCGGCCGGGAATCGAACCCGGGCCGCCCGCGTGGCAGGCGAGCATTCTACCACTGACCACCGATGCTCGGTTCCTTGTTTTAATTCTTGAAGTTCACCAATAACGAGAGGATTTTTGAATCCAAAAAGTTGCAACGGCCGGGAATCGCCCCCGGTCCGCCCGCGTGGCAGGCGAGCATTCTACCACTGAACTACCGATGCTCGGTTCTTTGGTTTAATTCTTGAAGTGCACCAATAACGAGAGGATTTTTGAGTCCAAAAAGTTGCATCGGCCCGCGTGGCAGGCGAGCATTCTACCACTGAACCACCGATGCTCGGTTCCCTGGTTTAATTCTTGAAGTTCACCAATAATGAGAGGATTTTTGAATCCAAAAAGTTCCATAGGCCGGGAATCGAACCCGAGCCGCCCGCGAGCATACTACCACTGAACCACCGATGCTCGGTTCGTTCGATTAATTCTTGAAGTTCATCAATAACGAGAGGATTTTTGAATCCAAAAAGTTGCGTGGCCGGGAATCGAACCCTGACCGCGTGGCAGGCGAGCATTCTACCACTGAACCACCGATGCTCGGTTATTTGGTTAAAATCTTGAAGTTCACCAATAACGAGAGGATTTTTGAATCCAAAAAGTTGCGTGGCCGGGAATCGAACCCTGACCGCGTGGCAGGCGAGCATTCTACCACTGAACCACCGATGCTCGGTTCCTTGGTTAAAATCTTGAAGTTCACCAATAATGAGAGGATTTTTGAATCCAAGAAGTTCCATCGGCCGGGAATCGAACCCGAGCCGCCCGCGAGCATTCTACCACTGAACCTCCGATGCTCGGTTCCTTGGTTAAAATCTTGAAGCTCACCAATAACGAGAGGATTTTTGAATCCAAAGAGTTGCAACGGCCGGGAATCGCACCCGGGCCGCCAGCGTGGCAGGCGAGCATTCTACCACTGAACCACCGATGCTCGCTTCCTTGGTTTAATTCTTGAAGTTCACCAATAACGAGAGGATTTTTGAATCCAAAAAGTTGCATCGGCCGGGAATCAAACCCGGTCCGCCCGCGTGGCAGGCGAGCATTCTACCACTGAACCACCGATGCTCGGTTACTTGGTTTAATTCTTGAATTTCACCAATAACGAGTGGATTTTTGAATCCAAAAAGTTGCATCGGCCGGGAATCAAACCCGGTCCGCCCGCGTGGCAGGCGAGCATTCTACCACTGAACCACCGATGCTCGCTTCCTTGATTTAATTCTTGAAGTTCACCAATAACGAGAGGATTTTTGAATCCAAAAAGTATCATCGGCCGGGAATCGAACCCGGTCCGCCCGCGTGGCAGGCGAGCATTGTACCACTGAACCACCGATGCTAGGTTCTTTGGTTTAATTCTTGAAGTTCACCAATAACGAGAGGATTTTTGAATCCAAAAAGATGCATCGGCCCGCGTGGCAGGCGAGCATTCTAACACTGAACCACCGATGCTCGGTTCCTTGGTTTAATTCTTGAAATTCACCAATAACGAGTGGATTTTTGAATCCAAATAGTTGCATCGGCCGGGAATCGAACCCGGGCCGCCCGCGTGGCAGGCGAGCATTCTACCACTGAACCACCGATGCTCGGTTCCTTGGTTTAATTCTTGAAGTTCACCAATAACGAGAGGATTTTTGAATCCAAAAAGTTGCATCGACCGGGAATCAAACCCGGGCTGCCCGCGTGGCAGGCGAGCATTCTACCACTGAACCACCGATGCTCGGTTCCTTAGTGTAATTCTTGAAGTTCACCAATAACGAGAGGATTTTTGAATCCAAAAAGTTGCAACGGCCGGGAATCTCACCCGGGCCGCCCGCGTGGCAGGCGAGCATTCTACCACTGAACCACCGATGCTCGGTTCTGTGGTTTAATTCTTGAAGTTCACCAATAACGAGAGGATTTTGAATCCAAAAAGTTGCATCGGCCCGCGTGGCAGGCGAGCATTCTACCACTGAACCACCGATGCTCGGTTCCCTGGTTTAATTCTTGAAGTTCACCAATAATGAGAGGATTTTTGAATCCAAAAAGTTGCATCGGCCGGGAATCGAACCCGAGCCGCCCGCGAGCATACTACCACTGCACCACCGATGCTCGGTTCCTTGGCTAAATTCTTGAAGCTCACCAATAACGAGAGGATTTTTGAATCCAAAAAGTTGCATCGGCCGTGAATCGAACCCGGTCCGCCCGCGTGGCAGGCGAGCATTCTACCACTG
Source organism: Odiellus spinosus (assembly GCA_963920705.1). Taxonomy (NCBI): domain Eukaryota; kingdom Metazoa; phylum Arthropoda; class Arachnida; order Opiliones; family Phalangiidae; genus Odiellus; species Odiellus spinosus. The sequence continues at coordinate 934,171 of CAWUCO010000289.1, read as the reverse complement.
TACCACCGATGCTCGGTTCCTTGGTTTAATTCTTGAAGTTCACCAATAACGAGAGGATTTTTGAATCCAAAAAGTTGCAACGGCCGGGAATCTCACCCGGGCCGCCCGCGTGGCAGGCGAGCATTCTACCACTGAACCACCGATGCTCGGTTCTGTGGTTTAATTCTTGAAGTTCACCAATAACGAGAGGATTTTTGAATCCAAAAAGTTGCATCGGCCCGCGTGGCAGGCGAGCATTCTACCACTGAACCACCGATGCTCGGTTCCCTGGTTTAATTCTTGAAGTTCACCAATAATGAGAGGATTTTTGAATCCAAAAAGTTGCATCGGCCGGGAATCGAACCCGAGCCGCCCGCGAGCATTCTACCACTGAACCACCGATGCTCGGTTCCTTGGTTAAATTCTTGAAGCTCACCAATAACGAGAGGATTTTTGAATCCAAAAAGTTGCATCGGCCCGCGTGGCAGGCGAGCATTCTACCACTGAACCACCGATGCTCGGTTCCTTGGTTTAATTCTTGAAGTTCACCAATAATGAGAGGATTTTTGAATCCAAAAAGTTGCATCGGCCGGGAATCAAACCCGGTCCGCCCGCGTGGCAGGCGAGCATTCTACCACTGAACCACCGATGCTCGGTTCCTTGGTTTAATTCTTGAAGTTCACCAATAATGAGAGGATTTTTGAATCCAAAAAGTTGCATCGGCCGGGAATCGAACTCGGGCCGCCCGCGTGGCAGGCGAGCATTCTACCACTGAACCACCGATGCTCGGTTCTTTGGTTTAATTCTTCAAGTTCACCAATAACGAGAGGATTTTTGAATCCAAAAAGTTGCATCGGCCCGCGTGGCAGGCGAGCATTCTACCACTGAACCAACGATGCTCGGTTCCTTGGCTTAATTCTTGAAGTTCACCAATAATGAGAGGATTTTTGAATCCAAAAAGTTGCATCGGCCGGGAATCAAACCCGGTCCGCCCGCGTTGCAGGCGAGCATTCTACCACTGAACCACCGATGCTCGGTTCCTTGGTTTAATTCTTGAAGTTCACCAATAACGAGTGGATTTTTGAATCCAAATAGTTGCATCGGCCGGGAATCGAACCCGGGCCGCCCGCATGGCAGGCGAGCATTCTACCACTGAACCACCGATGCTCGGTTCCTTGGGTTAATTCTTGAAGTTCACCAATAACGAGAGGATTTTTGACTCCAAAAAGTTGCATCGGCCCGCGTGGCAGGCGAGCATTCTACCACTAACCACCGATGCTCGGTTCCTTGGTTTAATTCTTGAAGTTCACCAATAATGAGGGGATTTTTGAATCCAAAAAGTTCCATCGGCCGGGAATCAAACCCGGTCCGCCCGCGTGGCAGGCGAGCATTCTACCACTGAACCACCGATGCTCGGTTACTTGGTTTAATTCTTGAATTTCACCAATAACGAGTGGATTTTTGAATCCAAAAAGTTGCATCGGCCGGGAATCAAACCCGGTCCGCCCGCGTGGCAGGCGAGCATTCTACCACTGAACCACCGATGCTCGCTTCCTTGATTTAATTCTTGAAGTTCACCAATAACGAGAGGATTTTTGAATCCAAAAAGTATCATCGGCCGGGAATCGAACCCGGTCCGCCCGCGTGGCAGGCGAGCATTGTACCACTGAACCACCGATGCTAGGTTCTTTGGTTTAATTCTTGAAGTTCACCAATAACGAGAGGATTTTTGAATCCAAAAAGATGCATCGGCCCGCGTGGCAGGCGAGCATTCTAACACTGAACCACCGATGCTCGGTTCCTTGGTTTAATTCTTGAAATTCACCAATAACGAGTGGATTTTTGAATCCAAATAGTTGCATCGGCCGGGAATCGAACCCGGGCCGCCCGCGTGGCAGGCGAGCATTCTACCACTGAACCACCGATGCTCGCTTCCTTGATTTAATTCTTGAAGTTCACCAATAACGAGAGGATTTTTGAATCCAAAAAGTATCATCGGCCGGGAATCGAACCCGGTCCGCCCGCGTGGCAGGCGAGCATTGTACCACTGAACCACCGATGCTAGGTTCTTTGGTTTAATTCTTGAAGTTCACCAATAACGAGAGGATTTTTGAATCCAAAAAGATGCATCGGCCCGCGTGGCAGGCGAGCATTCTAACACTGAACCACCGATGCTCGGTTCCTTGGTTTAATTCTTGAAATTCACCAATAACGAGTGGATTTTTGAATCCAAATAGTTGCATCGGCCGGGAATCGAACCCGGGCCGCCCGCGTGGCAGGCGAGCATTCTACCACTGAACCACCGATGCTCGGTTCCTTGGTTTAATTCTTGAAGTTCACCAATAACGAGAGGATTTTTGAATCCAAAAAGTTGCATCGACCGGGAATCAAACCCGGGCTGCCCGCGTGGCAGGCGAGCATTCTACCACTGAACCACCGATACTCGGTTCCTTAGTGTAATTCTTGAAGTTCACCAATAACGAGAGGATTTTTGAATCCAAAAAGTTGCAACGGCCGGGAATCTCACCCGGGCCGCCCGCGTGGCAGGCGAGCATTCTACCACTGAACCACCGATGCTCGGTTCTGTGGTTTAATTCTTGAAGTTCACCAATAACGAGAGGATTTTGAATCCAAAAAGTTGCATCGGCCCGCGTGGCAGGCGAGCATTCTACCACTGAACCACCGATGCTCGGTTCCCTGGTTTAATTCTTGAAGTTCACCAATAATGAGAGGATTTTTGAATCCAAAAAGTTGCATCGGCCGGGAATCGAACCCGAGCCGCCCGCGAGCATACTACCACTGCACCACCGATGCTCGGTTCCTTGGCTAAATTCTTGAAGCTCACCAATAACGAGAGGATTTTTGAATCCAAAAAGTTGCATCGGCCCGCGTGGCAGGCGAGCATTCTACCACTGAACCACCGATGCTCGGTTCCCTGGTTTAATTCTTGAAGTTCACCAATAATGAGAGGATTTTTGAATCCAAAAAGTTGCATCGGCCGGGAATCGAACCCGAGCCGCCCGCGAGCATTCTACCACTGAACCACCGATGCTCGGTTCCTTGGTTAAAATCTTGAAGTTCACCAATAACGAGAGGATTTTTGAATCCAAAAAGTTCCATCGGCCGGGAATCGAACCCGAGCCGCCCGCGAGCATTCTACCACTGAACCACCGATGCTCGGTTCCTTGGTTAAATTCTTGAAGCTCACCAATAACGAGAGGATTTTTGAATCCAAAAAGTATCATCGGCCGGGAATCGAACCCGGTCCGCCCGCGTGGCAGGCGAGCATTGTACCACTGAACCACCGATGCTAGGTTCTTTGGTTTAATTCTTGAAGTTCACCAATAACGAGAGGATTTTTGAATCCAAAAAGTTGCAACGGCCGGGAATCTCACCCGGGCCGCCCGCGTGGCAGGCGAGCATTCTACCACTGAACCACCGATGCTCGGTTCTGTGGTTTAATTCTTGAAGTTCACCAATAACGAGAGGATTTTGAATCCAAAAAGTTGCATCGGCCCGCGTGGCAGGCGAGCATTCTACCACTGAACCACCGATGCTCGGTTCCCTGGTTTAATTCTTGAAGTTCACCAATAATGAGAGGATTTTTGAATCCAAAAAGTTGCATCGGCCGGGAATCGAACCCGAGCCGCCCGCGAGCATACTACCACTGCACCACCGATGCTCGGTTCCTTGGCTAAATTCTTGAAGCTCACCAATAACGAGAGGATTTTTGAATCCAAAAAGTTGCATCGGCCGTGAATCGAACCCGGTCCGCCCGCGTGGCAGGCGAGCATTCTACCACTGTACCACCGATGCTCGGTTCCTTGGTTTAATTCTTGAAGTTCACCAATAACGAGAGGATTTTTGAATCCAAAAAGTTGCAACGGCCGGGAATCTCACCCGGGCCGCCCGCGTGGCAGGCGAGCATTCTACCACTGAACCACCGATGCTCGGTTCTGTGGTTTAATTCTTGAAGTTCACCAATAACGAGAGGATTTTTGAATCCAAAAAGTTGCATCGGCCCGCGTGGCAGGCGAGCATTCTACCACTGAACCACCGATGCTCGGTTCCCTGGTTTAATTCTTGAAGTTCACCAATAATGAGAGGATTTTTGAATCCAAAAAGTTGCATCGGCCGGGAATCGAACCCGAGCCGCCCGCGAGCATTCTACCACTGAACCACCGATGCTCGGTTCCTTGGTTAAATTCTTGAAGCTCACCAATAACGAGAGGATTTTTGAATCCAAAAAGTTGCATCGGCCCGCGTGGCAGGCGAGCATTCTACCACTGAACCACCGATGCTCGGTTCCTTGGTTTAATTCTTGAAGTTCACCAATAATGAGAGGATTTTTGAATCCAAAAAGTTGCATCGGCCGGGAATCAAACCCGGTCCGCCCGCGTGCAGGCGAGCATTCTACCACTGAACCACCGATGCTCGGTTCCTTGGTTTAATTCTTGAAGTTCACCAATAATGAGAGGATTTTTGAATCCAAAAAGTTGCATCGGCCGGGAATCGAACTCGGGCCGCCCGCGTGGCAGGCGAGCATTCTACCACTGAACCACCGATGCTCGGTTCTTTGGTTTAATTCTTCAAGTTCACCAATAACGAGAGGATTTTTGAATCCAAAAAGTTGCATCGGCCCGCGTGGCAGGCGAGCATTCTACCACTGAACCAACGATGCTCGGTTCCTTGGCTTAATTCTTGAAGTTCACCAATAATGAGAGGATTTTTGAATCCAAAAAGTTGCATCGGCCGGGAATCAAACCCGGTCCGCCCGCGTTGCAGGCGAGCATTCTACCACTGAACCACCGATGCTCGGTTCCTTGGTTTAATTCTTGAAGTTCACCAATAACGAGTGGATTTTTGAATCCAAATAGTTGCATCGGCCGGGAATCGAACCCGGGCCGCCCGCATGGCAGGCGAGCATTCTACCACTGAACCACCGATGCTCGGTTCCTTGGGTTAATTCTTGAAGTTCACCAATAACGAGAGGATTTTTGACTCCAAAAAGTTGCATCGGCCCGCGTGGCAGGCGAGCATTCTACCACTAACCACCGATGCTCGGTTCCTTGGTTTAATTCTTGAAGTTCACCAATAATGAGGGGATTTTTGAATCCAAAAAGTTCCATCGGCCGGGAATCAAACCCGGTCCGCCCGCGTGGCAGGCGAGCATTCTACCACTGAACCACCGATGCTCGGTTACTTGGTTTAATTCTTGAATTTCACCAATAACGAGTGGATTTTTGAATCCAAAAAGTTGCATCGGCCGGGAATCAAACCCGGTCCGCCCGCGTGGCAGGCGAGCATTCTACCACTGAACCACCGATGCTCGCTTCCTTGATTTAATTCTTGAAGTTCACCAATAACGAGAGGATTTTTGAATCCAAAAAGTATCATCGGCCGGGAATCGAACCCGGTCCGCCCGCGTGGCAGGCGAGCATTGTACCACTGAACCACCGATGCTAGGTTCTTTGGTTTAATTCTTGAAGTTCACCAATAACGAGAGGATTTTTGAATCCAAAAAGATGCATCGGCCCGCGTGGCAGGCGAGCATTCTAACACTGAACCACCGATGCTCGGTTCCTTGGTTTAATTCTTGAAGTTCACCAATAACGAGTGGATTTTTGAATCCAAATAGTTGCATCGGCCGGGAATCGAACCCGAGCCGCCCGCGTGGCAGGCGAGCATTCTACCACTGAACCACCGATGCTCGGTTCCTTGGTTTAATTCTTGAAGTTCACCAATAACGAGAGGATTTTTGAATCCAAAAAGTTGCATCGACCGGGAATCAAACCCGGGCTGCCCGCGTGGCAGGCGAGCATTTTACCACTGAACCACCGATGCTCGGCTCCTTGGTGTAATTCTTGAAGTTCACCAATAACGAGAGGATTTTTGAATCCAAAAAGTTGCAACGGCCGGGAATCTCACCCGGGCCGCCCGCGTGGCAGGCGAGCATTCTACCACTGAACCACCGACGCTCGGTTCTGTGGTTTAATTCTTGAAGTTCACCAATAACGAGAGGATTTTGAATCCAAAAAGTTGCATCGGCCCGCGTGGAAGGCGAGCATTCTACCACTGAACCACCGATGCTCGGTTCCCTGTTTAATTCTTGAAGTTCACCAATAATGAGAGGATTTTTGAATCCAAAAAGTTGCATCGGCCGGGAATCGAACCCGAGCCGCCCGCGAGCATACTACCGCTGCACCACCGATGCTCGGTTCCTTGGCTAAATTCTTGAAGCTCACCAATAACGAGAGGATTTTTGAATCCAAAAAGTTGCATCGGCCGTGAATCGAACCCGGTCCGCCCGCGTGGCAGGCGAGCATTCTACCACTGTACCACCGATGCTCGGTTCCTTGGTTTAATTCTTGAAGTTCACCAATAACGAGAGGATTTTTGAATCCAAAAAGTTCAACGGCCGGGAATCTCACCCGGGCCGCCCGCGTGGCAGGCGAGCATTCTACCACTGAACCACCGATGCTCGGTTCTGTGGTTTAATTCTTGAAGTTCACCAATAACGAGAGGATTTTTGAATCCAAAAAGTTGCATCGGCCCTCGTGGCAGGCGAGCATTCTACCACTGAACCACCGATGCTCGGTTCCCTGGTTTAATTCTTGAAGTTCACCAATAATGAGAGGATTTTTGAATCCAAAAAGTTGCATCGGCCGGGAATCGAACCCGAGCCGCCCGCGAGCATTCTACCACTGAACCACCGATGCTCGGTTCCTTGGTTAAAATCTTGAAGTTCACCAATAACGAGAGGATTTTTGAATCCAAAAAGTTCCATCGGCCGGGAATCGAACCCGAGCCGCCCGCGAGCATTCTACCACTGAACCACCGATGCTCGGTTCCTTGGTTAAATTCTTGAAGCTCACCAATAACGAGAGGATTTTTGAATCCAAAAAGTTGCATCGGCCCGCGTGGTAGGCGAGCATTCTACCACTGAACCACCGATGCTCGGTTCCTTGGTTTAATTCTTGTAGTTCACCAATAATGAGAGGATTTTTGAATCCAAAAAGTTGCATCGGCCGGGAATCAAACCCGGGCTGCCCGCGTGGCAGGCGAGCATTTTACCACTGAACCACCGATGCTCGGCTCCTTGGTGTAATTCTTGACGTTCACCAATAACGAGAGGATTTTTGAATCCAAAAAGTTGCAACGGCCGGGAATCTCACCCGGGCCGCCCGCGTGGCAGGCGAGCATTCTACCACTGAACCACCGATGCTCGGTTCTGTGGTTTAATTCTTGAAGTTCACCAATAACGAGAGGATTTTGAATCCAAAAAGTTGCATCGGCCCTTGTGGCAGGCGAGCATTGTAGCACTGAACCACCGATGCTCGGTTCCCTGGTTTAATTCTTGAAGTTCACCAATAATGAGAGGATTTTTGAATCCAAAAAGTTGCATCGGCCGGGAATCGAACCCGAGCCGCCCGCGAGCATACTACCGCTGCACCACCGATGCTCGGTTCCTTGGCTAAATTCTTGAAGCTCACCAATAACGAGAGGATTTTTGAATCCAAAAAGTTGCATCGGCCCGCGTGGCAGGCGAGCATTCTACCACTGAACCACCGATGCTCGGTTCCTTGGTTTAATTCTTGAAGTTCACCAATAATGAGAGGATTTTTGAATCCAAAAAGTTGCATCGGCCGGGAATCGAACCCGGGCCGCCCGCATGGCAGGCGAGCATTCTACCACTGAACCACCGATGCTCGGTTCCTTGGGTTAATTCTTGAAGTTCACCAATAACGAGAGGATTTTTGACTCCAAAAAGTTGCATCGGCCCGCGTGGCAGGCGAGCATTCTACCACTAACCACCGATGCTCGGTTCCTTGGTTTAATTCTTGAAGTTCACCAATAATGAGGGGATTTTTGAATCCAAAAAGTTCCATCGGCCGGGAATCAAACCCGGTCCGCCCGCGTGGCAGGCGAGCATTCTACCACTGAACCACCGATGCTCGGTTACTTGGTTTAATTCTTGAATTTCACCAATAACGAGTGGATTTTTGAATCCAAAAAGTTGCATCGGCCGGGAATCAAACCCGGTCCGCCCGCGTGGCAGGCGAGCATTCTACCACTGAACCACCGATGCTCGCTTCCTTGATTTAATTCTTGAAGTTCACCAATAACGAGAGGATTTTTGAATCCAAAAAGTATCATCGGCCGGGAATCGAACCCGGTCCGCCCGCGTGGCAGGCGAGCATTGTACCACTGAACCACCGATGCTAGGTTCTTTGGTTTAATTCTTGAAGTTCACCAATAACGAGAGGATTTTTGAATCCAAAAAGATGCATCGGCCCGCGTGGCAGGCGAGCATTCTAACACTGAACCACCGATGCTCGGTTCTGTGGTTTAATTCTTGAAGTTCACCAATAACGAGAGGATTTTGAATCCAAAAAGTTGCATCGGCCCGCGTGGCAGGCGAGCATTCTACCACTGAACCACCGATGCTCGGTTCCCTGGTTTAATTCTTGAAGTTCACCAATAATGAGAGGATTTTTGAATCCAAAAAGTTGCATCGGCCGGGAATCGAACCCGAGCCGCCCGCGAGCATACTACCACTGCACCACCGATGCTCGGTTCCTTGGCTAAATTCTTGAAGCTCACCAATAACGAGAGGATTTTTGAATCCAAAAAGTTGCATCGGCCGTGAATCGAACCCGGTCCGCCCGCGTGGCAGGCGAGCATTCTACCACTGTACCACCGATGCTCGGTTCCTTGGTTTAATTCTTGAAGTTCACCAATAACGAGAGGATTTTTGAATCCAAAAAGTTGCAACGGCCGGGAATCTCACCCGGGCCGCCCGCGTGGCAGGCGAGCATTCTACCACTGAACCACCGATGCTCGGTTCTGTGGTTTAATTCTTGAAGTTCACCAATAACGAGAGGATTTTTGAATCCAAAAAGTTGCATCGGCCCGCGTGGCAGGCGAGCATTCTACCACTGAACCACCGATGCTCGGTTCCCTGGTTTAATTCTTGAAGTTCACCAATAATGAGAGGATTTTTGAATCCAAAAAGTTGCATCGGCCGGGAATCGAACCCGAGCCGCCCGCGAGCATTCTACCACTGAACCACCGATGCTCGGTTCCTTGGTTAAATTCTTGAAGCTCACCAATAACGAGAGGATTTTTGAATCCAAAAAGTTGCATCGGCCCGCGTGGCAGGCGAGCATTCTACCACTGAACCACCGATGCTCGGTTCCTTGGTTTAATTCTTGAAGTTCACCAATAATGAGAGGATTTTTGAATCCAAAAAGTTGCATCGGCCGGGAATCAAACCCGGTCCGCCCGCGTGGCAGGCGAGCATTCTACCACTGAACCACCGATGCTCGGTTCCTTGGTTTAATTCTTGAAGTTCACCAATAATGAGAGGATTTTTGAATCCAAAAAGTTGCATCGGCCGGGAATCGAACTCGGGCCGCCCGCGTGGCAGGCGAGCATTCTACCACTGAACCACCGATGCTCGGTTCTTTGGTTTAATTCTTCAAGTTCACCAATAACGAGAGGATTTTTGAATCCAAAAAGTTGCATCGGCCCGCGTGGCAGGCGAGCATTCTACCACTGAACCAACGATGCTCGGTTCCTTGGCTTAATTCTTGAAGTTCACCAATAATGAGAGGATTTTTGAATCCAAAAAGTTGCATCGGCCGGGAATCAAACCCGGTCCGCCCGCGTTGCAGGCGAGCATTCTACCACTGAACCACCGATGCTCGGTTCCTTGGTTTAATTCTTGAAGTTCACCAATAACGAGTGGATTTTTGAATCCAAATAGTTGCATCGGCCGGGAATCGAACCCGGGCCGCCCGCATGGCAGGCGAGCATTCTACCACTGAACCACCGATGCTCGGTTCCTTGGGTTAATTCTTGAAGTTCACCAATAACGAGAGGATTTTTGACTCCAAAAAGTTGCATCGGCCCGCGTGGCAGGCGAGCATTCTACCACTAACCACCGATGCTCGGTTCCTTGGTTTAATTCTTGAAGTTCACCAATAATGAGGGGATTTTTGAATCCAAAAAGTTCCATCGGCCGGGAATCAAACCCGGTCCGCCCGCGTGGCAGGCGAGCATTCTACCACTGAACCACCGATGCTCGGTTACTTGGTTTAATTCTTGAATTTCACCAATAACGAGTGGATTTTTGAATCCAAAAAGTTGCATCGGCCGGGAATCAAACCCGGTCCGCCCGCGTGGCAGGCGAGCATTCTACCACTGAACCACCGATGCTCGCTTCCTTGATTTAATTCTTGAAGTTCACCAATAACGAGAGGATTTTTGAATCCAAAAAGTATCATCGGCCGGGAATCGAACCCGGTCCGCCCGCGTGGCAGGCGAGCATTGTACCACTGAACCACCGATGCTAGGTTCTTTGGTTTAATTCTTGAAGTTCACCAATAACGAGAGGATTTTTGAATCCAAAAAGATGCATCGGCCCGCGTGGCAGGCGAGCATTCTAACACTGAACCACCGATGCTCGGTTCCTTGGTTTAATTCTTGAAATTCACCAATAACGAGTGGATTTTTGAATCCAAATAGTTGCATCGGCCGGGAATCGAACCCGGGCCGCCCGCGTGGCAGGCGAGCATTCTACCACTGAACCACCGATGCTCGCTTCCTTGATTTAATTCTTGAAGTTCACCAATAACGAGAGGATTTTTGAATCCAAAAAGTATCATCGGCCGGGAATCGAACCCGGTCCGCCCGCGTGGCAGGCGAGCATTGTACCACTGAACCACCGATGCTAGGTTCTTTGGTTTAATTCTTGAAGTTCACCAATAACGAGAGGATTTTTGAATCCAAAAAGATGCATCGGCCCGCGTGGCAGGCGAGCATTCTAACACTGAACCACCGATGCTCGGTTCCTTGGTTTAATTCTTGAAATTCACCAATAACGAGTGGATTTTTGAATCCAAATAGTTGCATCGGCCGGGAATCGAACCCGGGCCGCCCGCGTGGCAGGCGAGCATTCTACCACTGAACCACCGATGCTCGGTTCCTTGGTTTAATTCTTGAAGTTCACCAATAACGAGAGGATTTTTGAATCCAAAAAGTTGCATCGACCGGGAATCAAACCCGGGCTGCCCGCGTGGCAGGCGAGCATTCTACCACTGAACCACCGATGCTCGGTTCCTTAGTGTAATTCTTGAAGTTCACCAATAACGAGAGGATTTTTGAATCCAAAAAGTTGCAACGGCCGGGAATCTCACCCGGGCCGCCCGCGTGGCAGGCGAGCATTCTACCACTGAACCACCGATGCTCGGTTCTGTGGTTTAATTCTTGAAGTTCACCAATAACGAGAGGATTTTGAATCCAAAAAGTTGCATCGGCCCGCGTGGCAGGCGAGCATTCTACCACTGAACCACCGATGCTCGGTTCCCTGGTTTAATTCTTGAAGTTCACCAATAATGAGAGGATTTTTGAATCCAAAAAGTTGCATCGGCCGGGAATCGAACCCGAGCCGCCCGCGAGCATACTACCACTGCACCACCGATGCTCGGTTCCTTGGCTAAATTCTTGAAGCTCACCAATAACGAGAGGATTTTTGAATCCAAAAAGTTGCATCGGCCCGCGTGGCAGGCGAGCATTCTACCACTGAACCACCGATGCTCGGTTCCCTGGTTTAATTCTTGAAGTTCACCAATAATGAGAGGATTTTTGAATCCAAAAAGTTGCATCGGCCGGGAATCGAACCCGAGCCGCCCGCGAGCATTCTACCACTGAACCACCGATGCTCGGTTCCTTGGTTAAAATCTTGAAGTTCACCAATAACGAGAGGATTTTTGAATCCAAAAAGTTCCATCGGCCGGGAATCGAACCCGAGCCGCCCGCGAGCATTCTACCACTGAACCACCGATGCTCGGTTCCTTGGTTAAATTCTTGAAGCTCACCAATAACGAGAGGATTTTTGAATCCAAAAAGTATCATCGGCCGGGAATCGAACCCGGTCCGCCCGCGTGGCAGGCGAGCATTGTACCACTGAACCACCGATGCTAGGTTCTTTGGTTTAATTCTTGAAGTTCACCAATAACGAGAGGATTTTTGAATCCAAAAAGTTGCAACGGCCGGGAATCTCACCCGGGCCGCCCGCGTGGCAGGCGAGCATTCTACCACTGAACCACCGATGCTCGGTTCTGTGGTTTAATTCTTGAAGTTCACCAATAACGAGAGGATTTTGAATCCAAAAAGTTGCATCGGCCCGCGTGGCAGGCGAGCATTCTACCACTGAACCACCGATGCTCGGTTCCCTGGTTTAATTCTTGAAGTTCACCAATAATGAGAGGATTTTTGAATCCAAAAAGTTGCATCGGCCGGGAATCGAACCCGAGCCGCCCGCGAGCATACTACCACTGCACCACCGATGCTCGGTTCCTTGGCTAAATTCTTGAAGCTCACCAATAACGAGAGGATTTTTGAATCCAAAAAGTTGCATCGGCCGTGAATCGAACCCGGTCCGCCCGCGTGGCAGGCGAGCATTCTACCACTGTACCACCGATGCTCGGTTCCTTGGTTTAATTCTTGAAGTTCACCAATAACGAGAGGATTTTTGAATCCAAAAAGTTGCAACGGCCGGGAATCTCACCCGGGCCGCCCGCGTGGCAGGCGAGCATTCTACCACTGAACCACCGATGCTCGGTTCTGTGGTTTAATTCTTGAAGTTCACCAATAACGAGAGGATTTTTGAATCCAAAAAGTTGCATCGGCCCGCGTGGCAGGCGAGCATTCTACCACTGAACCACCGATGCTCGGTTCCCTGGTTTAATTCTTGAAGTTCACCAATAATGAGAGGATTTTTGAATCCAAAAAGTTGCATCGGCCGGGAATCGAACCCGAGCCGCCCGCGAGCATTCTACCACTGAACCACCGATGCTCGGTTCCTTGGTTAAATTCTTGAAGCTCACCAATAACGAGAGGATTTTTGAATCCAAAAAGTTGCATCGGCCCGCGTGGCAGGCGAGCATTCTACCACTGAACCACCGATGCTCGGTTCCTTGGTTTAATTCTTGAAGTTCACCAATAATGAGAGGATTTTTGAATCCAAAAAGTTGCATCGGCCGGGAATCAAACCCGGTCCGCCCGCGTGCAGGCGAGCATTCTACCACTGAACCACCGATGCTCGGTTCCTTGGTTTAATTCTTGAAGTTCACCAATAATGAGAGGATTTTTGAATCCAAAAAGTTGCATCGGCCGGGAATCGAACTCGGGCCGCCCGCGTGGCAGGCGAGCATTCTACCACTGAACCACCGATGCTCGGTTCTTTGGTTTAATTCTTCAAGTTCACCAATAACGAGAGGATTTTTGAATCCAAAAAGTTGCATCGGCCCGCGTGGCAGGCGAGCATTCTACCACTGAACCAACGATGCTCGGTTCCTTGGCTTAATTCTTGAAGTTCACCAATAATGAGAGGATTTTTGAATCCAAAAAGTTGCATCGGCCGGGAATCAAACCCGGTCCGCCCGCGTTGCAGGCGAGCATTCTACCACTGAACCACCGATGCTCGGTTCCTTGGTTTAATTCTTGAAGTTCACCAATAACGAGTGGATTTTTGAATCCAAATAGTTGCATCGGCCGGGAATCGAACCCGGGCCGCCCGCATGGCAGGCGAGCATTCTACCACTGAACCACCGATGCTCGGTTCCTTGGGTTAATTCTTGAAGTTCACCAATAACGAGAGGATTTTTGACTCCAAAAAGTTGCATCGGCCCGCGTGGCAGGCGAGCATTCTACCACTAACCACCGATGCTCGGTTCCTTGGTTTAATTCTTGAAGTTCACCAATAATGAGGGGATTTTTGAATCCAAAAAGTTCCATCGGCCGGGAATCAAACCCGGTCCGCCCGCGTGGCAGGCGAGCATTCTACCACTGAACCACCGATGCTCGGTTACTTGGTTTAATTCTTGAATTTCACCAATAACGAGTGGATTTTTGAATCCAAAAAGTTGCATCGGCCGGGAATCAAACCCGGTCCGCCCGCGTGGCAGGCGAGCATTCTACCACTGAACCACCGATGCTCGCTTCCTTGATTTAATTCTTGAAGTTCACCAATAACGAGAGGATTTTTGAATCCAAAAAGTATCATCGGCCGGGAATCGAACCCGGTCCGCCCGCGTGGCAGGCGAGCATTGTACCACTGAACCACCGATGCTAGGTTCTTTGGTTTAATTCTTGAAGTTCACCAATAACGAGAGGATTTTTGAATCCAAAAAGATGCATCGGCCCGCGTGGCAGGCGAGCATTCTAACACTGAACCACCGATGCTCGGTTCCTTGGTTTAATTCTTGAAGTTCACCAATAACGAGTGGATTTTTGAATCCAAATAGTTGCATCGGCCGGGAATCGAACCCGAGCCGCCCGCGTGGCAGGCGAGCATTCTACCACTGAACCACCGATGCTCGGTTCCTTGGTTTAATTCTTGAAGTTCACCAATAACGAGAGGATTTTTGAATCCAAAAAGTTGCATCGACCGGGAATCAAACCCGGGCTGCCCGCGTGGCAGGCGAGCATTTTACCACTGAACCACCGATGCTCGGCTCCTTGGTGTAATTCTTGAAGCTCACCAATAACGAGAGGATTTTTGAATCCAAAAAGTTGCATCGGCCCGCGTGGCAGGCGAGCATTCTACCACTGAACCACCGACGCTCGGTTCTGTGGTTTAATTCTTGAAGTTCACCAATAACGAGAGGATTTTGAATCCAAAAAGTTGCATCGGCCCGCGTGGAAGGCGAGCATTCTACCACTGAACCACCGATGCTCGGTTCCCTGTTTAATTCTTGAAGTTCACCAATAATGAGAGGATTTTTGAATCCAAAAAGTTGCATCGGCCGGGAATCGAACCCGAGCCGCCCGCGAGCATACTACCGCTGCACCACCGATGCTCGGTTCCTTGGCTAAATTCTTGAAGCTCACCAATAACGAGAGGATTTTTGAATCCAAAAAGTTGCATCGGCCGTGAATCGAACCCGGTCCGCCCGCGTGGCAGGCGAGCATTCTACCACTGTACCACCGATGCTCGGTTCCTTGGTTTAATTCTTGAAGTTCACCAATAACGAGAGGATTTTTGAATCCAAAAAGTTCAACGGCCGGGAATCTCACCCGGGCCGCCCGCGTGGCAGGCGAGCATTCTACCACTGAACCACCGATGCTCGGTTCTGTGGTTTAATTCTTGAAGTTCACCAATAACGAGAGGATTTTTGAATCCAAAAAGTTGCATCGGCCCTCGTGGCAGGCGAGCATTCTACCACTGAACCACCGATGCTCGGTTCCCTGGTTTAATTCTTGAAGTTCACCAATAATGAGAGGATTTTTGAATCCAAAAAGTTGCATCGGCCGGGAATCGAACCCGAGCCGCCCGCGAGCATTCTACCACTGAACCACCGATGCTCGGTTCCTTGGTTAAAATCTTGAAGTTCACCAATAACGAGAGGATTTTTGAATCCAAAAAGTTCCATCGGCCGGGAATCGAACCCGAGCCGCCCGCGAGCATTCTACCACTGAACCACCGATGCTCGGTTCCTTGGTTAAATTCTTGAAGCTCACCAATAACGAGAGGATTTTGAATCCAAAAAGTTGCATCGGCCCGCGTGGTAGGCGAGCATTCTACCACTGAACCACCGATGCTCGGTTCCTTGGTTTAATTCTTGTAGTTCACCAATAATGAGAGGATTTTTGAATCCAAAAAGTTGCATCGGCCGGGAATCAAACCCGGGCTGCCCGCGTGGCAGGCGAGCATTTTACCACTGAACCACCGATGCTCGGCTCCTTGGTGTAATTCTTGACGTTCACCAATAACGAGAGGATTTTTGAATCCAAAAAGTTGCAACGGCCGGGAATCTCACCCGGGCCGCCCGCGTGGCAGGCGAGCATTCTACCACTGAACCACCGATGCTCGGTTCTGTGGTTTAATTCTTGAAGTTCACCAATAACGAGAGGATTTTGAATCCAAAAAGTTGCATCGGCCCTTGTGGCAGGCGAGCATTGTAGCACTGAACCACCGATGCTCGGTTCCCTGGTTTAATTCTTGAAGTTCACCAATAATGAGAGGATTTTTGAATCCAAAAAGTTGCATCGGCCGGGAATCGAACCCGAGCCGCCCGCGAGCATACTACCGCTGCACCACCGATGCTCGGTTCCTTGGCTAAATTCTTGAAGCTCACCAATAACGAGAGGATTTTTGAATCCAAAAAGTTGCATCGGCCCGCGTGGCAGGCGAGCATTCTACCACTGAACCACCGATGCTCGGTTCCTTGGTTTAATTCTTGAAGTTCACCAATAATGAGAGGATTTTTGAATCCAAAAAGTTGCATCGGCCGGGAATCGAACCCGGGCCGCCCGCATGGCAGGCGAGCATTCTACCACTGAACCACCGATGCTCGGTTCCTTTTGTTAATTCTTGAAGTTCACCAATAACGAGAGGATTTTTGACTCCAAAAAGTTGCATCGGCCCGCGTGGCAGGCGAGCATTCTACCACTAACCACCGATGCTCGGTTCCTTGGTTTAATTCTTGAAGTTCACCAATAATGAGGGGATTTTTGAATCCAAAAAGTTCCATCGGCCGGGAATCAAACCCGGTCCGCCCGCGTGGCAGGCGAGCATTCTACCACTGAACCACCGATGCTCGGTTACTTGGTTTAATTCTTGAATTTCACCAATAACGAGTGGATTTTTGAATCCAAAAAGTTGCATCGGCCGGGAATCAAACCCGGTCCGCCCGCGTGGCAGGCGAGCATTCTACCACTGAACCACCGATGCTCGCTTCCTTGATTTAATTCTTGAAGTTCACCAATAACGAGAGGATTTTTGAATCCAAAAAGTATCATCGGCCGGGAATCGAACCCGGTCCGCCCGCGTGGCAGGCGAGCATTGTACCACTGAACCACCGATGCTAGGTTCTTTGGTGTAATTCTTGAAGTTCACCAATAACGAGAGGATTTTTGAATCCAAAAAGATGCATCGGCCCGCGTGGCAGGCGAGCATTCTAACACTGAACCACCGATGCTCGGTTCCCTGTTTAATTCTTGAAGTTCACCAATAATGAGAGGATTTTTGAATCCAAAAAGTTGCATCGGCCGGGAATCGAACCCGAGCCGCCCGCGAGCATACTACCGCTGCACCACCGATGCTCGGTTCCTTGGCTAAATTCTTGAAGCTCACCAATAACGAGAGGATTTTTGAATCCAAAAAGTTGCATCGGCCGTGAATCGAACCCGGTCCGCCCGCGTGGCAGGCGAGCATTCTACCACTGTACCACCGATGCTCGGTTCCTTGGTTAAATTCTTGAAGTTCACCAATAACGAGAGGATTTTTGAATCCAAAAAGTTGCAACGGCCGGGAATCTCACCCGGGCCGCCCGCGTGGCAGGCGAGCATTCTACCACTGAACCACCGATGCTCGGTTCTGTGGTTTAATTCTTGAAGTTCACCAATAACGAGAGGATTTTTGAATCCAAAAAGTTGCATCGGCCCGCGTGGCAGGCGAGCATTCTACCACTGAACCACCGATGCTCGGTTCCCTGGTTTAATTCTTGAAGTTCACCAATAATGAGAGGATTTTTGAATCCAAAAAGTTGCATCGGCCGGGAATCGAACCCGAGCCGCCCGCGAGCATTCTACCACTGAACCACCGATGCTCGGTTCCTTGGTTAAAATCTTGAAGTTCACCAATAACGAGAGGATTTTTGAATCCAAAAAGTTCCATCGGCCGGGAATCGAACCCGAGCCGCCCGCGAGCATTCTACCACTGAACCACCGATGCCCGGTTCCTTGGTTAAATTCTTGAAGCTCACCAATAACGAGAGGATTTTTGAATCCAAAAAGTTGCATCGGCCCGCGTGGCAGGCGAGCATTCTACCACTGAACCACCGATGCTCGGTTCCTTGGTTTAATTCTTGAAGTTCACCAATAATGAGAGGATTTTTGAATCCAAAAAGTTGCATCGGCCGGGAATCAAACCCGGTCCGCCCGCGTGGCAGGCGAGCATTCTACCACTGAACCACCGATGCTCGGTTCCTTGGTTTAATTCTTGAAGTTCACCAATAATGAGAGGATTTTTGAATCCAAAAAGTTGCATCGGCCCGCGTGGCAGGCGAGCATTCTACCACTGAACCACCGATGCTTAGTTACTTGGTTTAATTCTTGAAGTTCACCAATAATGAGAGGATTTTTGAATCCAAAAAGTTGCATCGGCCCGCGTGGCAGGCGAGCATTCTACCACTGAACCACCGATGCTCGGTTCCCTGGTTTAATTCTTGAAGTTCACCAATAATGAGAGGATTTTTGAATCCAAAAAGTTGCATCGGCCGGGAATCGAACCCGAGCCGCCCGCGAGCATTCTACCACTGAACCACCGATGCTCGGTTCCTTGGTTAAAATCTTGAAGTTCACCAATAACGAGAGGATTTTTGAATCCAAAAAGTTCCATCGGCCGGGAATCGAACCCGAGCCGCCCGCGAGCATTCTACCACTGAACCACCGATGCTCGGTTCCTTGGTTAAATTCTTGAAGCTCACCAATAACGAGAGGATTTTTGAATCCAAAAAGTTGCATCGGCCCGCGTGGCAGGCGAGCATTCTACCACTGAACCACCGATGCTCGGTTCCTTGGTTTAATTCTTGAAGTTCACCAATAATGAGAGGATTTTTGAATCCAAAAAGTTTCATCGGCCGGGAATCAAACCCGGTCCGCCCGCGTGGCAGGCGAGCATTCTACCACTGAACCACCGATGCTCGGTTCCTTGGTTTAATTCTTGAAGTTCACCAATAATGAGAGGATTTTTGAATCCAAAAAGTTGCATCGGCCCGCGTGGCAGGCGAGCATTCTACCACTGAACCACCGATGCTCGGTTACTTGGTTTAATTCTTGAAGTTCACCAATAATGAGAGGATTTTTGAATCCAAAAAGTTGCATCGGCCGGGAATCGAACCCGGGCCGCCCGCGTGGCAGGCGAGCATTCTACCACTGAACCACCGATGCTCGGTGCCTTGGTTTAATTCTTGAAGTTCACCAATAATGAGAGGATTTTTGAATCCA
This sequence comes from Odiellus spinosus, assembly GCA_963920705.1. NCBI lineage: Eukaryota > Metazoa > Arthropoda > Arachnida > Opiliones > Phalangiidae > Odiellus > Odiellus spinosus. The sequence continues at coordinate 915,175 of CAWUCO010000289.1, read as the reverse complement.
AAAAGTTGCATCGGCCGGGAATCGAACCCGGGCCGCCCGCGTGGCAGGCGAGCATTCTACCACTGAACCACCGATGTTCGGTTCTTTAGTTTAATTCTTGAAGTTCACCAATAACGAGAGGATTTTTGAATCAAAAAGTTGCATCGGCCCGCGTGGCAGGCGAGCATTCTACCACTGAACCACCGATGCTCGGTTCCTTGGTTTAATTCTTGAAGTTCACCAATAACGAGTGGATTTTTGAATCCAAAAAGTTGCATCGGCCCGCGTGGCAGGCGAGCATTCTACCACTGAACCACCGATGCTCGGTTCCTTGGTTTAATTCTTGCAGTTCACCAATAACGAGTGGATTTTTGAATCCAAAAAGTTGCGTTGGCCGGGAATCAAACCCGGTCCGCCCCCGTGGCATGCGAGCATACTACCACTGAACCACCGATGCTCGGTTCCTTGGTTTAATTCTTGAAGTTCACCAATAACGAGTGGATTTTTGAATCCAAAATGTTGCATCGGCCGGGAATCGAACCCGGGCCGCCCGCGTGGCAGGCGAGCATTCTACCACTGAACCACCGATGTTCGGTTCTTTGGTTTAATTCTTGAAGTTCACCAATAACGAGAGGATTTTTGAATCCAAAAAGTTGCATCGGCCGGGAATCAAACCCGGTCCGCCCGCGTGGCAGGCGAGCATTCTACCACTGAACCACCGATGCTCGGTTCCTTTGTTTAATTCTTGAAGTTCACCAATAACGAGTGGATTTTTGAATCCAAAAAGTTGCATCGGCCCGCGTGGCAGGCGAGCATTCTACCACTGAACCATCGATGCTCGGTTCCTTGGTTTAATTCTTGCAGTTCACCAATAACGGGTGGATTTTTGAATCCAAAAAGTTGCATCGGCCAGGAATCGAACCCGGGCCGCCTGCGTGGCAGGCGAGCATTCTACCACTGAACTACCGATGCTCGGTTCTTTGGTTTAATTCTTGAAGTTCACCAATAACGAGTGGATTTTTGAATCCAAATAGTTGCATCGGCCGGGAATCGAACCCGGGCCGCCCGCGTGGCAGGCGAGCATTCTACCACTGAACCACCGATGCTCGGTTCCTTGGTTTAATTCTTGAAGTTCACCAATAACGAGAGGATTTTTGAATCCAAAAAGTTGCATCGGCCGCGAATCAAACCCGGTCCGCCCGCGTGGCAGGCGAGCGTTCTACCACTGAACCACCGATGCTCGGTTCTTTGGTTTAATTCTTGAAGTTCACCAATAACGAGAGGATTTTTGAATCCAAAAAGTTGCGTCGGCCGGGAATCAAACCCGGTCCGCCCGCGTGGCAGGCGAGCATTCTACCACTGAACCACCGATGCTCGGTTCCTTGGTTTAATTCTTGAAGTTCACCAATAATGAGAGGATTTTTGAATCCAAAAAGTTGCATCGGCCGGGAATCGAACCCGGGCCGCCCGCGTGGCAGGCGAGCATTCTACCACTGAACCACCGATGCTCGGTTCCTTGGTTTAATTCTTGAAGTTCACCAATAACGAGAGGATTTTTGAATCCAAAAAGTTGCCTCGGCCCGCGTGGCAGGCGAGCATTCTACCACTGAACCACCGATGCTCTGTTCCTTGGTTTAATTCTTGAAGTTCACCAATAATGAGAGGATTTTTGAATCCAAATAGTTGCATCGGCCGGGAATCGAACCCGGGCCGCCCGCGTAGCATGCGAGCATTCTACCACTGAACCACCGATGCTCGGTTCCTTGGTTTAATTCTTGAAGTTCACCAATAACGAGTGGATTTTTGAATCCGAAAAGTTGCATCGGCCGGGAATCGAACCCGGGCCGCCCGCGTGGCAGGCGAGCATTCTACCACTGAACCACCGATGCTCGGTTCCTTGGTTTAATTCTTGAAGTTCACCAATAACGAGAGGATTTTTGAATCCAAAAAGTTGCATCGGCCCGCGTGGCAGGCGAGCATTCTACCACTGTACCACCGATGCTCGGTTCCTTGGTTTAATTCTTGAAGTTCACCAATAATGAGAGGATTTTTGAATCCAAAAAGTTGCATCGGCCGGGAATCGAACCCGGGCCGCCCGCGTGGCAGGCGAGCATTCTACCACTGAACCACCGATGCTCGGTTCCTTGGTTTAATTCTTGAAGTTCACCAATAACGAGAGGATTTTTGAATCCAAAAAGTTGCATCGGCCCGCGTGGCAGGCGAGCATTCTACCACTGTACCACCGATGCTCGGTTCCTTGGTTTAATTCTTGAAGTTCACCAATAATGAGAGGATTTTTGAATCCAAAAAGTTGCATCGGCCGGGAATCGAACCCGGGCCGCCCGCGTGGCAGGCGAGTATTCTACCACTGAACCACCGATGCTCGGTTCTTTTGTTTAATTCTTGAAGTTCACCAATAACGAGAGGATTTTTGAATCCAAAAAGTTGCATCGGCCCGCGTGGCAGGCGAGCATTCTACCACTGAACCACCGATGCTCGGTTCCTTGGTTTAATTCTTGAAGTTCACCAATAATGAGAGGATTTTTGAATCCAAAAAGTTGCATCGGCCGGGAATCGAACCCGGGCCGCCCGCGTGGCAGGCGAGCATTCTACCACTGAACCACCGATGCTCGGTTCCTTGGTTTAATTCTTGAAGTTCACCAATAACGAGAGGATTTTTGAATCCAAAAAGTTGCCTCGGCCCGCGTGGCAGGCGAGCATTCTACCACTGAACCACCGATGCTCTGTTCCTTGGTTTAATTCTTGAAGTTCACCAATAATGAGAGGATTTTTGAATCCAAATAGTTGCATCGGCCGGGAATCGAACCCGGGCCGCCCGCGTAGCATGCGAGCATTCTACCACTGAACCACCGATGCTCGGTTCCTTGGTTTAATTCTTGAAGTTCACCAATAACGAGTGGATTTTTGAATCCAAAAAGTTGCATCGGCCGGGAATCGAACCCGGGCCGCCCGCGTGGCAGGCGAGCATTCTACCACTGAACCACCGATGCTCGGTTCCTTGGTTTAATTCTTGAAGTTCACCAATAACGAGAGGATTTTTGAATCCAAAAAGTTGCATCGGCCCGCGTGGCAGGCGAGCATTCTACCACTGAAACACCGATGCTCGGTTCCTTGGTTTAATTCTTGAAGTTCACCAATATTGAGGATTTTTGAATCCAAATAGTTGCATCGGCCGGGAATCGAACCCGGGCCGCCAGCGTGGCAGGCGAGCATTCTACCACTGAACCACCGATGCACGGTTCCTTGGTTTAATTCTTGAAGTTCACCAATAACGAGAGGATTTTTGAATCCAAAAAGTTGCATCGGCCCGCGTGGCAGGCGAGCATTCTACCAATGAACCACCGATGCTCGGTTCCTTGGCTTAATTCTTGAAGTTCACCAATAACGAGAGGATTTTTGAATCCAAATAGTTGCATCGGCCGGGAATCGAACCCGGACCGCCAGCGTGGCAGGCGAGCATTCTACCACTGAACCACCGATGCACGGTTCCTTGGTTTAATTCTTGAAGTTCACCAATAACGAGAGGATTTTTGAATCCAAAAAGTTGCATCGGCCCGCGTGGCAGGCGAGCATTCTACCACAGAACCACCGATGCTCGGTTCCTTGGTTTAATTCTTGAAGTTCACCAATAATGAGAGGATTTTTGAATCCAAAAATTTGCATCGGCCCGCGTGGCAGGCGAGCATTCTACCACTGAACCACCGATGCTCGGTTCCTTGGTTTAATTCTTGAAGTTCACCAATAATGAGAGGATTTTTGAATCCAAATAGTTGCATCGGCCGGGAATCGAACCCGGGCCGCCCGCGTGGCAGGCGAGCATTCTACCACTGAACCACCGATGCTCGGTTCCTTGGTTTAATTCTTGAAGTTCACCAATAACGAGAGGATTTTTGAATCCAAAAAGTTGCATCGGCCCGCGTGGCAGGCGAGCATTCTACCACTGTACCACCGATGCTCGGTTCCTTGGTTTAATTCTTGAAGTTCACCAATAATGAGAGGATTTTTGAATCCAAAAAGTTGCATCGGCCGGGAATCGAACCCGGGCCGCCCGCGTGGCAGGCGAGCATTCTACCACTGAACCACCGATGCTCGGTTCTTTTGTTTAATTCTTGAAGTTCACCAATAACGAGAGGATTTTTGAATCCAAAAAGTTGCATCGGCCCGCGTGGCAGGCGAGCATTCTACCACTGAACCACCGATGCTCGGTTCCTTGGTTTAATTCTTGAAGTTCACCAATAATGAGAGGATTTTTGAATCCAAATAGTTGCATCGGCCGGGAATCGAACCCGGGCCGCCCGCGTAGCATGCGAGCATTCTACCACTGAACCACCGATGCTCGGTTCCTTGGTTTAATTCTTGAAGTTCACCAATAACGAGTGGATTTTTGAATCCAAAAAGTTGCATCGGCCGGGAATCGAACCCGGGCCGCCCGCGTGGCAGGCGAGCATTCTACCACTGAACCACCGATGCTCGGTTCCTTGGTTTAATTCTTGAAGTTCACCAATAACGAGAGGATTTTTGAATCCAAAAAGTTGCATCGGCCCGCGTGGCAGGCGAGCATTCTACCACTGAAACACCGATGCTCGGTTCCTTGGTTTAATTCTTGAAGTTCACCAATAATGAGAGGATTTTTGAATCCAAATAGTTGCATCAGCCGGGAATCGAACCCGGGCCGCCAGCGTGGCAGGCGAGCATTCTACCACTGAACCACCGATGCACGGTTCCTTGGTTTAATTCTTGAAGTTCACCAATAACGAGAGGATTTTTGAATCCAAAAAGTTGCATCGGCCCGCGTGGCAGGCGAGCATTCTACCAATGAACCACCGATGCTCGGTTCCTTGGCTTAATTCTTGAAGTTCACCAATAACGAGAGGATTTTTGAATCCAAATAGTTGCATCGGCCGGGAATCGAACCCGGACCGCCAGCGTGGCAGGCGAGCATTCTACCACTGAACCACCGATGCACGGTTCCTTGGTTTAATTCTTGAAGTTCACCAATAACGAGAGGATTTTTGAATCCAAAAAGTTGCATCGGCCCGCGTGGCAGGCGAGCATTCTACCACAGAACCACCGATGCTCGGTTCCTTGGTTTAATTCTTGAAGTTCACCAATAATGAGAGGATTTTTGAATCCAAAAGTTTGCATCGGCCCGCGTGGCAGGCGAGCATTCTACCACTGAATCACCGATGCTCGGTTCCTTGGTTTAATTTTTGAAGTTCACCAATAATGAGAGGATTTTTGAATCCAAATAGTTGCATCGGCCGGGAATCGAACCCGGGCCGCCCGCGTGGCAGGCGAGCATTCTACCACTGAACTACCGATCCTCGGTTCCTTTGTTTAATTGTTGAAGTTCACCAATAACGAGAGGATTTTTGAATCCAAAAAGTTGCATCGGCCCGCGTGGCAGGCGAGCATTCTACCACTGAACCACCGATGCTCGGTTCCTTGGTTTAATTCTTGAAGTTAACCAATAATGGAAGGATTTTTGAATCCAAATAGTTGCATCGGCCGGGAATCGAACCCGGGCCGCCAGCGTGGCAGGCGAGCATTCTACCACTGAACCACCGATGCACGGTTGCTTGGTTTAATTCTTGAAGTTCACCAATAACGAGAGGATTTTTGAATCCAAAAAGTTGCATCGGCCCGCGTGGCAGGCGAGCATTCTACCAATGACCACCGATGCTCGGTTCCTTGGTTTAATTCTTGAAGTTCACCAATAACGAGAGGATTTTTGAATCCAAAAAGTTGCATCGGCCCGCGTGGCAGGCGAGCATTCTACCACAGAACCACCGATGCTCGGTTCCTTGGTTTAATTCTTGAAGTTCACCAATAATGAGAGGATTTTTGAATCCAAAAATTTGCATCGGCCCGCGTGGCTGGCGAGCATTCTACCACTGAACCACCGATGCTCGGTTCCTTGGTTTAATTCTTGAAGTTCACCAATAATGAGAGGATTTTTGAATCCAAATAGTTGCATCGGCCGGGAATCGAACCCGGGCCGCCCGCGTGGCAGGCGAGCATTCTACCACTGAACCACCGATGCTCGGTTCCTTGGTTTAATTCTTGAAGTTCACCAATAACGAGAGGATTTTTGAATCCAAAAAGTTGCATCGGCCCGCGTGGCAGGCGAGCATTCTACCACAGAACCACCGATGCTCGGTTCCTTGGTTTAATTCTTGAAGTTCACCAATAATGAGAGGATTTTTGAATCCAAAAATTTGCATCGGCCCGCGTGGCAGGCGAGCATTCTACCACTGAACCACCGATGCTCGGTTCCTTGGTTTAATTCTTGAAGTTCACCAATAATGAGAGGATTTTTGAATCCAAATAGTTGCATCGGCCGGGAATCGAACCCGGGCCGCCCGCGTGGCAGGCGAGCATTCTACCACTGAACCACCGATGCACGGTTCCTTGGTTTAATTCTTGAAGTTCACCAATAACGAGAGGATTTTTGAATCCAAAAAGTTGCATCGGCCCGCGTGGCAGGCGAGCATTCTACCAATGAACCACCGATGCTCGGTTCCTTGGCTTAATTCTTGAAGTTCACCAATAACGAGAGGATTTTTGAATCCAAATAGTTGCATCGGCCGGGAATCGAACCCGGACCGCCAGCGTGGCAGGCGAGCATTCTACCACTGAACCACCGATGCTCGGTTCCTTGGTTTAATTCTTGAAGTTCACCAATAACGAGAGGATTTTTGAATCCAAAAAGTTGCATCGGCCCGCGTGGCAGGCGAGCATTCTACCACTGAACCACCGATGCTCGGTTCCTTGGTTTAATTCTTGAAGTTCACCAATAACGAGAGGATTTTTGAATCCAAAAAGTTGCATCGGCCCGCGTGGCAGGCGAGCATTCTACCACTGAACCACCGATGCTCTGTTCCTTGGTTTAATTCTTGAAGTTCACCAATAATGAGAGGATTTTTGAATCCAAATAGTTGCATCGGCCGGGAATCGAACCCAGGCCGCCAGCGTGGCAGGCGAGCATTCTACCACTGAACCACCGATGCACGGTTCCTTGGTTTAATTCTTGAAGTTCACCAATAACGAGAGGATTTTTGAATCCAAAAAGTTGCATCGGCCCGCGTGGCAGGCGAGCATTCTACCAATGAACCACCGATGCTCGGTTCCTTGGTTTAATTCTTGAAGTTCACCAATAACGAGAGGATTTTTGAATCCAAATAGTTGCATCGGCCGGGAATCGAACCCGGACCGCCAGCGTGGCAGGCGAGCATTCTACCACTGAACCACCGATGCACGGTTCCTTGGTTTAATTCTTGAAGTTCACCAATAACGAGAGGATTTTTGAATCCAAAAAGTTGCATCGGCCCGCGTGGCAGGCGAGCATTCTACCACAGAACCACCGATGCTCGGTTCCTTGGTTTAATTCTTGAAGTTCACCAATAATGAGAGGATTTTTGAATCCAAAAATTTGCATCGGCCCGCGTGGCAGGCGAGCATTCTACCACTGAACCACCGATGCTCGGTTCCTTGGTTTAATTCTTGAAGTTCACCAATAATGAGAGGATTTTTGAATCCAAATAGTTGCATCGGCCGGGAATCGAACCCGGGCCGCCAGCGTGGCAGGCGAGCATTCTACCACTGAACCACCGATGCACGGTTCCTTGGTTTAATTCTTGAAGTTCACCAATAACGAGAGGATTTTTGAATCCAAAAAGTTGCATCGGCCCGCGTGGCAGGCGAGCATTCTACCAATGAACCACCGATGCTCGGTTCCTTGGCTTAATTCTTGAAGTTCACCAATAACGAGAGGATTTTTGAATCCAAATAGTTGCATCGGCCGGGAATCGAACCCGGACCGCCAGCGTGGCAGGCGAGCATTCTACCACTGAACCACCGATGCACGGTTCCTTGGTTTAATTCTTGAAGTTCACCAATAACGAGAGGATTTTTGAATCCAAAAAGTTGCATCGGCCCGCGTGGCAGGCGAGCATTCTACCACAGAACCACCGATGCTCGGTTCCTTGGTTTAATTCTTGAAGTTCACCAATAATGAGAGGATTTTTGAATCCAAAAATTTGCATCGGCCCGCGTGGCAGGCGAGCATTCTACCACTGAATCACCGATGCTCGGTTCCTTGGTTTAATTTTTGAAGTTCACCAATAATGAGAGGATTTTTGAATCCAAATAGTTGCATCGGCCGGGAATCGAACCCGGGCCGCCCGCGTGGCAGGCGAGCATTCTACCACTGAACTACCGATCCTCGGTTCCTTTGTTTAATTGTTGAAGTTCACCAATAACGAGAGGATTTTTGAATCCAAAAAGTTGCATCGGCCCGCGTGGCAGGCGAGCATTCTACCACTGAACCACCGATGCTCGGTTCCTTGGTTTAATTCTTGAAGTTCACCAATAATGGGAGGATTTTTGAATCCAAATAGTTGCATCGGCCGGGAGTCGAACCCGGGCCGCCAGCGTGGCAGGCGAGCATTCTACCACTGAACCACCGATGCACGGTTGCTTGGTTCAATTCTTGAAGTTCACCAATAACGAGAGGATTTTTGAATCCAAAAAGTTGCATCGGCCCGCGTGGCAGGCGAGCATTCTACCAATGAACCACCGATGCTCGGTTCCTTGGTTTAATTCTTGAAGTTCACCAATAACGAGAGGATTTTTGAATCCAAAAAGTTGCATCGGCCCGCGTGGCAGGCGATCATTCTACCACAGAACCACCGATGCTCGGTTCCTTGGTTTAATTCTTGAAGTTCACCAATAATGAGAGGATTTTTGAATCCAAAAATTTGCATCGGCCCGCGTGGCTGGCGAGCATTCTACCACTGAACCACCGATGCTCGGTTCCTTGGTTTAATTCTTGAAGTTCACCAATAATGAGAGGATTTTTGAATCCAAATAGTTGCATCGGCCGGGAATCGAACCCGGGCCGCCCGCGTGGCAGGCGAGCATTCTACCACTGAACCACCGATGCTCGGTTCCTTGGTTTAATTCTTGAAGTTCACCAATAACGAGAGGATTTTTGAATCCAAAAGGTTGCATCGGCCCGCGTGGCAGGCGAGCATTCTACCACTGAACCACCGATGCTCGGTTCCTTGGTTTAATTCTTGAAGTTCACCAATAACGAGAGGATTTTTGAATCCAAAAAGTTGCATCGGCCCGCGTGGCAGGCGAGCATTCTACCAATGAACCACCGATGCTCGGTTCCTTGGTTTAATTCTTGAAGTTCACCAATAACGAGAGGATTTTTGAATCCAAATAGTTGCATCGGCCGGGAATCGAACCCGGACCGCCAGCGTGGCAGGCGAGCATTCTACCACTGAACCACCGATGCACGGTTCCTTGGTTTAATTCTTGAAGTTCACCAATAACGAGAGGATTTTTGAATCCAAAAAGTTGCATCGGCCCGCGTGGCAGGCGAGCATTCTACCACAGAACCACCGATGCTCGGTTCCTTGGTTTAATTCTTGAAGTTCACCAATAATGAGAGGATTTTTGAATCCAAAAATTTGCATCGGCCCGCGTGGCAGGCGAGCATTCTACCACTGAACCACCGATGCTCGGTTCCTTGGTTTAATTCTTGAAGTTCACCAATAATGAGAGGATTTTTGAATCCAAATAGTTGCATGGGCCGGGAATCGAACCCGGGCCGCCCGCGTGGCAGGCGAGCATTCTACCACTGAACCACCGATGCTCGGTTCCTTGGTTTAATTCTTGAAGTTCACCAATAACAAGAGGATTTTTGAATCCAAAAAGTTGCATCGGCCCGCGTGGCAGGCGAGCATTCTACCACTGAATCACCGATGCTCGGTTCCTTGGTTTAATTCTTGAAGTTCACCAATAATGAGAGGATTTTTGAATCCAAATAGTCGCATCGGCCGGGAATCGAACCCGGGCCGCCCGCGTGGCAGGCGAGCATTCTACCACTGAACTACCGATCCTCGGTTCCTTTGTTTAATTGTTGAAGTTCACCAATAACGAGAGGATTTTTGAATCCAAAAAGTTGCATCGGCCCGCGTGGCAGGCGAGCATTCTACCACTGAACCACCGATGCTCGGTTCCTTGGTTTAATTCTTGAAGTTCACCAATAATGGGAGGATTTTTGAATCCAAATAGTTGCATCGGCCGGGAATCGAACCCGGGCCGCCAGCGTTGCAGGCGAGCATTCTACCACTGAACCACCGATGCACGGTTCCTTGGTTTAATTCTTGAAGTTCACCAATAACGAGAGGATTTTTGAATCCAAAAAGTTGCATCGGCCCGCGTGGCAGGCGAGCATTCTACCAATGAACCACCGATGCTCGGTTCCTTGGTTTAATTCTTGAAGTTCACCAATAACGAGAGGATTTTTGAATCCAAAAAGTTGCATCGGCCCGCGTGGCAGGCGAGCATTCTACCACAGAACCACCGATGCTCGGTTCCTTGGTTTAATTCTTGAAGTTCACCAATAATGAGAGGATTTTTGAATCCAAAAATTTGCATCGGCCCGCGTGGCTGGCGAGCATTCTACCACTGAACCACCGATGCTCGGTTCCTTGGTTTAATTCTTGAAGTTCACCAATAATGAGAGGATTTTTGAATCCAAATAGTTGCATCGGCCGGGAATCGAACCCGGGCCGCCCGCGTGGCAGGCGAGCATTCTACCACTGAACCACCGATGCTCGGTTCCTTGGTTTAATTCTTGAAGTTCACCAATAACGAGAGGATTTTTGAATCCAAAAAGTTGCATCGGCCCGCGTGGCAGGCGAGCATTCTACCACTGAACCACCGATGCTCGGTTCCTTGGTTTAATTCTTGAAGTTCACCAATAACGAGAGGATTTTTGAATCCAAAAAGTTGCATCGGCCCGCGTGGCAGGCGAGCATTCTACCACTGAACCACCGATGCTCTGTTCCTTGGTTTAATTCTTGAAGTTCACCAATAATGAGAGGATTTTTGAATCCAAATAGTTGCATCGGCCGGGAATCGAACCCGGGCCGCCCGCGTAGCATGCGAGCATTCTACCACTGAACTACCGATGCTCGGTTCCTTGGTTTAATTCTTGAAGTTCACCAATAACGAGAGGATTTTTGAATCCAAAAAGTTGCATCGGCCCGCGTGGCAGGCGAGCATTCTACCACTGAACCACCGATGCTCGGTTCCTTGGTTTAATTCTTGAAGTTCACCAATAACGAGAGGATTTTTGAATCCAAAAAGTTCCATCGGCCCGCGTGGCAGGCGAGCATTCTACCACTGAACCACCGATGCTCGGTTCCTTGGTTTAATTCTTGAAGTTCACCAATAATGAGAGGATTTTTGAATCCAAATAGTTGCATCGGCCGGGAATCGAACCCGGGCCGCCCGCGTGGCAGGCGAGCATTCTACCACTGAACTACCGATGCTCGGTTCCTTGGTTTAATTCTTGAAGTTCACCAATAACGAGAGGATTTTTGAATCCAAAAAGTTGCATCGGCCCGCGTGGCAGGTGAGCATTCTACCACTGAACCACCGATGCTCGGTTCCTTGGTTTAATTCTTGAAGTTCACCAATAACGAGAGGATTTTTGAATCCAAAAAGTTGCATCGGCCCGCGTGGCAGGCGAGCATTCAACCACTGAACCACCGATGCTCGGTTCCTTGGTTTAATTCTTGAAGTTCACCAATAACGAGAGGATTTTTGAATCCAAAAAGTTGCATCGGCCCGCGTGGCAGGCGAGCATTCTACCACTGAACTACCGATGCTCGGTTCCTTGGTTTAATTCTTGAAGTTCACCAATAATGGGAGGATTTTTGAATCCAAAAAGTTGCATCGGCCCGCGTGGCAGGCGAGCATTCTACCACTGAACCACCGATGCTCGGTTCCTTGGTTTAATTCTTGAAGTTCACCAATAACGAGAGGATTTTTGAATCCAAAAAGTTGCATCGGCCCGCGTGGCAGGCGAGCATTCTACCACTGAACTACCGATGCTCGGTTCCTTGGTTTAATTCTTGAAGTTCACCAATAATGAGAGGATTTTTGAATCCAAAAAGTTGCATCGGCCGGGAACCGAACCCGAGCCACCCGCGTGGCAGGCGAAAATTCTACCACTGAACCACCGATGCTCGGTTCCTTGGTTTAATTCTTGAAGTTCACCAATAACGAGAGGATTTTTGAATCCAAAAAGTTGCATCGGCCCGCGTGGCAGGCGAGCATTCAACCACTGAACCACCGATGCTCGGTTCCTTGGTTTAATTCTTGAAGTTCACCAATAACGAGAGGATTTTTGAATCCAAAAAGTTGCATCGGCCAGGAATCGAACCCGGGCCGCCCGCGTGGCAGGCGAGCATTCTACCAATGAACCACCGATGCTCGGTTCCTTGGTTTAATTCTTGAAGTTCACCAATAACGAGAGGATTTTTGAATCCAAAAAGTTGCATCGGCCCGCGTGGCAGGCGAGCATTCTACCACTGAACCACCGATGCTCGGTTCCTTGGTTTAATTCTTGAAGTTCACCAATAACGAGAGGATTTTTGAATCCAAAAAGTTGCATCGGCCCGCGTGGCAGGCGAGCATTCAACCACTGAACCACCGATGCTCGGTTCCTTGGTTTAATTCTTGAAGTTCACCAATAACGAGAGGATTTTTGAATCCAAAAAGTTGCATCGGCCCGCGTGGCAGGCGAGCATTCTACCACTGAACCACCGATGCTCGGTTCCTTGGTTTAATTCTTGAAGTTCACCAATAACGAGAGGATTTTTGAATCCAAAAAGTTGCATCGGCCCGCGTGGCAGGCGAGCATTCAACCACTGAACCACCGATGCTCGGTTCCTTGGTTTAATTCTTGAAGTTCACCAATAACGAGAGGATTTTTGAATCCAAAAAGTTGCATCGGCCCGCGTGGCAGGCGAGCATTCTACCAATGAACCACCGATGCTCGGTTCCTTGGTTTAATTCTTGAAGTTCACCAATAACGAGAGGATTTTTGAATCCAAAAAGTTGCATCGGCCCGCGTGGCAGGCGAGCATTCTACCACTGAACCACCCATGCTCGGTTCCTTGGTTTAATTCTTGAAGTTCACCAATAATGAGACGATTTTTGAATCCAAATAGTTGCATCGGCCGGGAACCGAACCCGGGCCGCCAGCGTGGCAGGCGAGCATTCTACCACTGAACCACCGATGCTCGGTTCCTTGGTTTAATTCTTGAAGTTCACCAATAACGAGAGGATTTTTGAATCCAAAAAGTTGCATCGGCCCGCGTGGCAGGCGAGCATTCTACCAATGAACCACCGATGCTCGGTTCCTTGGTTTAATTCTTGAAGTTCACCAATAACGAGAGGATTTTTACCTCCCCGAGTGAACTTGTTCACGGGGAGGTTTTACGTTCGTCGTGTCTGTGTGTCTGTGTGTCTGTGTGTCTGTGTGTCTGTGTGTCTGTGTGTCTGTCACTTCCGGTGTAAGCGGATATCCTGTGTAACCGGATATCACGTGACCTAGCACATAGAGCAAAAATCTTGGGACTCAAGACGTAAACATGCCATCTTATCGTTCAATTCCGTTCAACGGGAATTCCTATAATCAGGCTGCCACATGGATAAGCTTCAGGTGTCGTGCGATTTTATGCAACCGTGGACGTCTCCCATTGCATATTATCGCCTTCCACCATCCACATCAAACCTCGATGCTGGGCAGTTGAAGGCGATTATACACAATGGGACGTCTCCCACTGTTATAATCACCTCCGACCATCCAAACGCACCAAGGTCCAACCTTCAGTTTCCGATCTCAGCGGGCCATATTAGCGAGGCGTCCCTCACTAATATGGTCCACATCAACCATCAACTCGCCCCCTCTACGGGTCAGATTTTCGTTCGTAGCTACACTGAGCGCCTGGTGTAATAACTACCTCCAGACATTGAACAGGGGGTGGGTTCCCCTTTCTTCACAGCTTTAAGTTACAGATACCTAATAATGTTTTTCGCTCGCCTTATATACCACTTTTTTTACACTAACGCGTTGTAGCCTTATGGCGTGGTATCTTTCAGTGAATTGAAACGAAATGTTCATTTAAACTATATAATTAAAATTTCTTAAATTACTTAACTTAGTCTAATTAATAATTTCGCTGAAAATTAAATTAAAATTAAATGTTATTTTAGAAGATATTTAAGAAATTGTCTAAGAATTTTGTGAAATTTGTGTGTTCAATACCAGCTCGAGTTGGCAGCACGCGTTAAGCTATTTTCCATGTACCATTTAGTCCAAAAACATAGGTATAAAGGTATTGTAGGCTTAGGCTTGCTGCAAACTCAGGGTGGATTGGAAAACTAATACAGTTCAACTTCTACGCATATGGAAGTAGTCTTGTTTTTTATCTATTTTAATTGATTGATTTAATTTTTTAGCTTAGCCTCAGTTATTAAAATGTGTAGGTGTTTTTTTTTTTATTTTGTTTATCGCATATATAAAAGCGTGAAATACTATTTCGGCCGTCAGAGAAAAAGCTGGGATCGAAGAGCTGGTTACCTTTTCGCTCGCCGTACCAATTCACTAGTGTGATGGTAATTCGACAGCGGCTCTTAGCTGCTTCGACTGGCGTTTCTCTCCGTGGAGTGATACCTCCTTTACCTCGGTGTCGAGGAGAGCTAATACACGTGTGTTTGGGCTTCGTACTTGTACATAACCTTAAGGCCTGCGTAAAAGCCTCATATAATGTAAGGTCTTATGGGTGATTTGCACTTGACTTTTGGAGCGAATGTACCCGTATACCTAACTTAAACTTCTCCATTACCTACTTTGATTTTCATGTACTTGAGTTCCGTGACTGGAATGTGCTTTAAACCCAATCTTTAATAATTCGCCATTGAATAACAAACCAACTATTACCACGTAGGATAGGAGACATGATAATTGAGGTCTACATGTTGAATAACCTGCCACAAACTTGTATTTAATAGAATAACCGGCCGAGTACAGGGACTGGAAGTCTGCAACAGACTTCTAGTATTATTTTTTTCTTTTCGGCTGAATATTGAGAGAATTAGCTTTATGTACCGGGATAAACTTACTTCCTAGCGAAGCTGGAAACAATGTATTGGGACTTTGTTATAAGAACAAGTTTCTAGCACGCGCTTTCAATTTCATTTTTTCAATTGCTCGCGTGTTTGCTATATTTGCGAATTTGTTTCGCACGAAAATGCCGCGTATACGCAAGGGTATAATTCACAAGAAACGCTGGATTTGAAGTAAATTCTTCATTAATATTTGCAATTTCTCGCGCAAAACGCCATTAATGTCTAGGCGACTTCCTTGCATCTATCGCGTCTAATGCGCTCTCTTAAGGATATTAATTGGTGCATTCACGTCATCAGCGTAAAGATATAAATAGATTTACGAAGAACGCGTGCTGGTATGTTTGGTAGATCTAAATGGCCAAAACGTTAGAGTTCTAATTTTTTTTTTTTTCAATTTCTCCGAATGTCTAAAGTAAATAAGTGCGTGTAAACAAGCTAAGCTTCAATTTTGCACACCTTTAAAGCATAATAACGTCATTTAAGCAAAGGAACATATGTGAATTTGTGACTTGCGTAAAATCAAGTTCATCAGCACGCGAGTATGTGTAGCCCACTAAATTTCAAGTCCGAAACCACTTTACGCGTGCAAAATATCAAAGCGATTCTGATATTCTTGGGAAAATCAGTTTAATGTATGGGGAAATGCTGTAATTTTCTGGCAAATTTTCGAACAGTGGCGTAAGAATTGGTTTTAATAACTAGCACGGGTTTTCAAATTAATATTTTATAAGCCTCGCACGTTTCCAAATGTATTTCACGCGAAATTGTTGCGTGTACGCATGCGCAGATCGAACCAGGTTATTTATACCACAATTTACAGTTGACTAACATTCTTAAACCGGATTGACATTGAATTTTCTTGTGTTTTAATTGGTATATATGATATGGTTCACCCTATAGTGAAATGTAGACCGAGTGGGGAAAAGAATCACGTGATTGGATGTCTTAATGACTGCTAGTTTTAGTTTCACACTTTTCCCCACATGAAATTAATGTTTATCCCAATTAAGTATAGTAGAACTATGCTTTTTAATGCCTACTGTCGTTTATTTTCGGTGACGTTTTAGCTAGTGTGTAGTCACGTAAATTAACGTTTGTTTCACAACTTGTGTTGTATACTGAAGCCATGTATAGGTTCAATTTGATATAACATCTTGCCTTTTCACGTTACTTGGTCTACAAATACTCTACAACCGTCAAAATTCTGATATGGTTTTAAAAGAAGAACCTTGACCTTGTGTATTTAATCTCATATCGAGATTAAATGTTTTTCGCATCTAATGTTAATTGGTTTATCAATATGTTATTTGTATAGATATTTTTTTTAAGATTTTATATTTTTTAGATTAAAATAAATTTATTATTCAGGAAGATTTTGTAGAATGTAGTTCTCAGGATTACCGGTCTTGAAAATTTATTTTGCTAATGTTATCTTGATGTCTGTGTTTTCTGCCCGCTATTTGGTAGTGGTAAGATTAATATTTTTAATTTTAATTAATTGACTTATTTGGCGTTTATTTGATAATTTGCTTTACTTAAATTGTTCGTGTAAGGGCTATTTTACATATTACCAAAGATTGCTAATTTCAGTTGTCTTAATTCTGATTTTCTCCACTATAAAACCAAGAAACATTTCCGATTTTTTTCATAATCGAAATAAGCCGTGTACAGTGATCTTCGAGACGAGAGGAGACGAGGCCAGACCAGACGAAAGAGAGCTATAATGACTTAAGGGAGATAATCAACCAGCATAGAATGTTATCACCATTTGAAGTCAACAGAGCAGCGACACTGCTTTCATTTATCACAAGAAAGAGACGGCCCGGCTACGAAGAATTGAAACGTGCAAGCAGTTAGTGTTTTCGGACTCGACATATGAGAAACCTACAGTCAGTAAAAGCTCGGCAGTTCTTCATACGGCCTCGTAATTGTAAACATAAAAGGAGCTATTCTAACGGTATGGAAATTAGTCTACTTTCAGTCTTTTAAGATATTTTTTATCATAGGAGTGGAAGCTAACGTCTTGTAACCGGTTTGGAAAATAACCTCTCAACCAGCTCAATCCTTGGATTCTTCCATTGATTGGGATCACTTGTATGATGAGAATATCAGTAATGGTCCTCTATTAGCACGTCAAATCAAGAATTTCAGACGAAAATTGTACCGGAAGTAATTACCAATCATCTACCGACAATGGGTTGTAAATGGAACATTCAGTCTACAATATTCCTTGGTTTGTCCAACAGGAACTTGCTACCATATCTTCGTCGTTTTCATTCCTTGTCTTCCTTGCCATCCCAGACTAAATTCTTCATCTTTATCAAATCAGTGGATTATCAAAGATATACTCAAGTGTTAATTTATATTACGAGAACTTGTATTTCACATTTTTACCTATAAAATAAACATTTCAATTGGTGTGTCTATTAAGAAATCTATGCCCTGCCGCATATAATTATGGGTAACGCAGGACATTTCATTTGGTGTGTATATTAAGAAGTCTACAACCTGCCGCGTATAATTATGGATAACGCAGGACGCTCTTTTGCATTCTCTGAATCCTTGAGGTTAAGGGAAAATACTTATACTCCGTAACCTAGATGGGAAATAGAGAAGTGTGATTGAAATGCACGCTGTTTCTTGTACTCTTCCACTACTCTACATTTCTTTTCATCTTTTATTTTAGGTAAGGTTAGGTTAGGTTATGTTACCTTAACGTCGGGGTCGGGGAGGTTATATTTTGGTTTCCCAACTTGTTGAATCCAAAAAGTTGCATCGGCCCGCGTGGCAGGCGAGCATTCTACCACAGAACCACCGATGCTCGGTTCCTTGGTTTAATTCTTGAAGTTCACCAATAATGAGAGGATTTTTGAATCCAAAAATTTCTATCGGCCCGCGTGGCAGGCGAGCATTCTACCACTGAACCACCGATGCTCGGTTCCTTGGTTTAATTCTTGAAGTTCACCAATAATAAGAGGATTTTTGAATCCAAATAGTTGCATCGGCCGGGAATCGAACCCGGGCCGCCCGCGTGGCAGGCGAGTATTCTACCACTGAACCACCGATGCTCGGTTCCTTGGTTTAATTCTTGAAGTTCACCAATAACGAGAGGATTTTTGAATCCAAAAAGTTGCATCAGCCCGCGTGGCAGGCGAGCATTCTACCACTGAACCACCGATGCTCGGTTCCTTGGTTTAATTCTTGAAGTTCACCAATAATGAGAGGATTTTTGAATCCAAATAGTTGCATCGGCCGGGAATCGAACCCGGGCCGCCCGCGTGGCAGGCGAGCATTCTACCACTGAACTACCGATCCTCGGTTCCTTGGTTTAATTGTTGAAGTTCACCAATAACGAGAGGATTTTTGAATCCAAAAAGTTGCATCGTCCCGCGTGGCAGGCGAGCATTCTACCACTGAACCACCGATGCTCGGTTCCTTGGTTTAATTCTTGAAGTTCACCAATAATGAGAGGATTTTTGAATCCAAATAGTTGCATCGGCCGGGAATCGAACCCGGGCCGCCAGCGTGGCAGGCGAGCATTCTACCACTGAACCACCGATGCACGGTTCCTTGGTTTAATTCTTGAAGTTCACCAATAACGAGAGGATTTTTGTATCCAAAAAGTTGCATCGGCCCGCGTGGCAGGCGAGCATTCTACCAATGAACCACCGATGCTGGTTCCTTGGTTTAATTCTTGAAGTTCACCAATAATGAGAGGATTTTTGAATCCAAAAATTTGCATCAGCCGCGTGGCAGGCGAGCATTCTACCACTGAACCACCGATGCTCGGTTCCTTGGTTTAATTCTTGAAGTTCACCCATAATGAGGGGATTTTTGAATCCAAATAGTTGCATCGGCCGGGAATCGAACCCGGGCCGCCCGCGTGGCAGGCGAGCATTCTACCACTGAACCACCGATGCTCGGTTCCTTGCTTTAATTCTTGAAGTTCACCAATAACGAGAGGATTTTTGAATCCAAAAAGTTGCATCGGCCCGCGTGGCAGGCGAGCATTCTACCACTGAACCACCGATGCTCGGTTCCTTGGTTTAATTCTTGAAGTTCACCAATAATGAGAGGATTTTTGAATCCAAATAGTTGCATCGGCCGGGAATCGAACCCGGGCCGCCCGCGTGGCAGGCGAGCATTCTACCACTGAACTACCGATGCTCGGTTCCTTGGTTTAATTCTTGAAGTTCACCAATAACGAGAGGATTTTTGAATCCAAAAAGTTGCATCGGCCCGCGTGGCAGGCGAGCATTCTACCACTGAACCACCGAAGCTCGGTTCCTTGGTTTAATTCTTGAAGTTCACCAATAACGAGAGGATTTTTGAATCCAAAAAGTTGCATCGGCCCGCGTGGCAGGCGAGCATTCAACCACTGAACCACCGATGCTCGGTTCCTTGGTTTAATTCTTGAAGTTCACCAATAACGAGAGGATTTTTGAATCCAAAAAGTTGCATCGGCCCGCGTGGCAGGCGAGCATTCTACCACTGAACTACCGATGCTCGGTTCCTTGGTTTAATTCTTGAAGTTCACCAATAATGAGAGGATTTTTGAATCCAAAAAGTTGCATCGGCCCGCGTGGCAGGCGAGCATTCTACCACTGAACCACCGATGCTCGGTTCCTTGGTTTAATTCTTGAAGTTCACCAATAACGAGAGGATTTTTGAATCCAAAAAGTTGCATCGGCCCGCGTGGCAGGCGAGCATTCTACCACTGAACTACCGATGCTCGGTTCCTTGGTTTAATTCTTGAAGTTCACCAATAATGAGAGGATTTTTGAATCCAAAAAATTTGCATCGGCCGGGAACCGAACCCGAGCCACCCGCGTGGCAGGCGAGCATTCTACCACTGAACCACCGATGCTCGGTTCCTTGGTTTAATTCTTGAAGTTCACCAATAACGAGAGGATTTTTGAATCCAAAAAGTTGCATCGGCCCGCGTGGCAGGCGAGCATTCAACCACTGAACCACCGATGCTCGGTTCCTTGGTTTAATTCTTGAAGTTCACCAATAACGAGAGGATTTTTGAATCCAAAAAGTTGCATCGGCCAGGAATCGAACCCGGGCCGCCCGCGTGGCAGGCGAGCATTCTACCACTGAACCACCGATGCTCGGTTCCTTGGTTTAATTCTTGAAGTTCACCAGTAATGAGAGGATTTTTGAATCCAAATAGTTGCATCGGCCCGCGTGGCAGGCGAGCATTCAACCACTGAACCACCGATGCTCGGTTCGTTGGTTTAATTCTTGAAGTTCACCAATAACGAGAGGATTTTTGAATCCAAAAAGTTGCATCGGCCCGCGTGGCAGGCGAGCATTCTACCACTGAACCACCGATGCTCGGTTCCTTGGTTTAATTCTTGAAGTTCACCAATAATGAGAGGATTTTTGAATCCAAAAAGTTGCAGCGGCCGGGAATTGAACCCGGGCCGCCCGCGTGGCACGCGAGCATTCTACCACTGAACCACCGATGCTCGGTTCCTTGGTTTAATTCTTGAAGTTCACCAATAACGAGAGGATTTTTGAATCCAAAAAGTTGCATCGGCCCGCGTGGCAGGCGAGCATTCTACCACTGAACCACCGATGCTCGGTTCCTTGGTTTAATTCTTGAAGTTCACCAATAACGAGAGGATTTTTGAATCCAAAAAGTTGCATCGGCCCGCGTGGCAGGCGAGCATTCAACCACTGAACCACCGATGCTCGGTTCCTTGGTTTAATTCTTGAAGTTCACCAATAACGAGAGGATTTTTGAATCCAAAAAGTTGCATCGGCCCGCGTGGCAGGCGAGCATTCTACCACTGAACCACCGATGCTCGGTTCCTTGGTTTAATTCTTGAAGTTCACCAATAACGAGAGGATTTTTGAATCCAAAAAGTTGCATCGGCCCGCGTGGCAGGCGAGCATTCTACCACTGAACCACCGATGCTCGGTTCCTTGGTTTAATTCTTGAAGTTCACCAATAATGAGAGGATTTTTGAATCCAAATAGTTGCATCAGCCCGCGTGCCAGGCAAGCATTCAACCACTGAACCACCGATGCTCGGTTCGTTGGTTTAATTCTTGAAGTTCACCAATAACGAGAGGATTTTTGAATCCAAAAAGTTGCATCGGCCCGCGTGGCAGGCGAGCATTCTACCACTGAACCACCGATGCTCGGTTCCATGGATTAATTCTTGAAGTTCACCAATAATGAGAGGATTTTTGAATCCAAAAAGTTGCATCGGCCCGCATGGCAGGCGAGCATTCTACCACTGAACCACCGATGCTCGGTTCCTTGGTTTAATTCTTGAAGTTCACCAATAACGAGAGAATTATTGAATCCAAAAAGTTGCATCGGCCCGCGTGGCAGGCGATCATTCTACCACTGAACCACCGATGCTCGGTTTCTTGGTTTAATTCTTGAAGTTCACCAATAATGAGAGGATTTTTGAATCCAAATAGTTGCTTCGGCCAGGAATCGAACCCGGGCCGCCCGCGTGGCAGGCGAGCATTCTACCACTGAACCACCGATACTCGGTTCGTTGGTTTAATTCTTGAAGTTCACCAATAACGAGAGGATTTTTGAATCCAAAAAGTTGCATCGGCCCGCGTGGCAGGCGAGCATTCAACCACTGAACCACCGATGCTCGGTTCCTTGGTTTAATTCTTGAAGTTCACCAATAACGAGAGGATTTTTGAATCCAAATAGTTGCATCGGCCCGCGTGGCAGGCGAGCATTCTACCACTGAACTACCGATGCTCGGTTCCTTGGTTTAATTCTTGAAGTTCACCAATAATGAGAGGATTTTTGAATCCAAAAAGTTGCATCGGCCCGCATGGCAGGCGAGCATTCTACCACTGAACCACCGATGCTCGGTTCCTTGGTTTAATTCTTGAAGTTCACCAATAATGAGAGGATTTTTGAATCCAAATAGTTGCATCGGCCCGCGTGGCAGGCGAGCATTCAACCACTGAACCACCGATGCTCGGTTCCTTGGTTTAATTCTTGAAGTTCACCAATAACGAGAGGATTTTTGAATCCAAAAAGTTGCATCGGCCCGCGTGGCAGGCGAGCATTCTACCACTGAACCACCGATGCTCGGTTCCTTGGTTTAATTCTTGAAGTTCACCAATAATGAGAGGATTTTTGAATCCAAAAAGTTGCATCGGCCGGGAATCGAACCCGGGCCGCCCGCGTGGCAGGCGAGCATTCTACCACTGAACCACCGATGCTCGGTTCCTTGGTTTAATTCTTGAAGTTCACCAATAATGAGAGGATTTTTGAATCCAAAAAGTTGCAGCGGCCGGGAATCGAACCCGGGCCGCCCGCGTGGCACGCGAGCATTCTACCACTGAACCACCGATGCTCGGTTCCTTGGTTTAATTCTTGAAGTTCACCAATAACGAGAGGATTTTTGAATCCAAAAAGTTGCATCGGCCCGCGTGGCAGGCGAGCATTCTACCACTGAACCACCGATGCTCGGTTCCTTGGTTTAATTCTTGAAGTTCACCAATAACGAGAGGATTTTTGAATCCAAAAAGTTGCATCGGCCCGCGTGGCAGGCGAGCATTCAACCACTGAACCACCGATGCTCGGTTCCTTGGTTTAATTCTTGAAGTTCACCAATAACGAGAGGATTTTTGAATCCAAAAAGTTGCATCGGCCCGCGTGGCAGGCGAGCATTCTACCACTGAACCACCGATGCTCGGTTCCTTGGTTTAATTCTTGAAGTTCACCAATAACGAGAGGATTTTTGAATCCAAAAAGTTGCATCGGCCCGCGTGGCAGGCGAGCATTCTACCACTGAACCACCGATGCTCGGTTCCTTGGTTTAATTCTTGAAGTTCACCAATAATGAGAGGATTTTTGAATCCAAATAGTTGCATCAGCCCGCGTGCCAGGCAAGCATTCAACCACTGAACCACCGATGCTCGGTTCGTTGGTTTAATTCTTGAAGTTCACCAATAACGAGAGGATTTTTGAATCCAAAAAGTTGCATCGGCCCGCGTGGCAGGCGAGCATTCTACCACTGAACCACCGATGCTCGGTTCCATGGTTTAATTCTTGAAGTTCACCAATAATGAGAGGATTTTTGAATCCAAAAAGTTGCATCGGCCCGCATGGCAGGCGAGCATTCTACCACTGAACCACCGATGCTCGGTTCCTTGGTTTAATTCTTGAAGTTCACCAATAACGAGAGAATTATTGAATCCAAAAAGTTGCATCGGCCCGCGTGGCAGGCGATCATTCTACCACTGAACCACCGATGCTCGGTTTCTTGGTTTAATTCTTGAAGTTCACCAATAATGAGAGGATTTTTGAATCCAAATAGTTGCTTCGGCCAGGAATCGAACCCGGGCCGCCCGCGTGGCAGGCGAGCATTCTACCACTGAACCACCGATACTCGGTTCGTTGGTTTAATTCTTGAAGTTCACCAATAACGAGAGGATTTTTGAATCCAAAAAGTTGCATCGGCCCGCGTGGCAGGCGAGCATTCAACCACTGAACCACCGATGCTCGGTTCCTTGGTTTAATTCTTGAAGTTCACCAATAACGAGAGGATTTTTGAATCCAAATAGTTGCATCGGCCCGCGTGGCAGGCGAGCATTCTACCACTGAACTACCGATGCTCGGTTCCTTGGTTTAATTCTTGAAGTTCACCAATAATGAGAGGATTTTTGAATCCAAAAAGTTGCATCGGCCCGCATGGCAGGCGAGCATTCTACCACTGAACCACCGATGCTCGGTTCCTTGGTTTAATTCTTGAAGTTCACCAATAATGAGAGGATTTTTGAATCCAAATAGTTGCATCGGCCCGCGTGGCAGGCGAGCATTCAACCACTGAACCACCGATGCTCGGTTCCTTGGTTTAATTCTTGAAGTTCACCAATAACGAGAGGATTTTTGAATCCAAAAAGTTGCATCGGCCCGCGTGGCAGGCGAGCATTCTACCACTGAACCACCGATGCTCGGTTCCTTGGTTTAATTCTTGAAGTTCACCAATAATGAGAGGATTTTTGAATCCAAAAAGTTGCATCGGCCCGCGTGGCAGGCGAGCATTCTACCACTGAACCACCGATGCACGGTTCCTTGGTTTAATTCTTGAAGTTCACCAATAATGAGAGGATTTTTGAATCCAAATAGTTGCATCGGTCCGCGTGGCAGGCGAGCATTCAACCACTGAACCACCGATGCTCGGTTCGTTGGTTTAATTCTTGAAATTCACCAATAACGAGAGGATTTTTGAATCCAAAAAGTTGCATCGGCCCGCGTGGCAGGCGAGCATTCTACCACTGAACCACCGATGCTCGGTTCCTTGGTTTAATTCTTGAAGTTCACCAATAATGAGAGGATTTTTGAATCCAAAAAGTTGCATCGGCCGGGAATCGAACCCGGGCCGCCCGCGTGGCAGGCGAGCATTCTACCACTGAACCACCGATGCTCGGTTCCTTGGTTTAATTCTTGAAGTTCACCAATAATGAGAGGACTTTTGAATCCAAAAAGTTGCATCGGCCGGGAATCGAGCCCGGGCCGCCCGCGTGGCAGGCGAGCATTCTACCACTGAACTACCGATGCTCGGTTCCTTGGTTTACTTCTTGAAGTTCACCAATAACGAGAGGATTTTTGAATCCAAAAAGTTGCATCGGCCCGCGTGGCAGGCGAGCATTCTACCACTGAACCACCGATGCTCGGTTCCTTGGTTTAATTCTTGAAGTTCACCAATAATGAGAGGATTTTTGAATCCAAAAAGTTGCATCGGCCGGGATTCGAGCCCGGGCCGCCCGCGTGGCAGGCGAGCATTCTACCACTGAACTACCGATGCTCGGTTCCTTGGTTTAATTCTAGAAGTTCACCAATAACGAGAGGATTTTTGAATCCAAAAAAAATGCATCGGCCCGCGTGGCAGGCGAGCATTCTACCACCGAACCACCGATGCTCGGTTCCTTGGTTTAATTCTTGAAGTTCACCAATAATGAGAGGATTTTTGAATCCAAATAGTTGCATCGGCCGGGAATCGAACCCGGGCCGCCCGCGTGGCAGGCAAGCATTCTACCACTGAACTACCGATGTTCGGTTCCTTGGTTTAATTCTTGAAGTTCACCAATAACGAGAGAATTTTTGAATCCAAAAAGTTGCATCGGCCCGCGTGGCAGGCGAGCATTCTACCACTGAACCACCGATGCACGGTTCCTTGGTTTAATTCTTGAAGTTCACCAATAATGAGAGGATTTTTGAATCCAAATAGTTGCATCGGCCAGGAATCGAACCCGGGCCGCCCGCGTGGCAGACGAGCATTCTACCACTGAACCACCGATGCACGGTTCGTTGGTTTAATTCTTGAAGTTCACCAATAACGAGAGGATTTTTGAATCCAAAAAGTTGCATCGGCCCGCGTGGCAGGCGAGCATTCTACCACTGAACCACCGATGCTCGGTTCCTTGGTTTAATTCTTGAAGTTCACCAATAATGAGAGGATTTTTGAATCCAAAAAGTTGCATCGGCCCGCGTGGCAGGCGAGCATTCTACCACTGAACCACCGATGCTCGGTTCCTTGGTTTAATTCTTGAAGTTCACCAATAATGAGAGGATTTTTGAATCCAAATAGTTGCATCAGCCCGCGTGCCAGGCAAGCATTCAACCACTGAACCACCGATGCTCGGTTCGTTGGTTTAATTCTTGAAGTTCACCAATAACGAGAGGATTTTTGAATCCAAAAAGTTGCATCGGCCCGCGTGGCAGGCGAGCATTCTACCACTGAACCACCGATGCTCGGTTCCTTGGTTTAATTCTTGAAGTTCACCAATAATGAGAGGATTTTTGAATCCAAAAAGTTGCATCGGCCGGGAATCGAACCCTGGCCGCCCGCGTGGCAGGCGAGCATTCTACCACTGAACCACCGATGCTCGGTTCCTTGGTTTAATTCTTGAAGTTCACCAATAACGAGAGGATTTTTGAATCCAAAAAGTTGCATCGGCCCGCGTGGCAGGCGAGCATTCTACCACTGAACCACCGATGCTCGGTTCCTTGGTTTAATTCTTGAAGTTCACCAATAATGAGAGGACTTTTGAATCCAAAAAGTTGCATCGGCCGGGAATCGAGCCCGGGCCGCCCGCGTGGCAGGCGAGCATTCTACCACTGAACCACCGATGCTCGGTTCCTTGGTTTAATTCTTGAAGTTCACCAATAACAAGAGGATTTTTGAATCCAAAAAGTTGCATCGGCCCGCGTGGCAGGCGAGCATTCTACCACTGAACCACCGATGCTCGGTTCCTTGGTTTAATTCTTGAAGTTCACCAATAATGAGAGGACTTTTGAATCCAAAAAGTTGCATCGGCCGGGAATCGAGCCCGGGCCGCCCGCGTGGCAGGCGAGCATTCTACCACTGAACCACCGATGCTCGGTTCCTTGGTTTAATTCTTGAAGTTCACCAATAATGAGAGGATTTTTGAATCCAAATAGTTGCATCGGCCGGGAATCGAACCCGGGCCGCCCGCGTGGCAGGCAAGCATTCTACCACTGAACTACCGATGTTCGGTTCCTTGGTTTAATTCTTGAAGTTCACCAATAACGAGAGGATTTTTGAATCCAAAAAAAATGCATCGGCCCGCGTGGCAGGCGAGCATTCTACCACCGAACCACCGATGCTCGGTTCCTTGGTTTAATTCTTGAAGTTCACCAATAATGAGAGGATTTTTGAATCCAAATAGTTGCATCGGCCGGGAATCGAACCCGGGCCGCCCGCGTGGCAGGCAAGCATTCTACCACTGAACTACCGATGTTCGGTTCCTTGGTTTAATTCTTGAAGTTCACCAATAACGAGAGAATTTTTGAATCCAAAAAGTTGCATCGGCCCGCGTGGCAGGCGAGCATTCTACCACTGAACCACCGATGCACGGTTCCTTGGTTTAATTCTTGAAGTTCACCAATAATGAGAGGATTTTTGAATCCAAATAGTTGCATCGGCCAGGAATCGAACCCGGGCCGCCCGCGTGGCAGACGAGCATTCTACCACTGAACCACCGATGCTCGGTTCGTTGGTTTAATTCTTGAAGTTCACCAATAACGAGAGGATTTTTGAATCCAAAAAGTTGCATCGGCCCGCGTGGCAGGCGAGCATTCAACCACTGAACCACCGATGCTCGGTTCCTTGGTTTAATTCTTGAAGTTCACCAATAACGAGAGGATTTTTGAATCCAAAAAGTTGCATCGGCCCGCGTGGCAGGCGAGCATTCTACCACTGAACTACCGATGCTCGGTTCCTTGGTTTAATTCTTGAAGTTCACCAATAATGAGAGGATTTTTGAATCCAAAAAGTTGCATCGGCCCGCATGGCAGGCGAGCATTCTACCACTGAACCACCGATGCTCGGTTCCTTGGTTTAATTCTTGAAGTTCACCAATAATGAGAGGATTTTTGAATCCAAATAGTTGCATCGGCCCGCGTGGCAGGCGAGCATTCAACCACTGAACCACCGATGCTCGGTTCGTTGGTTTAATTCTTGAAGTTCACCAATAACGAGAGGATTTTTGAATCCAAAAAGTTGCATCGGCCCGCGTGGCAGGCGAGCATTCTACCACTGAACCACCGATGCTCGGTTCCTTGGTTTAATTCTTGAAGTTCACCAATAATGAGAGGATTTTTGAATCCAAAAAATTGCATCGGCCCGCGTGGCAGGCGAGCATTCTACCACTGAACCACCGATGCTCGGTTCCTTGGTTTAATTCTTGAAGTTCACCAATAATGAGAGGATTTTTGAATCCAAATAGTTGCATCAGCCCGCGTGGCAGGCAAGCATTCAACCACTGAACCACCGATGCTCGGTTCGTTGGTTTAATTCTTGAAGTTCACCAATAACGAGAGGATTTTTGAATCCAAAAAGTTGCATCGGCCCGCGTGGCAGGCGAGCATTCAACCACTGAACCACCGATGCTCGGTTCCTTGGTTTAATTCTTGAAGTTCACCAATAACGAGAGGATTTTTGAATCCAAAAAGTTGCATCGGCCCGCGTGGCAGGCGAGCATTCTACCACTGAACTACCGATGCTCGGTTCCTTGGTTTAATTCTTGAAGTTCACCAATAATGAGAGGATTTTTGAATCCAAAAAGTTGCATCGGCCCGCATGGCAGGCGAGCATTCTACCACTGAACCACCGATGCTCGGTTCCTTGGTTTAATTCTTGAAGTTCACCAATAATGAGAGGATTTTTGAATCCAAATAGTTGCATCGGCCCGCGTGGCAGGCGAGCATTCAACCACTGAACCACCGATGCTCGGTTCGTTGGTTTAATTCTTGAAGTTCACCAATAACGAGAGGATTTTTGAATCCAAAAAGTTGCATCGGCCCGCGTGGCAGGCGAGCATTCTACCACTGAACCACCGTAGCTCGGTTCCTTGGTTTAATTCTTGAAGTTCACCAATAATGAGAGGATTTTTGAATCCAAAAAGTTGCATCGGCCCGCGTGGCAGGCGAGCATTCTACCACTGAACCACCGATGCTCGGTTCCTTGGTTTAATTCTTGAAGTTCACCAATAATGAGAGGATTTTTGAATCCAAATAGTTGCATCAGCCCGCGTGGCAGGCAAGCATTCAACCACTGAACCACCGATGCTCGGTTCGTTGGTTTAATTCTTGAAGTTCACCAATAACGAGAGGATTTTTGAATCCAAAAAGTTGCATCGGCCCGCGTGGCAGGCGAGCATTCTGCCACTGAACCACCGATGCTCGGTTCCTTGGTTTAATTCTTGAAGTTCACCAATAATGAGAGGATTTTTGAATCCAAAAAGTTGCATCGGCCGGGAATCGAACCCTGGCCGCCCGCGTGGCAGGCGAGCATTCTACCACTGAACCACCGATGCTCGGTTCCTTAGTTTAATTCTTGAAGTTCACCAATAACGAGAGGATTTTTGAATCCAAAAAGTTGCATCGGCCCGCGTGGCAGGCGAGCATTCTACCACTGAACCACCGATGCTCGGTTCCTTGGTTTAATTCTTGAAGTTCACCAATAATGAGAGGACTTTTGAATCCAAAAAGTTGCATCGGCCGGTAATCGAGCCCGGGCCGCCCGCGTGGCAGGCGAGCATTCTACCACTGAACCACCGATGCTCGGTTCCTTGGTTTAATTCTTGAAGTTCACCAATAACAAGAGGATTTTTGAATCCAAAAAGTTGCATCGGCCCGCGTGGCAGGCGAGCATTCTACCACTGAACCACCGATGCTCGGTTCCTTGGTTTAATTCTTGAAGTTCACCAATAATGAGAGGACTTTTGAATCCAAAAAGTTGCATCGGCCGGGAATCGAGCCCGGGCCGCCCGCGTGGCAGGCGAGCATTCTACCACTGAACCACCGATGCTCGGTTCCTTGGTTTAATTCTTGAAGTTCACCAATAATGAGAGGATTTTTGAATCCAAATAGTTGCATCGGCCGGGAATCGAACCCGGGCCGCCCGCGTGGCAGGCAAGCATTCTACCACTGAACTACCGATGCTCGGTTCCTTGGTTTAATTCTTGAAGTTCACCAATAACGAGAGAATTTTTGAATCCAAAAACTTGCATCGGCCCGCGTGGCAGGCGAGCATTCTACCACTGAACCACCGATGCTCGGTTCCTTGGTTTAATTCTTGAAGTTCACCAATAATGAGAGCATTTTTGAATCCAAATAGTTGCATCGGCCATGAATCGAACCCGGGCCGCCCGCGTGGCAGGCGAGCATTCTACCACTGAGCCACCGATGCTCGGTTCGTTGGTTTAATTCTTGAAGTTCACCAATAACGAGAGGATTTTTGAATCCAAAAAGTTGCATCGGCCCGCGTGGCAGGCGAGCATTCAACCACTGAACCACCGATGCTCGGTTCCTTGGTTTAATTCTTGAAGTTCACCAATAACGAGAGGATTTTTGAATCCAAAAAGTTGCATCGGCCCGCGTGGCAGGCGAGCATTCTACCACTGAACTACCGATGCTCGGTTCCTTGGTTTAATTCTTGAAGTTCACCAATAATGAGAGGATTTTTGAATCCAAAAAGTTGCATCGGCCGGGAATCGAACCCGGGCCGCCCGCGTGGCAGGCGAGCATTCTACCACTGAACCACCGATG
This sequence comes from Odiellus spinosus, assembly GCA_963920705.1. Classification (NCBI taxonomy): domain Eukaryota; kingdom Metazoa; phylum Arthropoda; class Arachnida; order Opiliones; family Phalangiidae; genus Odiellus; species Odiellus spinosus. The sequence continues at coordinate 885,106 of CAWUCO010000289.1, read as the reverse complement.
CTCGGTTCCTTGGTGTAATTCTTGAAGTTCAATAACGAGAGGATTTTTGAATCCAAAAAGTTGCATCGGCCCGCGTGGCAGGCGAGCATTCTACCACCGATGCGCGGTTCCTTGGTTTAATTCTTGAAGTTCACCAATAATGAGAGGATTTTTGAATCCAGAAAGTTGCATCGGCTGGGAATCGAACCCGGGCCGCCCGCGTGGCAGGCGAGCATTCTACCACTGAACTACCGATGCTCGGTTCCTTGGGTTAATTCTTGAAGTTCACCAATAACGAGAGGATTTTTGAATCCAAAAAGTTGCATCGGCCCGCGTGGCAGGCGAGCATTCTACCACTGAACTACCGATGCTCGGTTCCTTGGTTTAATTCTTGAAGTTCACCAATAACGAGAGGATTTTTGAATCCAAAAAGTTGCATCGGCCCGCGTGGCAGGCGAGCATTCTACCACTGAACCACCGATGCTCGGTTCCTTGGTTTAATTCTTGAAGTGTACCAATAATGAGAGGATTTTTGAATCCAAAAAGTTGCATCGGCCCGCGTGGCAGGCGAGCATTCTACCACTGAACCACCGATGCTCGGTTCGTTGGTTTAATTCTTGAAGTTCACCAATAACGAGAGGATTTTTGAATCCAAAAAGTTGCATCGGCCCGCGTGGCAGGCGAGCATTCTACCACTGAACCACCGATGCTCGGTTCCTTGGTTTAATTCTTGAAGTTCACCAATAATGAGAGGATTTTTGAATCCAAAATTTGCATCGTCCGGGAATCGAACCCGGGCCGCCCGCGTGGCTGGCGAGCATTCTACCACTGAACCACCGATGCTCGGTTCCTTGGTTTAATTCTTGAAGTTCACCAATAATGAGAGGATTTTTGAATCCAAAAAGTTGCATCGGCCCGCGTGGCAGGCGAGCATTCTACCACTGAACTACCGATGCTCGGTTCCTTGGTTTAATTCTTGAAGTTCACCAATAACGAGAGGATTTTTGAATCCAAAAAGTTGCATCGGCCCGCGTGGAAGGCGAGCATTCTACCACTGAACCACCGATGCTCGGTTCATTGGTTTAATTCTTGAAGTTCACCAATAATGAGAGGATTTTTGAATCCAGAAAGTTGCATCGGCTGGGAATCGAACCCGGGCCGCCCGCGTGGCAGGCGAGCATTCTACCACTGAACTACCGATGCTCGGTTCCTTGGTTTAATTCTTGAAGTTCACTAATAACGAGAGGATTTTTGAATCCAAAAAGTTGCATCGGCCCGCGTGGCAGGCGAGCATTCTACCACTGAACCACCGATGCTCGGTTCCTTGGTTTAATTCTTGAAGTTCACCAATAATGAGAGGATTTTTGAATCCAAAAAGTTGCATCGGCCCGCGTGGCAGGCGAGCATTCTACCACTGAACCACCGATGCTCGGTTCGTTGGTTTAATTCTTGAAGTTCACCAATAACGAGAGGATTTTTGAATCCAAAAAGTTGCATCGGCCCGCGTGGCAGGCGAGCATTCTACCACTGAACCACCGATGCTCGGTTCCTTGGTTTAATTCTTGAAGTTCACCAATAATGAGAGGATTTTTGAATCCAAAAAGTTGTATCGTCCGGGAATCGAACCCGGGCCGCCCGCGTGGCTGGCGAGCATTCTACCACTGAACCACCGATGCTCGGTTCCTTGGTTTAATTCTTGAAGTTCACCAATAATGAGAGGATTTTTGAATCCAAAAAGTTGCATGAATTAAAGGGGTTAATTCCTTATGGATCCTGTTAAGCCTACTTTAATTTCTAACTAAATATATTTTGTTATTTTTAATTATTCGCCTTCATCCTCCCTTTAAATATAGAAGTATGATTTTTACCTGCGGTGGCCCCTAGAATGGTGGCGGCTGCGGATGCCCGTTTTTACTCTGCGGCCCGTCGAGTGGCGGCGGCGGCCCCAAGATTGGCAGCGGCGTTGTTGGCCCCAAGATTGGCGGCGGTGTTGTTGGCCCCAAGATTGGCGGCGGCGTTGTTGGCCCCAAGATTGGCGGCGGCGTTGTTGGCCCCAAGATTTGCGGCGGCGTTGTTGGCCCATGGATTGGCAGCAGCCCATTGATCGGTGATGGCCCATGGATTGGCAGCAGCCCATTGATCGGTGATGGCCCCTGGATTGGCGGCGGCGGCCCATTGAGCGGCGATGGCCCCTGGATTGGCGGCGGCGGCCAATTGAGCTGCAGTGACCCCTGGATTGGCGGCGGCCCATTGAGCGGCGATGGCCCCAGGATTGGCGGCGGCCCATTGAGCGCAGATGGCCCCAGGATTGGCGGCGGCCCATTGAGCGGCGATCGCCCCTGGATTGGCGGCCCATTGAGCAGCAATGGCCCCAAGACTAACGCCTCTAGTGGCGGCAGTGACTGACCGCTTTTTGGAAGCGCCCTTTCCTCCCCTTTTTGCTTCTCCATCTCCGCTGCTGGCCGCAGCCATCATCCGTCGATTCCTCTTGTTTGGTCTCGACCTCGTGGTATTAGCCACAGCGGCGTTTGGAGCGCCCATTATCATCTCAAACATATTTGAGGCTGGTTAAATGATTAAATAAATAAATAAATATTATATTATACACTGTGATGTTAGTCATACACGATAGAGGATTGAGAAATCGAACGAATGAAGCGTGTGAATAAAGCTGTGTTAGCTTTACCTACACGTTCCAAATGTCAGTTCTCTGCCGGTTTATTAAAAGGATAATTAATTTTTAGTAATTACATATTTTGGTAGGGCCCGTCGCTTCCGTGACGAAGAAATCGGCCAACACTGCCTCCTTCCCCGGTATTCTTGCAATGAATTGCGAAACCTATACGTGCTTCCCATTTGTTGGCAAGTGCCGTAAATCGGCTCCTTTTGCGGTTTTGTACACAAGGAACGAAGTTTCAGTACATATCCCAATTGTTGCGGTTAGAGTCAAAATTCCTATTTGAAGTTGGAATTCCCTAATTTAAAAATATATATGTATTATTCTTATAGATAAATAAATCTCTTAAAATAATAATAATAATCTCTTATAATAATCTCTTATAATAATAATAATAATCTCTTATAATAATAATAATAATCTCTTATAATAATAATAATCTCTTATAATAATAATAATAATAATCTCTTATAATAATAATAATAATAATAATAATAATAATAATAATAATAATAATAATAGTAACTTGGCAATTGAAATTCAAAGAATTTGGAAACAACAACAAGTAATCATTATACCCATTGTAATTTCAGCTACCGGAGCTATTTCCACAAACTTAGCTAATAATCTGGAAAAACTCAATTTATCGCGACATTTAATTCGTAATATTCAAAAAAGTGCTATTCTACAAACTTGCCATATATGCAGGAAATTTCTAAATGAACCGGCTTGAGGTGAATTCCTCCGCCAAACTTACTCCGGGTTATGCCGAGAAAACCAAACAAAAAAAAAATAATAATCTCTTATAATAATAATAATAATAATAATAATAATAATAATAATAATAATCTCTTATAATAATAATAATAATAATAATAATAATAATAATAATAATAATCTCTTATAATAATAATAATAATAATCTCTTATAATAATACGCAACCTTTTGGAACTAAAATTATTAAAAACAGGCCAGCTGGCCTGTTTTATTTATAGGTGTCTCAAAATTTCATTAGAAAAGTCTATGGAGATTTGTCTTATGAGGTGGAATCTTTTTTGTCAATGGTAACTGAGGTTTTTAGCTAGACCCAACCCTAGTGGGGTCTAGGTACTGTATTCACTGCGGCGTTGGCCTCGGCGTCGGCGTTGGCGTTGGCGTTGGCGTCGGCGTCTTGCAATAAGACGAAATACGTCATCGAATCGAAAAACTTTCGTCTTCGTACCTCTCCGAGTGAACTTTTTGTTCGCGGAGAGGATCTGTCTTTACCATCCAATAGAATTCGCATGTACAGTTATTAGCTTCTACCATGCTGTAAACGTACATCCACCACAGCTCATTGAAGAGCAGCAACCGTTACTCGCTTGTTAGTTTATAATGATAAACGAACGCCTTATATAGTATCTTTTGGATTCGCGTCTATTTTAGCCTTCTGAGGTTATTGCTTTTACTGAATTGAAACGTAATATTCATTTAAATTAAAATTAAAACAGATTAAATGATTTAACTTAATCTAAAAACCAATGTTGCTGAAACGCAAATTTAATATAAAAGATATTTTCGAAGATATTCAATATTTTCTTATAGGTTGATTAGATAAAGGCGTGTTTTCACGGGTGTTCAAGATAAAATGAATTAATAAATTTTAGATATTATGGTGCGTTTTCACGGGTAGCCAAGATAAGACGATAAAGATTAGATGTAGAGGTGCCGTCACAAGGGTATCCAAGGTAAAAATTAATAAAGATTAGATATAAAGGCGTGTTCGCTGGGTATCCAAGATAAAATGACTTAATAAAGAATAGATATAAAGACGAGTTTCCAAGATAAAAATGACTTAATAAAGAATAGATATTAGGTCCCGTTCGCACGAGTACCCAAGATAAAATGACAAAGATAATATATAAATGCCTGTTCGCACGGGTATCTAAGTTAAAAATTGATAAATAGCGAAAATAATCTCGTATCGAGCAGTCACGTTTCTTATCAGCTCCGATAACGTTACAACATTGATAGTATCAAAGCTTTTTTATAATATTAAAACGCTTGGCTACTAGGCGTACAAGATGCCATGCAAAAAGTGCTCTATTATATTTGCCGATAACTCAAAAGACATTATTCAGTGCTCAAATTGCAAGGAATATCTCCACTTTTCCTGTACGAATATTAAGAATGAAGACAACTATCGAAAATTAGGATCACGGAAATCAACATGGAAATGCGAAACTTGTAAACCGCCAACCACTAGATCGAACAGTGGAGCGCACTTTGACGACATAGAAGAAAGTCAAGCAAGTGGAGATCTAAAACTACTTATGCTACAAGTGGGTGAGATTCATGCTACAAGTGGGTGAGATTCACGCTAAAATAAATGAAATTGATGAAATCGAAGCGAAAGTGAGCAAAATCGCAGACATTGAAAGAAAAGTAAATAAAATAGCGGACATTGAAATTAAAGTCAATAAGATAGCGGATATTGAAGCTAAAGTAAATGATATAGAAAAATCTCTTCAGTTTTGTTCAGATAAAATAGATGATTTTAACGTTAATTTAGGGAACCTATCTAGCGAAGTTACAATTCTTAAAAAAGATAACGATGATCTCAAATTAAAAAACGTTGATTTGTCTTTGAAAGTACATAACCAAGAAATAATGTTAAACGAAATTAAACAAGACAACTTGAGTTTAAAATTAGAAATCACGGGTATCGAAATTACTAAAAATGAGCAAATGGAAGTTATTTTAGAATCCTTGGCTAAAATAATTGGAGTCAATTACGACACTAATGATATAATAGACGTATACCGCCTACCAAGATCAAATAAGCAAACCCCACTTATTCGTGTTACATTTAACAATAAAAAAGCTAGAGACATGTGGCTTAAACAAGCAAAATTAAAGAGAGACCTAAAGACTACAGAAATTAATCCAGGATTAAAAAACAATAGGGTCTACATTAATGAACAATTAACTTTTACTAATAAAAAATTACTATTTGAAACTAAATTACTAGCTCGCAATAAAAGCTTTAAATATGTTTGGGTAACAGACGGAAAATTTTTATGCGAAAAAGTGATAATACGCCCTCTATTCGAATAAAAACCCTAGATGACCTAAAACCACTTTAAAATTATAAGATAAGAAATTATCTATTTGTTTATTTTTTCTTTTTTGCCCAATGATTGATCACGATGATGAATTTTTGAACCCTAATATTAATAACTCTTATGAAAATCTACGTAACCCTAACAATTTTAATTTCAATATAAATGATTTGAATATATTTCATCTAAATATTCGTAGTTTGCGAAAACATTTTGATGAATTTGTTGTATATTTAGAAACGATTAATGTAACACTGGATATAATTATACTAACAGAAACCTTTGAAATTTTAGATAATTCGGAATTCGAAATAAGTGGTTATAACCATGTCTTTTCAAAAGAATTTCAAAATAAAAATGATGGAGTTATTATTTACATAAAAAACGATATAACATGCACTGAAAATGATTTTAAGATATGCGGCGCAACAACAAAAACCGTCGACATTCAACTACCTAACGACCTAACGTATAAAATAATAGGATGTTATCGATCCCCAAGTAACAATATCTTAGAATTTTTGGAGAATCTAAAAACACTAACTGATATAAACGAAAAAAATGTAATTTGGTCTGGAGACATTAACATTGATTTACTATCACCCGAAGAGACAACGGTTGCGGACTATTTAACATTTCTGCATGAAAAAGGTTTTCACTCGTGTATTAATAGCCCAACTCGGGTCACTGGGACTTCAAAAACGTGTCTTGACCATATATTCATTAAACAACGTAAATTGAATGAAATTACATCTATTGTAGATGAAGTTGGAATTACCGATCACTTTGCTACTCTGATTAATATTTATAACGTGCGAAATAAGAAAAAACCGAATAACCAAAAAATAGTTACTAAAATTGACTACGAAAGATTAGCTGTAAACGTAGAGAAAGAATTATGGAATAATGTCTTAACCGAAAATGACCCTAACAAAGCGTCTAACTTATTCGTAGAAACGCTAAAAAAACACGTAGGTTTAGTATTAGAAAAGCGCCATGTTAGCTATACTCATAAAAAACAGAAACTCAAACCTTGGGTAACTAATTCCCTAATTATATCAATGAGGAAAAGGGATTCCCTGGCAAAGCGTGTTAAAAAAGAACCATTTAACATGATTTTAAAAAGTTATTACCTAAAATATCGAAACAAACTTACTCTACTGATAAGACACACTAAAAATGATTATTATAAAAAAAAGATTGAAAACTGTTATCGCGACCCAAAATTAATTTGGAAAACTTTAAACGAATCTACAAATAACTCGAAAAAACATACCCCCATAGACAAAATCAAACATGGTAACCAAATTTTAACTAGCGACAAAAAACCCAAAGAAATGACAAATCTTTTTAACGAATATCTTTCCTCAGTAGGAGAAAAATTAGCGAACGATATTTTATCTATCGACCCAAACATAGTAAATACCCTAGAACCAAAAGAAAGTAATCCGAAATCGTTGTTTTTCTCGCCGACTATTCCAGCTGACATCAAGACAATTATTGCCTCCTTAAAGAGCTCGACATCTAATGGACACGATGATATAGATATCAAAACCCTTAAAACATTGAGTCCATATATATCAAATCCGATATCTCATATCATAAACCTATCACTATTAACGGGTATTTTCCCTAACATCTTTAAGAAGGCAATAATAATTCCTATCTTTAAATCGGGAAGCCGAATGGATTTAGAGAATTATAGACCGATAGCCCTCCTGAGTAATATCTCAAAAATCTTTGAGAAAGTCATAAAAAACCAACTGATTGAATTCTTGGAGAATTGTAAATATCTCTCCAAGAACCAATATGGTTTCCGTAAGGGACTCGACACTAGTAGCGCGATTTTGGAAGTGACGGACGCCTTATATAAGGCGTTAGATAAAAGTAAAAAATCTATTGGAATCTTCCTTGACTTAAGAAAGGCTTTTGATACGGTCTCCCACACCTTATTGATTCGGAAACTAGAGAAAGCTGGAATACGCGGCATAGCCCTAAATTGGTTTAGGAGTTATCTGAGTGAGAGGGATGTGGTGGTTAAAATTAAAAACACGCTTAGTGATCCGCGTACTACGAAATACGGTATACCACAAGGAACTATAATTGGCCCGATATTGTTTCTCGTCTATATAAATGATTTATGTAACATTTTAATTGACGGCAATCTAATATCCTTCGCGGATGATACTACGTTACTCTTTGAGGGCGAGAACTGGACTGAAGTCTTTGCTAGAGCCCAAAGAGCTTTAAATAAAATTTGCGCTAAACTCAAAGAAAATCTATTAACACTAAACATTACTAAAACGAAATACGTATGTTTTTCTTTGAGGGAGATAAACGAACCACTCCCTGAACTACGAAACCATTCAGATAGCTCTTTAGAAAATTGCGTAAACTGCGCGATACACTGTCGTATCTTAGAACGAGTTAAAAAAATTAAATACCTGGGAGTAATAATAGATAATAATCTAAGATGGCAAAATCACATAACCTACGCCTCAAACAAAATTCGCTTATGCCTGTATAAATTTCGAGAAATTCGTAATTTCTTAGAATTACCATGGCTAAAGACAATTTATTACGCGCTAGTTCAGTCTATAATATCATATGGAATTATTGGATGGGGCGGAACTTTCGACACCATTTTAGAGCCATTAGAAATTCTACAAAGAAAAATAATAAGACTATGTTTAAGGAAAGATAACTATTACTCTAAGATTTTACTGTATAAAGACTTTAAGGTTTTTTCTATTAAGCATTTATACGCTAAAGAAATATTAATACACACCTTTAAAAATAGACAGTACATGGAACCGTCTAAAGTGTATAGTACAAGATTTGCCCAGGAAGGCAACTTGCTATCATCTAAGTCTTTAAAAACTATTGGCCAAAAGCACGCCTCTTATCTTGGCCCAAAACTGTTTAATACGCTAGACCATTCAACAAAAAAAATTTCAATCCTAGATATGTATAAAAAAAGAATAATTGCGTGGCTTATACAAATTGATTATGATAACCTTAATATTATATTACAAAATTAACTTGATTAACTTAAAATCGATTGTAACAAAACGGAATAGCAAACGTGCGTAATTTAAATTCAATTTTAAATAACGAAAACAAATTATTATATAGTATCTACACTTTAAAATATATCTGTATGTCCTGGCCACGCACGAGCAGTATGCTCATGTGGCCTAAGGACGATGAACTATTATGTAACTTAATACATTTCTGAATATGCATCAATAAATTAATAATAATAATAATAATAATTCGATATGAAGCCACGTTCACACGTGTATCCAAGATAAATTAATAAAGATTAGATATAAATCCGCGTTCAGACTGGTATCAAAGAAAAATTAAGATTAGATATAAAGCCGCGTACACACGGGTATCCAAGATAAATACATAACGATTAGATATAAAGCCGCTTTCACACGAGTATCCAAGATAAATTAATAACGATTAGATATAAAGACGCGTTCACAGGTAGCCTAGTTGAAAAACATGATTTGAAAAACATGATTTGAAAAACATGATTTGAAAAACATGATTTGAAAAACATGATTTGAAAAACATGATTTGAAAAACATGATTTGAAAAGCATGATTTGAAAAGCATGATTTGAAAAGCATGATTTGAAAAGCATGATTTGAAAAGCATGATTTGAAAAGCATGATTTGAAAAGCATGATTTGAAAAGCATGATTTGAAAAGCATGATTTGAAAAGCATGATTTGAAAAGCATGATTTGAAAAGCATGATTTGAAAAGCATGATTTGAAAAGCATGATTTGAAAAGCATGATTTGAAAAGCATGATTTGAAAAGCATGATTTGAAAAGCATGATTTGAAAAGCATGATTTGAAAAGCATGATTTGAAAAGCATGATTTGAAAAGCATGATTTGAAAAGCATGATTTGAAAAGCATGATTTGAAAAGCATGATTTGAAAAGCATGATTTGAAAAGCATGATTTGAAAAGCATGATTTGAAAAGCATGATTTGAAAAGCATGATTTGAAAAACATGATTTGAAAAACATGATTTGAAAAACATGATTTATTGGGCGTTATAATAGATGGGAGAGCTGTTTGATGGCTTCCTATTATAATCTAAACCTACTTAAAAATCAGAGTATAATTTTCTAGGCTATCCTAGAACTCGCTTAGTAATTTTTCTGTGCTTAAGAACAAACACTTTTTATGAAGTCAAAGTTTTAAAGTTGACCCCTTTACTCACGCCTTTACTTGCCTGCAAGACAAGTTGCTTAGATTAATTATAGTGACATATATACTATAATTGATCCATGCAAGTTGCATGCGGCCAAGAAAAAACTGGTTAAATGGCCCTGGCGACAAATATTTTTAGATAATGAACAAGAAAATATTATTATAGAAATAATATATTTCTAAAAGAAAGTTCAGAATACCTAGATAGTAAAGTAGAAGATTCCAAAGCTTCAGAGAAAAAATGGGGTAAACAGGGAGTGGCTAGGGAGAGTGAGAGCACGGGCCGTTTATATATGGTCCGTGGTGAGAGAGAGGAATCTATAGAAATGCAGGTGTTGGTTTTTTTTTGTGACTCATTTATTTTGGGCTTTTGAGGGAAAAATAGAGTTAAAGGGAAAGTGAAAGAGGGATACATTAACGGAAATTGAAACTAATATTAAAAGTTTTAATATTTTAGAATTAAATCACCAAAATAATTTGCTAATCACTCGTTTAGAGTAATATCGTCATTCAAAGAGAAGGTAGTGATGAAAACTAAGCGTCTATTTAGCAAGAAAAATTAATACAGGCTGTAGATAGACGCCTAGGTAGTCTAAGCCCCTTTCATTGGTGTTTATTCCCACTCAAACGATTTTACTCTATTAAATAGTGAGTTTCGCGATGGCTTGATAATGGAAAGGGCAATTATTTAGTTTTCGTTATTATTTCGCACTTCATTCGTATCCGAACTTACCGGGTTGTTGAGAAGATATGCGAGATATTTAACGTTTTACTTTGAAAATAAGTATACTTTCTAGATTTTCTATAATTTGTATTCACTCTCCCTTTGAAAAATTGAAAAAAAAAGAAAAAAGTTCCATATTATATTTGTTTAGAGCCGAAGGGTCGTTCCATTGCAATATGAGAATTCACCGCGAAATATACTATAAAGTACTTTCTACCTGCGTGAATCACATATTACTACCATTAACCATTCAAACGAAAACCGTAATTTTTTTTTTTTTTTTTTTTTTTTTTTTGTACATTCCATTGAAAAGGATGGAACTTAGGAGCTCCTGAATTGAAACCTTATATTTTCGGTATAGTTTCGAGCGACGGTCGCTTTATATATACGGACAAATATTGAATTGGACTTTTAGTTTGAAAAACCAAAGTTTACAAATTATAATAATATGTGTGTGTGAGTGTGTGTGCTAAAAGAAGTCGAAGTGCGGCGATTTCAGCATTGATTAAGGTATGTGAAAAATTCTCCATTTACTATAAGTACTTAGGACCGTAGGAAAGCGTATAAAAGAATGAAGAATTTCTATAAGAATCAGAATTAGCTCTAATTTTGTAATTCATATATTTCCTCTAATATCACAGTCAAAATTCGAAAGGTACAAAAAATCCATTCATACCGAGAATAATTTCGTTTTTCCGCCACATTAACAAGTGATAAGATTCCTTATTAAAAAATAAGGCTAATATTTTTGTAAAACTTCTTTACAAAGAAATAGTAGAAAAAATGTTTCGAATTCAATCTTCGCACGAAAACTCGATATTTGTTAGTAAAATTTTATTTTTGTTCTTACAAGGAATACATAGTATTCACGCGTACGTCATCGATGTCGTTGCACCAAGAATTCATAATATCCCCAAGGATAGTAGTGCAAGAATGGTAAAACTCAGAAAGCATTTGGGTGGTAATTTTTCGGTATGCTTCTACTGCTATACCGTATTACCACTAGAAATAGGCCTCGCTTTCGTATTTAATATTTTATTAATTTTAAAATAAATCCGGTTCCCTTTCCTTTTATTTCTCTAATTTTTCAGTTGCCTTCCGCGGCTTTCTTAATACTTTTTCGTCGAATTCCCACTCGTGGTATCACCAAAGAACAACAGCAACTCCCCATAAGAGTCTGGGTCCACGTAATGTTAAAAATTTTCGTCTCTTTTATGATAAATTCGTATTATATTATTACAAGTTGGGAAACCAAAATATAACCTCCCCGAGCCCGACGTTAAAGTAATCTAACCTAACCCTACCTAAAATAAAAGATGAAAAGAAATGTAGAGTATTGGATGAATAGAGGAACCAGCGTGCATTCCAATTATTATTCTCTATTTTACGGAATATAAGTATTTTCCCTTAACCTCAAGGATACAGAGAATGCAAAAGTGTGTCATGCGTTACCCATAATTACATGCGACAGGTCGTAGACTCTTTAATATACACACCAATTGAAATGTCCTGCGTTACGCATAATTATATGCGGCATGGCGTAGATTACTTAATAGACACACCAAATGAAATTTATTTTCTAAATAAATATGTAAAATACATTTTCTTATAATATAAATTATCATTAGAGCATAGGCGGTACTGTGTGATTATCTTTGAGATAATCCACTGATTTGATAAAGACGAAGGATTTAGTCTGGGATGGCAATGAAGACAAGGAATTAAAACGACGAAGATTTTGTAGCAAGTTCCTCTTAGACAAACCAAGAAATATTGTAGACTGAATGTTCCATTTACAACCCATTTTCGGTAGATGATCGACAATTACTTCCGGTACAGTTTTCGTCTAAAATTCTTGTTTTGACGTGCTAATAGAGGACCATTACTGATATATTCATCATGCAAGTGATCCCAGTCATTGGAAGAATCCAAGGATTGAGCTGGTTGAGAGGTTATTTTCCAAACCGGTTACAAGACGTTAGCTTCCACTCCTATGATAAAAAAATATCTTAAAAGACTGAAAGTAGACTAATTTCCACACCGTTAGAATAGCTCCTTTTATGTTTACAATTACGAGGCCGTATGAAGAACTGCCGAGCTTTTACTGACTGTAGATTTCTCATATGTCGAGTCCGAAAACACTAACTGCTTGCACGTTTCAATTCTTCGTAGCCGGGCCGTCTCTTTCTTGTGATAAATGAAAGCCGTGTCGCTGCTCTGTTGATTTCAAATGGTGATAACATTCTACGCTGGTTGATTATCTCCCTTAAGTCATTATAGCTCTCTTTCGTCTGGTCTGGCCTCGTCTCCTCTCGTCTCGAAGATCACTGTACACGGCTTATTTCGATTATGAAAAAAATCGGAAATGTTTCTTGGTTTTATAGTGGAGAAAATCAGAATTAAGACAACTGAAATTAGCAATCTTTGGTAATATGTAAAATAGCCCTTACACGAACAATTTAAGTAAAGCAAATTATCAAATAAACGCCAAATAAGTCAATTAATTAAAATTAAAATATTAATCTTACCACTACCAAATAGCGGGCAGAAAACACAGACATCAAGATAACATTAGCAAAATAAATTTTCAACACCGGTAATCCTGAGAACTAGATTCTACAAAATCTTCCTGAATAATAAATTTATTTTAATCTAAAAAATATAAAATCTTAAAAAAAATATCTATACAAATAACATATTGATAAACCAATTAAAATTAGATGCGAAAAACATTTAATCTCGATATGAGATTAAATACACAAGGTCAAGGTTCTTCTTTTAAAACCATATCAGAATTTTGACGGTTGTAGAGTATTTGTAGACCAAGTAACGTGAAAAGGCAAAATGTTATATCAAATTGAACCTATAAATGGCTTCAGTATACAACACAAGTTGTGAAACAAACGTTATTTTACGTGACTACACACTAGCTAAAACGTCACCGAAAATAAACGACAGTAGGCATTAAAAAGCATAGTTCTACTATACTTAATTGGGATAAACATTAATTTCATGTGGGGAAAAGTGTGAAACTAAAACTAGCAGTCATTAAGAGATCCAATCACGTGATTCTTTTCCCCACTCGGTCTACATTTCACTATAGGGTGAACCATATCATATATACCAATTAAAACACAAGAAAATTCAATGTCAATCCGGTTTAAGAATGTTAGTCAACTGTAAATTGTGGTATAAATAACCTGGTTCGATCTGCGCATGCGTACACGCAACAATTTCGCGTGAAATACATTTGGAAACGTGCGAGGCTTATAAAATATTAATTTGAAAACCCGTGCTAGTTATTAAAACCAATTCTTAGGCCACTGTTCGAAAATTTGCCAGAAAATTACAGTATTTCCCCATACATTAAACTGATTTTCCCAAGAATATCAGAATCGCTTTGATATTTTGCACGCGTAAAGTGGTTTCGGACTTGAAATTTAGTGGGCTACACATACTCGCGTGCTGATGAACTCGATTTTACGCAAGTCACAAATACACATATGTTCCTTTGCTTAAATGACGTTATTATGCTTTAAAGGTGTGCAAAATTGAAGCTTAGCTTGTTTACACGCACTTATTTACTTTAGACATTCGGAGAAATTGAAAAAAAAAAATTAGAACTCTAACGTTTTGGCCATTTAGATCTACCAAACATACCAGCACGCGTTCTTCGTAAATCTATATCTTTACGCTAATGACGTGAATGCACCAATTAATATCCTTAAGAGAGCGCATTAGACGCGATAGATGCAAGGAAGTCGCCTAGACATTAATGGCGTTTTGCGCGAGAAATTGCAAATATTAATGAAGAATTTACTTCAAATCCAGCGTTTCTTGTGAATTATACCCTTGCGTATACGCGGCATTTTCGTGCGAAACAAATTCGCAAATATAGCAAACACGCGAGCAATTGAAAAAATGAAATTGAAAGCAGGTGCTAGAAACTTGTTCTTATAACAAAGTCCCAATACATTGTTTCCAGCTTCGCTAGGAAGTAAGTTTATCCCGGTACATAAAGCTAATTCTCTCAATATTCAGCCGAAAAGAAAAAAATAATACTAGAAGTCTGTTGCAGACTTCCAGTCCCTGTACTCGGCCGGTTATTCTATTAAATACAAGTTTGTGGCAGGTTATTCAACATGTAGACCTCAATTATCATGTCTCCTATCCTACGTGGTAATAGTTGGTTTGTAATTCAATGGCGAATTATTAAAGATTGGGTTTAAAGCACATTCCAGTCACGGAACTCAAGTACATGAAAATCAAAGTAGGTAATGGAGAAGTTTAAGTTAGATATACGGGTACATTCGCTCCAAAAGTCAAGTGCAAATCACCCAAATTTACGCAGGCCTTAAGGTTATGTACAAGTACGAAGCCCAAACACACGTGTATTAGCTCTCCTCGACACCGAGGTAAAGGAGGTATCACTCCACGGAGAGAAACGCCAGTCGAAGCAGCTAAGAGCCGCTGTCGAATTACCATCACACTAGTGAATTGGTACGGCGAGCGAAAAGGTAACCAGCTCTTCGATCCCAGCTTTTTCTCTGACGGCCGAAATAGTATTTCACGCTTTTATATATGCGATAAACAAAATAAAAAAAAAACACCTACACATTTTAATAACTGAGGCTAAGCTAAAAAATTAAATCAATCAATTAAAATAGATAAAAAACAAGACTACTTCCATATGCGTAGAAGTTGAACTGTATTAGTTTTCCAATCCACCCTGAGTTTGCAGCAAGCCTAAGCCTACAATACCTTTATACCTATGTTTTTGGACTAAATGGTACATGGAAAATAGCTTAACGCGTGCTGCCAACTCGAGCTGGTATTGAACACACAAATTTCACAAAATTCTTAGACAATTTCTTAAATATCTTCTAAAATAACATTTAATTTTAATTTAATTTTCAGCGAAATTATTAATTAGACTAAGTTAAGTAATTTAAGAAATTTTAATTATAGTTTAAATGAGCATTTCGTTTCAATTCACTGAAAGATACCACGCCATAAGGCTACAACGCGTTAGTGTAAAAAAAGTGGTATATAAGGCGATCGAAAAACATTATTAGGTATCTGTAACTTAAAGCTGTGAAGAAAGGGGAACCCACCCCCTGTTCAATGTCTGGAGGTAGTTATTACACCAGGCGCTCAGTGTAGCTACGAACGAAAATCTGACCCGTAGAGGGGGCGAGTTGATGGTTGATGTGGACCATATTAGTGAGGGACGCCTCGCTAATATGGCCCGCTGAGATCGGAAACTGAAGGTTGGACCTTGGTGCGTTTGGATGGTCGGAGGTGATTATAACAGTGGGAGACGTCCCATTGTGTATAATCGCCTTCAACTGCCCAGCATCGAGGTTTGATGTGGATGGTGGAAGGCGATAATATGCAATGGGAGACGTCCACGGTTGCATAAAATCGCACGACACCATCCATGTGGCAGCCTGATTATAGGAATTCCCGTTGAACGGAATTGAACGATAAAATGGCATGTTTACGTCTTGAGTCCCAAGATTTTTGCTCTACGTGCTAGGTCACGTGATATCCGGTTACACAGGATATCCGCTTACACCGGAAGTGACAGACACACAGACACACAGACACACAGACACACAGACACACAGACACACAGACACACAGACACACAGACACGACGAACGTAAAACCTCCCCGTGAACAAGTTCACTCGGGGAGGTAAAAATAGGGTAGTTGGGGGATAATTTAAAGCTAAATTTCGAGCTCACAACTGTAAATTTTTGGGAATTACAACGAATGGAAGGTTTCTTCCATAATGTAAAGAATAGGAAGAATCTATGACTTCCGTGCCGGATATGAAAGCCTTCCCCCACACGAAAATCTTGAACGGTTATTATTTTAGATTCATAATTATGTTAGGAAAATATTAGGAAAGAATTATTTTGTAACTGCCACGGGTATAGTGCTGGCGGCAAAATGAAATTGGTATATTTTTGGTCTACTATGCCTCGAAATCCTTGAAAACGCCTGTAGAAGTGTTCCACTTGTCAAGCATTCATGCAGTAGGCTTTTGCTAGCTTTACAGGGGCCGTGCAAAGACTATATAGCTTACTTGAATAGTCTTTGGTGTATAAGAAACTCGAAAAATAAATAGAGAAATCATACCAATTAGAAGATACTGGAGTAGTATCTTTAATTTTTATTTCATATTAAACAAAACACACTTGTATAAAACGGACAAATTATTCATTTAACGCTTAGATTTTCTACGTTTAACGTATGTCTGGTAGTTCAAGCTCAGTGGCATCTTCACACACTACACGCAATTTTGACTGGTACCAACTGCCTCGATCTTCATGGCGACGATAACCAAGATACACAAGTACCTATTGTCAAACTACCACCTTTGCAATTGCAATACCAGCCTTTAATGGCATTTGCACCTGTCCCGTTCGGTACATAACGAATTAGAGCTTGGTGAACAGCTGAGGTGGAAAATTGACCAGGCACGCGTATACGAATTAAGTCATGTTCAACTTTGGACACTTCGACGCTGAAAGAGCCGGATTTCTCTATAGTCAACGCCACATAAGATTCAGCGCGTTTCGTTTTAAAGTCGCTCATTACCACCTCACGTACATCACTTTCACGAAGTACAGGGAAGTCTTGAAATTCACTATCCAAGGACTATACCGTTCTTCACAAATCCTTCTGTGTGCACAAAGGCCAGCATATCCTCAAGCCAATGTTAATGGTAACAACTACGGGTTACATAATAGATATAATCGGACCCTACTTTGCTAATGTCCGCAATAACGACGCGCGCATTTTAAACCATTCTATCAAAAAGAGAGAAAAACTCCAGTCTTTCTTTCAAGTTGGTGACGTTGTACTGGCAGACCGCGGTTTCGAGACTCCAACAGCGTACTGACTGAACTGGGTGTGGATTTACAAATGCCTTCGTTCTTGTCTAAAGGCGAGACGCAAGTAAACACGCAAGAAGTTAATCGTTCCCGACAAGTAACGTACTTCAGGTGGCCGGTTGAAGTTAGGAATGGGCATTTGCAGACGGTGTATCGTTTTTTTCAAAACCGTATACCTGTGCATATGTTACCATTAGTTCCGGAACTTCTTCAAATTGCTGCTGCGCTGTTGAACGCCTACCACCCGGAGTTACATCTTAAAGGTTCCTGGGAAGACTCCGTCGAAAAAATGCTGGCAGTCTCTACGAAAGAAAATCCTCAATGGCAACGAATTGAGGATAGTGAATTTCAAGACTTCCCTGTACTTCGTGAAAGTGATGTACGTGAGGTGGTAATGAGCGACTTTAAAACGAAACGCGCTGAATCTTATGTGGCGTTGACTATAGAGAAATCCGGCTCTTTCAGCGTCGAAGTGTCCAAAGTTGAACATGACTTAATTCGTATACGCGTGCCTGGTCAATTTTCCACCTCAGCTGTTCACCAAGCTCTAATTCGTTATGTACCGAACGGGACAGGTGCAAATGCCATTAAAGGCTGGTATTGCAATTGCAAAGGTGGTAGTTTGACGATAGGTACTTGTGTTCACGTTAGCAGCGTAATCTGGTATCTTGGTTATCGTCGCCATGAAGATCGAGGCAGTTGGTACCAGTCAAAATTGCGTGTAGTGTGTGAAGATGCCACTGAGCTTGAACTACCAGACATACGTTAAACGTAGAAAACCTTAGCGTTAAATGAATAATTTGTCCGTTTTATACAAGTGTGTTTTGTTTAATATGAAATAAAAATTAAAGATACTACTCCAGTATCTTCTAATTGGTATGATTTCTCTATTTATTTTTCGAGTTTCTTATACACCAAAGACTATTCAAGTAAGCTATATAGTCTTTGCACGGCCCCTGTAAAGCTAGCAAAAGCCTACTGCATGAATGCTTGACAAGTGGAACACTTCTACAGGCGTTTTCGAGGATTTCGAGGCATAGTAGACCAAAAATATACCAATTTCATTTTGCCGCCAGCACTATACCCGTGGCAGTTACAAAATAATTCTTTCCTAATATTTTCCTAACATAATTATGAATCTAAAATAATAACCGTTCAAGATTTTCGTGTGGGGGAAGGCTTTCATATCCGGCACGGAAGTCATAGATTCTTCCTATTCTTTACATTATGGAAGAAACCTTCCATTCGTTGTAATTCCCAAAATTTACAGTTGTGAGCTCGAATTTTAGCTTTAAATTATCCCCCAACTACCCTATTTTAATAATATAATACGAATTTATCATAAAAGAGACGAAAATTTTTAACATTACGTGGACCCAGACTCTTATGGGGAGTTGCTGTTGTTCTTTCACTTCTCGCGTTTCGGGGGAGCGGGGCCTTCCGCGTTAGTAAGCCTAAGCTCGCTGGTTTCGCGCTCGAGCTTATTCAGCTCCGCCTAAGCCTAATTTTAGCCTATCGCCCGTTGGTGAACGACTACGGAGAGCGGCGATGCTCTCTCCTCCAGAACTCGTTTTTCGTCAAGACGGACGACAGCCTTAATTCAGGGTTGTCACAGTTTTTTCAGATTAAAATTCCCTGATTTTTCCAGGTTTTTCCCTGACCTTTTCCAACGATTATTCCTGACCGTTTCAGCTAATACTACCCAATTTTGAACCTTTTATATTTATAATTGCACTCGCCAAACTTTTCGCACGCGTATCTTTGTTCTAATCTATACAACTGACACGGTCAGCTGAGAATCTTTTCCGCAGATAATTATTCTAATTTCCTGGCTTCTTGAAAGATCTTTAAATTCCTTTACTTTTTTGTTCTTTTTCAAATTTCCTGACTTTTCCCTGTTTTCCCTGACCTGTGGAAACCCTGCCAATGTGTGGGGTAAATCCCACATTGTGGGATTAAGGGATTTTTTTTTTTTTTTTTTTTACCCAAAATATTTTTCAAGCTTGACCAGAATTCGCTTGCTTTCTACAGTACAAAGTATCTAATTCACTGTAATTCAGTAAACCGCGAGGAAAAATAAGAGTACAAGGTCGTTCTTTTAGTTATTTCCCCTCGGTCAGTGAAATTTCTGTACTTTTGGAAATATTCACAGTGGGGGTGCCACAAACTTATGCTATCCGTTATCTCTGTCAATTGTTTGTTTATTATGATATTGAGAGCCTACCTTTACGCATGCTATCATGTTTGAATGTCTTCTAAATGCAGCTGGTTGATTATCTGTAGTTCACCTTAATTTGGCACCACATATAACTCTGAGAGGTTAGTTAAAGGGAGAATGCAACCTAATTACAAGTGATTTTTTATCGATTCCTTATCGTTTAAATAGGCCTAATCCACCGATAAAAAGTTTACAATGCAAATATTAAACTAGAAATAAATTTAAAACTTACCCTGAAAATAGGCTTAGCGGGATTCATGGAGATCCTGAATCGCGTCCGTGTAAGGTCTAGCGACCAATGAGCAAAGGCCCGTCGTTCACGCGAGATCTCCACGAGACTTACGTCGCGTGCGATTGGTCGCTAGACCTTACACGCGAGGAAAACAGGACCTCCATGAATCCCACTAAGCCTATTTTCTGGGTAAGTTTTAAATTTATTTCTAGTTTAATATTTGTTTGTAAATATTTTCAGTAGTGGATTAGGCATATTTAAACAATAAGGAATCGATAAAAAATCACTTGTTGTTAGGTTGCATTCTCCCTTTAAGGAAATTGGGCAAAACTTTTTAAAACCTCAAGTGCTTAGAGAAAATTTAAAAAGGACTGTTGCAAGCCATCCAAGGAAAATTAGCGGGTAAAATTGAGCTGGTCTGACGATCTTGATTAATAATAAAAAAATAAATAGTCCTAGGGCCTCATGGAAAAAATATTGAACGTTTTTTCCCTTAACTTTTAAGAGGAGGCGGAGCTAAAATAGGGTGCGGGTTTGGCGGGTAAATTTAGTGGTATACGCAAGGAATATGAATATTCCTTGGTATACGGAGAGTTCGCTGATCTCGCGTTTATTCCGTTCTGCCTAAAGCCGGATTCACACAGACCTATTTTTACGCTCGCGCGCCAATGTTACTTCTATGAGCACACACGCGTGAAAATAGGTCTGTGTGAATCCGGCTTAAGGCAGCCTTATACCCTTTTCAGACGAGGCGTAACTAGCCGGTTTAATCAGATTTAACCGAGGTTTAATCACAGTTAACCGAAGTTTTTTGAACTGAGAAGGCTACTTAAACCTCGGTTAAATCTGATCAAACCACGGCTAATTAGGCCTCGTCTAAAGAGGGTTAAAGCCCCGTTTTCATGGTCGCTAGTAGCGGACAATTTTAGCGAGCGTTTTCAAGTTCCGCGGGTCCTCCTAGCGGAAGCGGGAAATATCTGTTTCAAACAGAAAGTGAAAATCCGCTGAAATTTGTACTTCTCCGCGATTTATTTCGGCTTTAACAAGCATGAAAACGAAACACGCGTGTAGCGGAGGCGGATTTTTCGGTTTTTTACCCGCTACTAGCGAGCATGAAAATTAGGCGCAACGAAATAAGCGCGAGAGTAGTGTCTGTCGGATTCGGCGTATTGCCAATGTTTGAAAGTCGAAAAACCCACAGTCGTTTACTAAAGGATCTAGGAGAGTTCGGCGCTGGATAATTGGCTGCCTAAAAATTTGGTAAGTGACTGTGGGTTTTTCGACTTTCAAACATTGGCAACACGCCGAATCAGACAGGCACTACTCTCGCGCTTATTTCGTTGCGCCTAGGCTGCCTTAAGCTTCATTTTCTTGTTCGCTAGTAGCGAACAATTTTAGCGTGCGTTTTGAAGTTACGCGGGTCCGCTTAGCGGAGGCGGAAAATATCTGTTTCAAACAGATCGGCTAGTGAAAATCCGCTAATTTTGGATTTTTCCGCGATTTATTTCGCCTTTAGCAAGCATGAAATCGATGCAAGCTTGTAGCGGAGGTCGATTTTTTTAGGTTTTTTACCCGCTACTAGAGAGCATGAAAATGAAGCTTTAAGCCGGATGCACACAGACCTATTAGTGCTCGAGTGTGAAACGCGTGAAAATAGGTCTGTGTGAATCCGACTTTAGGCTGAACGGAATAAGCGCGAGACCAGTGAGCTTAGGCTTAGTAACGCGGAAGGCCCCGTAACGGTTTTCGTGTTCACGATATAAAACAGGCGATGATTTCGATCACTGCCTCGGCGAAGAATATATTTCCGCGAACGTTATTCAACGTTGATTTAATACGGTAACAAAAGCGGGTAGATTGTAGAATAGCTTCCTTTATTCTGAACGAAAAAAGTGAGAAAAAATAATGCGTGTAATTTTCTTAATAATGGTTTGCAAATATAGTTTTTCACTCAAGATTGGCAAACCGGTCTAAGTCTTTAGTTCATACATACTCTTTATACTAATAATAAATATTCTGGATAGAATGTCTGACCGCCAGAAAAAGGAAGAAGAGGCTTCAAACGACAAAAATGATAAAGATAGGAAAGTACGAGCTTCAAAATTGGAGACTCCCGATGCAAGGGACAAGCGCAATGCTAGACGCAGGGAGCTATACAAGCTCAAAAGAGATAAGCAAAAAGCGAGTGAAGCTCCGACTAGTATTCCGGGAGCTGGCAGCTTTCAAAATCCAAGTGATTTGGGGAGGGAAAATCGAACAACTTCAGTAGTTGAAAATTTGGATGATAATAATAGTGAGAGGACTCCTAAAAAAAGGGGAAGGTGTGATCGTAGGCTAGACCCCCAATTCCGTGATAAGGAAAGAATAAATAAGGCTAAGCGCAGAGAAGATCCCGAATTTCGGGAGCGGGAACGATTGGTTAAGGCTGCAAAAAGAGCGAACCCCGCTTTTAGAGCCGCAGACCGCGACGATAAGGCTATGCGCTGAGAAGATTCCGAATTTCGGGAGAGGGAACAATTAGTTAAGGCTACAAAAAGAACGAACCCCGCTTTTAGAGCCGCAGACCGCGACGATAAGGCTATGCGCAGAGAAGATCCAGAATTTCGGGAGAGGGAAAGATTAGGAAAGTCAATAAAAAAAGGTGATCCCAGATATCTGGAGCATTTGTATTCCGAACAGATAAGAGACATTCCTACTCACAGGTGCGAAATTTGTTCTAGACTTTGTTTCAGAAATAGTACGACTTCAATGTCTAACGATGCTTTTCAGGCTCGTGTAGGGCATGTGTATAATATTTTATCGGCGGTTGTCATTTTATGCAAGGCTTGCTACGCAGCCATATCTAAGGGGCAGATACCGAAGTATAGTCCATTGAAAGGTTTTAGTTTTCCCGACGTTCCTGCGATTGTGACTGAGTTATCCAATCTCGAGCAACGTCTCGTTAGTCCGAGAATTCCATTCATATCGATAAAATCTCTCGGGTGTGATTCGCAAAAGGGATCTAAGGGCACGGTTGTAAACGTCCCATGTAGCGTCGACACGTCCTGCTCAGTTTTGCCAAGGCTGCCTCATAACACGCATACAATTCAAATAAAATTGATGCGGCGAATGCAGTACGCAAACCCGTTTTTATTTGAAACCGTGCGCCCAAGGCAAATTTTAGAAGCCCTTAAATTCTTAGTAGGTGCGCCACTTTATAGAAAAAATGACGTCACTCTTTCCGAAGAGCTTTTGTCCGCTATCGTAGAAGACACTGTTGATTTTGTCGTGAACGAAGATGATAGAAATATATTAGAGGACGAAGCTCGAGCCATCGAGGTTTCGTCGACCGTTACTAATCCGCCTGAAACTCAAAATCCCCACCCTAAAATATCTAACGTACCAGAAGTAGATAGTGACGAAGAATGGAACGAGGAAAGAGATGAAGAAACGGTTAATTGCGGTAATAGGGATTCTTTGCTACTTTCCGCTGACGATCTCATCCCGAGTACTGACGTCACGATTACATTTGCCCCAGGGGAAGGAAGCCGCCCGGCTTCCTTGTTGTTCGACGAGGATTGCGAAGAACTTTCTTTCACTCGTATTTATGGGGGTCAAAAACGGAAAATTATTGTTAAATACAGCTACCAGGACCTTGTCAAATGGGAATTACTTTCTGCCGATAGAAGGTGCGCCACTGACGTTACGAATATTTTTTTCAAGTGGTTTAAAATTGAGACTTTGAAAGCGAGCCAAGCAATTCAAATTTGTTTGCGTAAAGCTAAGGCATCAGATGGGCGAAGTTTTACCGCAGGCAGGTTAAGAGCGGTAGGTGGCCTAGAAACACTTATTAATCATGACGATGGGTTTCGCATATTGGAGAATATAAGAAACTCTCCCGCTTTTTGGCAAAGTAAAAGCAGAGAACTTTTAGCCATGGCAAGACAACTTGGCATTCCGTCGTTCTTTTTGACGGTAAGCGCGGCAGAGACACGCTGGCCAGATTTGCTCAACGCTTTTCTCGTTACTGCTGGTAAAAGCCAATTGACTGACCACGAAATTGAAAGTATGCCTTTCAAAGACAAAGCAACCTTGATTCAAAACGACCCAATTACTTGCGCGCGATATTTGGATCACCGGTTTCGAGCTTTGTTCAAGTTCCTGAGAAGCAAAGCCGCGCCTTTAGGGTCCATTGTGGACTTCTACTATAGGGTGGAATTTCAGCATCGAGGAAGTCCTCATATCCACAGTTTAATTTGGGTGTCCGGAGCCCCAAAACTGAAAGCAGATGGCTCGAATGCTACTGAAGTTCAAGCCTTCGTTGACTATTTCATATCTTGCGCGAAGTCCCAAGACGACATACTTGCTGGTCTAATTCCACTTCAGACGCACAAACACACAAAAACGTGTAAGGTAAAGCGGGGTGAAACGACAATTTGTCGATTTGGAATTCCATGGCCCCCAATGCCTAGGACGTACGTTTACGACCCAGATTTGAGGAAATGGACCAAGACTTACGGTGAATTTATTGAAAAAGAATCAGAAAGAGTAGAAAAAGCCATCGCTGCTTTGACTCCCGAAACAGCTCCCGAAACCTTCGAGGAATTTTTCAGTCCCCTTAGAATTACCGAACAAATTTACATTGACTGCGTTACTCTCAAAATGAAGAAAAAGGCCATTCTTCTCAAGAGATCTCCACGAGAAGTGAAAGTTAACGCTTATAACAAGGACGTTCTCAGATTATGGAGAGCCAATATGGACATTCAATTTGTCCTTGACGCGTACGCTTGCATAGTGTACATCATCGCGTACATTGGAAAATCGCAACGAGGAATCTCTCAATTATTGCTGGAAGCCATGAGAGCCGCGAGGCAGGCGGGATCCACTGTCAAAGAAAGGCTCAAAATTATCGCCAATAAATTTCTCAGTGGCCAAGAAGTATCTGCTCAAGAAGCGGCGTATTTGTCTCTTCAGATCCCGGTGTCCAAGGCGAGCCGTGCTTCGGTGTATATCAACACTAACCATCCCGAAAAACGCGTCCACATTCTCCGGCCGAAGTCTCAGCTGGATGACCTGCCGGAGGATAGTACGGAAATTTTCGCAGATGGTTTATTGGAGCGTTATCCCTTAAGGCCAGATACCATGGATTCAGTTTGTCTCTCTGAATTTGCGGTTTGGTACGAATACAACAAGAAAAAAGGCAGAGCCGCTGCTGTTCCAAATCCTAACCACGATGAAGGGTCGGATAGTGAGGAAGAACCTGATGTTCCCGCTGTTTGGCTGCCTTTGAAAAATTCGAAGGGTTTCGTACGCAAACGTACGATCGCAAAAATCATTCGATTTAGAAATTATGGTATCGAAAAGGATACTCTAGATTTCTACCGAGAACAAATTCTTCTGTATTTTCCGTGGCGCAATGAGGCGACTGATATCATGGAAAAGGAATTCAAAGAAATTTACGAGACAAATTTGGAACTGATTTCGCTGAAAAGATGCGAATTCGTGAATCAGTTAAGGCCCGTTTACAAAAGAGCGGAAAGCTGAAGCGTAAGCCGATGCATGGAGCAATAACAACAGGAGACATAGGTTCATACATCGTTTAAAAATGAGATTTTGGAAACTATGCCTCCTCTTGTTATTGTTCCATGCATCGGCTTACGCTTCAGCTTTCCGCTCTTTTGTAAACGGGCCTTTAGATGAAGGTGATTTTGAGCGGGCGAGAACAGAATACCTAGAAAACGAAGCCCAAATTGATCGCGAATTCACGGTGGATGACCCCGAATTTGCCATTTTATCCTTGCGAGAAGGAGGTGCTGATATTGGGCGAGAATTACCCGATGGAACAACACCTGATTATACAATAGTACAAACTGTCCGTTACGTTGAGGACAACGAGTATGCCAAAATGGTTCAGAGTTTGAACAACAAACAAAGAGAAGTGTTTGGGTATATTCTTGGTCATTTCAAAACCAAAGTGAACCAGCCTCTTCGTCTTTTTGTCACCGGTGGGGCTGGAGTCGGAAAAAGTGTCTTGATCAACTCCGTGTACGAGGGAGTTACCAGACATTTTCACAAACAACCAGGGGCTGACAACTCTAACATAATTGCCTTAAAGTGCGCTTACACGGGAAAAGCTGGTTTCAACATTGGAGGAACAACCCTACATACGGCGTTCTCTCTTCCCGTAAGCCAATACCGAGGTCCTATGTCGAGGATGGAATCGGAAATGTTGAACAAAATGAGGGTTGCTTGGAAGGACCTAAAGTTGATAATAATCAATGGCTGGCGTGGGAATCCTCATGAAAGTGAATTCCCGATGCCAAGAAATCATGGGTTCCCAAGATTCTTTCGGGGGACTCTCAATTTTAGTTGTGGGTGACTTTAACCAATTGAAACCAGTTGGTGACAGCTTCGCTTTTCAAATTCCGAAAGCTCGAGACAGCTGTTATGCCGGATTGCTTTGTAATAATCCGCTTTGGGAAGAGTTTAAGATTTTTTCTTTGACGGAGATCATGCGACAAAAGGAAGATAAGGCCTTCGCCATAGCTTTGAATCGTATGGCCGTGGGAAAGATGGAATGGGGTGACATTTCGTTAATTGAAAGTCAGCGGATTAGTGTGAAAGGAGAGCCTCCTCTGGACGCTGTACACCTCTACGCCACGAACAAAGAGGCGGAAGAGTTCAACAACCTGCGACTCGGGCAAATGGGTACAGAGTGTTGCAACTCTTTGGCTCTCGATAACGTCAAAGGGGATTTCCAAGGGGAAATACGTCAAAATATTCTGACTAGAGCAAAAGACCTGAAACCTAACGCCACTTACGGTTTAAGCAAAGAGATTCGGTTGCAAATTGGTGGTCGGTATATGGTGACCAATAATATAGACATCCAAGATGGAATTGTTAATGGCGCCACTGGTAGAATCCGGCAAATCGACTACGGGGTCCGTCCGAATGGGGATCGCGTTCCCTTAAGAGCGTGGTTGTCTTTTGACCACGAAAGAGTGGGTAAGGACATAAGAGCCAAGAGTGCAGGCTTATTAGCAGCTGCAAAGGTCAATCCTTCGTGGACTCCGCTTGAAAAGACGGTTAAATCATTTAGTCTTCGGCACTCTAACAAAAATGTTGTTGTTTCTAGAAAGCAATTTCCGTTGCAAATGGCGGAAGCTATCACTATCCATAAGAGTCAAGGGGACACTTACAAATGCGTGGTGGTTCATATTAGTACGAAGCGGCGCATGGAACGGTCTATGTTGTATGTCGCTTGCAGCAGAGCTACTTCCGCGCAAGGGCTATATATTGCTGGCGATTTCGTCCCGCCTATGCCTCCGAGCGCAACTGATGCCGTTAGATTGGAAATGGAGAGAATGCAAAGGGACAATCAAATCTTAATTCCCACATTGCAATCTCGGCCTATTATGTTTTTTCATAATCCTGAATCTTTACGAGGTCATTTGCGGGACGTAATTCATGATGATTTCATCACGAACGCGGATTTGCTTTTATTCGTGGAAGTAAGAGCGAAGGTATCAGACGATATAAGCATCCCAGATTTTTTAAGTCTGGGAGGAATACTTTTGCCTGATAATGCGCCCGAGCGGAAATCGTACGGGTCTACTATTTACGGGAACAAAAAGGTGACTGAACAATCCTTAGATTGTAAAGTGTCCCAGGCTAAGCTTCCAAACGGCCAAATCTCGCCTATTGCCCGTTTAGAGCGAATTTGGCTCGATTGTAAGCTAGAAGATGATAAAATACCGGTGGTGCTATTATATAAGTCGCCGCAAGCCAGTTTAAAACTGGTCCTCGATGACTTAACTCCCCTGTTATCTGAAAAATACGACCCGGAAGTACCAACGTTGGTTATCGGGGATTTTAACGTTGATTATCTGAAAAGAAGTGTAGCTTTGACAAACTTCTTTTCGACTTTGGAATTTGAACTAATGCCAGGATTGAGAAACAAGGTATCCACCAATCTTGGAACTCAACTTGACTTGGCTTTTGGTAACAAGCCATTTATAGAGAGATATAAGGCAGATTACCGAGAATCGACTTATTCTTATCATAAGTCAATTTGCATTTATAAGAAGCCGAAATAAATGCCGTAAAAATATTCTTTGACAGATGAAGGGAAATTCTATGATTGTCAGGCTTATGAGCTAAGCTAAAGCAGGGTGGTATGCTTATGCCAGAAATAAGTGAGCTGGAAGATATCCCAGACCCTACTTTGGAAACTAGCCAGACTGAATGCAAAGTGCAGTGAAAGATTTTCATTTCGATGTCAATCGGCTGTGGCAGATTGGGTGAAAGATTCCCTTAAGCAAATATTACCAAATATTATGCTCCTTTGTGGTCTGCGAGGTAACAGAGGGAGAATTGTTTTTCATTGTGAATAAAATTCACATTTTTTAATGATTCTTGGCCTTAGTTGGTGGGATGAAAGATTCCCTTAAGTGAGGCCGAAAGCCCATTGCCTTGCTTTGACGTCTGCGAGGTAACTGAGGGAGAATTGTTCTTCAATGTGAATAAAATTCACCTTTTTGAATGATTCTTGGCCTTAGTTGGTGGGATGAAAGATTCCCTTAAGTGAGGGCGAAAGCCCATTGCCTTGCGAGTAAACCGATTGAGGTAGAATTAATTTTAGAATTTTAATAAAAACATTCATCCGCTAATCACGGTTAAATGTCCTTTATCAATATTGTACAATTGATCCTTGGCCTTACTGAGCGGTTTACTTTGGTGGAACGTTTCCAGGTGGAAGTTTATTTATCAATTTTGAGCGAAAAGTTAGGCTTGAGTACAGGAACCCTTAACATAAGTAAAGATTGGGTGAAAGAGGCCTTAACCGTGCTAGGTGAAAGCTCCCTTAGGCGCACGGGTGAAAAATCCCGAGAGCGCGGGCGTAAGATAAGTTAAGCTTGGGTAAAAGGTCCCTTAACTGTGGGTGAAAGATCCCTTAAGCGCACGGGTGGAAATACCGATAGCGCGGGCAAAGGCAATATAACTTAAGCTTGGGTGAAAGATCCCTTAACTGTGGGTGAAAGATCCCTTAAGCGCACGGGTGAAAGATCCCAAAAGTGCGGGCGTTCGATAACTTAAGCGTGGGTGAAAGATCCCTTAACTGTGGGTGAAACAACCCTAGAGCGCACGGCTGAATGGTCTCTTAAGCTCGGCCCATAAATAACTTAAGGTAAGGTGAAAAATTACAAAAAGTAAACATAAATGTTTACGCCCCGGCATTCCCATAAGTGAGTGTCGGGCCAGCATCAAGTGCTGGAGGAGGATGTAGGCCGACTGGGGAGACCTCCTGGTAAAAACAACGCGCCTTCGTCGGTACCTTCTCGTATTCTAAAGTAAAGACTCTTTCCGAAGCACTCTAGAAGCATTCTTACAATGAATATCCGAATGCTTCGGAAGCATTCGGAGCACCCCAATAAAAAAGGGCATTTAATTGCACACTAAAGAATACTTAATAGGTGCCGACTATAACCTTACCTCTTTAGGTGGTTCGGAAAATGGTTAATAAATATAATAATAATAATAATAATACTAATATCATCGATCTTCAAAAACGCTCTTAAAATGGAGGATGTGTTGAAGAATGTAATTCATTTAATTTATTTTCTAAAAAATAAAGGTTATTTTCGGTTTAAACAAACGCGACTATTATTTCAGCGGTGTATATGTAATCGTCTTCTTGCACGACGCCTACGCCGCAGACAAAGTGGTAGTTTAAATTACGAGATAGTAAAATTAAATATTAATTTGAGGAGTAAAGGTTGCAGTACTAGTGTATATTTTTGGATATTACCTGGTTTTTTATTAGACTTTTTGGACTAAAGTGTGGCTAAAAACATTTGAAAACCATGTTTTTCTAAAAAAACTTCAATAAGTACATATAAGAAGTGTTTGTGACAAACTACATGTGACTAATGTCACGGTGACATAATTGAATGACGTCATGCGTTTTTAACTGTCAGGGGTCTAGCTATTCCTATGGGCTTGACCATCTTGTTATTCAACTTCATCCACCAACGTTATCATTTTTTTCGTCTTTCTTTCCAATGTTATCAAAGCTACTGTTATTCAGTCTTAGTATTCAACATAATACAAGTTGGGAAACCAAAATATAACCTCCCCGACCCCGACGTTAAGGTAAAATAATCTAACCTAACCCTACCTAAAATAAATGATGAAAAGTAATGTAGAGTATTGGAATTGTAGAAGCTTCACATTGATTCACACTTCTTTATTTCCCATCCACGTTACGAAGTGTAAGTATTTTCTTTTAACCTCAAGGATTCAGAAAATGCAAAAGAGTGTGCTGCATTACTCATAATTATTTGCGGCAGGTCGTAGACTTTTTAATAGACACACCAAATGATATGTCCTGCGTTAACTATAATTATATGCGGCATGGCGTAGACTTCTTAATAGACACACCAAATGAACTGTTTATTTTCAAAGTAAATATGTAAAATACAAATTCTTGTAATATAAGTTAACACTTGAGCATAGGCTGTACTGTGTGATTATCTTTGATAAAGACGAAGGATTTAGTCTGGGATGGCAAGGAAGACAAGGAATTAAAACGTCGAAGATTTGGTAGCAAGTTCCTCTTGGACAAACCAGAAAATATTATAGGCTGAATGTTCCATTCACAACCCATTGTCGGTAGATGATTGGTAATTACTTCCGGTACAGTTTTCGTCTGAAGTTCTTGTTTGACGACCATTACTGATATTTCATTATACGAGAGATCCCAGTCATTGGAAGAATCCAAGGATGGAGCTGGTCGAGAGGTCATTTTCCCAACCGGCTGACAAGACGTTAGTTTCCACTCCTATGATAAAAAAAATATCTTAAAGACTGAATGTAGACTAATTTCCATACCGTTAATATTTATACTTGAATAGCTCCTTTTATGTTTAGAATAACGAGGCTTATGAAGAACTGTCCAACTTTTACTGACTGTAGGTATCTCATAAGTCGAGTCCGAAAACACGAGTTCACTGCTTGCATGTGTCAATTCTTCGTAGCCAGGTCGTCTCTTTCTTGTGATAAGTGAAAGCTGTGTCCTTGCTCTGTTGACTTCAAATGGTGATGACATTCTGCGCTGGTTGATTATCTCACTAAAGTTATTATAGCGTTCTTTCGTCTGATCTGCTTTCGATTCGTCTCCGGGTCTGCTAACGAAGTTCACTAAACACGGCTACTTTTGCTTATGAAAATTATCGGAAATGTTTCTTGGTTTTATAGCGGAGAAACTGAAGCCTATTTTTTTTCCACATCAGATATCCACTTTTTATTCAAAATTGTTGTTTTTTAAACACGGGAAACCTACTGTACTTCTGTTCAAGGAGAGTTTTCCCGACTATCATTTTTAACATTTTGAATCAATCAGCCTCAGCTTTAGATCTTATGTCGTTTCTATTTTGGATGCCCGTGTAAACGCACCTTCATTTAAGGTCAATTTAATGGGATATTCATGATATAATATAATAGTCAAAATTAAAGGGCTGAAGAGGGCTACCCCAGTAGAAGAACCCTGTGAATGTAATTTTCAGTTATCGATAAAAAATACCATTAAAAATAGCTTATCTACTGTTTAATAAATAAAATTTTGTTCATCAATTTAGAACCACTTAATAAAGCTCTCTAGGTTTATGTTTTAACCTTTTCGTAACCCATTCAGCCACCTTTCTCTCTATTACTTCATATATCTTATCAATCTTTCATTATAGAAATCTTTGTTTAGCCAAGAGAAGCATTCGTAAACAATAAAATATACTTTCTCTCTATTAACTCGAATTCAATGGATATTCCTTATCATTCTACTGTTTAAGAAATAAAATTTTTGTTTACCATTTTGAAGCAATTAATAAAAATCGGCTAAGCTTATGATCTCACCCTTTTGTAACCAATTCATGCACCTTACTTTTTATTACTTCATATACTTTATCAATATTTCATCATTTAAATCTATGTTTAACTAGAGCTACTCACGTACCGAAAGAAGTCTTATCAAATTTTGTCGAAGTACCTTTGTCTTTATTAATTCTAATTCAGTGGACGGTGTGATCTTGGATACCCGTGTAAACGCACTTTTATTTAGATTCTTCATCCACCCCAAGTTTGCAGCAAGACTAAGCCCATACTGGCCGTTACACCTTTGCTTTTTGGACTAAATGATGTATGGAAAACTGCTTAGCGTATGCTGCCAACTCAAGCTGGTTATTAAACGGTCAAATTTCTCTAAATTTTTAGACAATTTCTTAAATAACTTCTAAAATATCTCGAATTTTAAATTGATTTTTCGGCTACATTATTAATTAGATTAAGTTGAACCATTTTGATATTTTTAAATATAATATAAATTAATATTGCGTTTCATTTACCTAAACGATATCACACCATAAGGCTCATTTGCATTCACTTCATAAAGGTAGTATATAAACACTTCGAAGGGCTTTGTTAATCGAGCAATGTGGCCATGAAGTTGGGAGGAAAACCCCCTCCCTTCAATGTCCAGACGATTCTTGATCTCTAGGCGCTTGGTATGCAAAGCTAATTTACCCATTGGCGGGGCGATATTTGGAGAGTGGAAGGTTGATGTTGACCATATTAGTGAGGGACGCCTCGCTAGTATGGCCCGCTGAGATCGGACACTGGAGGTTGGACCTTGGTGTGGGGATGGTCGGAGGTGATTATAACAGTGGGAGACGTCCCATTGCGTATAATCGCCTTCAAATGTCCAGCATCGAGGTTTGACCGTAAAGTGGATGGTGGAAGGTGATAATATGCAATTGGAGACGTCCTGTTGCATATCATTGCACGACACTTGAAACTTAATGTGGCAGCCACTCTTAAAGGAGGTAATTCTCGTTAAACGGAATTGAAAGATAAGCGGGTATGATAATGTCTCTAGACTTTTGGCTCCACGAGCTCGGTCACGTGATATCCGCTTACACAGGAAGTGACACACACACACAGACACACACACAGACACGACCAGTGTAATACCTCCCCCTGAACTAAAGTTCAGTCGGGGAGGTAAAAAGTCCATTCGAGGTTGTGAACTATCGGATAAAGATTCCACTTGAGATTATGTACATGAAAATTATGGTCTATCAAGATTGTGTCGCATCGACATTATGTTCTGTCGAGATTGCGTCCCATCGATATTATATCCCATCGTTATTGTGTCCTATCGCGCGTGTGTCCAATTTTGTTCTTATATCCGTATCCTTTCTAGACTCCTTTAAATTCTGCAGCATAATTTAAATTTCCCGCCAACTTTTATAAATAAATCAATTTGTTGTACGTCTGTCTCAGAGTCCATTTTCTAAGACATTTCAAAATCTTACCGTTATATACCATTTGAGCTAATGTATAATTTCCAAGTTTATTTACCCTGCGGCTTATAATCATTGATAAAAAAAAACAGTTCGCACTATAAACGTTAAAAACACTGTTTTGCATTAGACTCAATACGTAGAATTCTAGGCATCGTCCCATATCTTTTAAACCAAAACATATATCGTTTGTATCTCTCGCGTTTTGCTTTATTATTTATATTTAATTAGACACAAGATTTTTATTCAACTTCATCCACCAACGTTATCATTTTTTTCGTCTTTCTTTCCAATGTTATCAAAGCTACTGTTATTCAGTCTTAGTATTCAACATAATAAAAGTACAATAAAAGTATAATATAACACCCTTGTAAATCTAACACATTTCTCTCTTTCTAATGCAAACTCCCAATGAAACGCCGTCTTTCATGGTGTTTCAACATTATCTAAAGCTTTTGTTATCTCAGTCTCAGTATTCATCCGAAACGTATAGAAAAATATAGAGCACCTTCATGATTCTAGCAAATTTATCTCTTTCGAATGCAAACTCCCAGTGAAACGCCGTCTTTCACGGTGTTTCAACGTTATCTATAAAGCTTTTGTTATCTCAGTCTTAGTATTCATCCGAAACGTATAGAAAAATATAGAGTACCCCCATGATCCTAACATATTGTTCTCTCTCGAATGCAAACTCTCAATGAAACGGCTCGCGGTCGGGAGACGTAGGAGACGAAGATTCCAGTTATCAAGTCGAAAAAGTTTACCACCTCATAGGGTAATCTCCATAGACGTTTCTGATGAAATTGTGAGAGACCTATAAATAAACCAGGCCGGCAACGGCCCGGTTTTAATAGAAAGTAAGGTGCTGAATTATTTACAAAAGGGGGAAATCAAAAGCTTAGCCGAGCTTCATTAATTGCTTCAAAATGGTAAACAAAAATTTTATTTCTAAAACAGTAGAATGATAAGGAATATCCATTGAATTCGAGTTAATAGAGAGAAGGTATAGTTTATTGAGTACGAGTGCTTCTCTTGGTTAAACAAAGATTTCAATAACGAAAGTTTGATAAAGTATATGAAGTAATAGAGAGAAAGGTGGCTGAAGGGGTTACGAAAAGGATAATACATAAACCTAGCCTAGCTTTATTAAGTGGTTCTAAATTGATGAACAAAAATTTTATTTATGAAACAGTAGATAAGCTATTTTTCATGGTATTTTTTATCGATAACTGAAATTCCATTCAATGGGTTCTTCTACTCGGGTAGCCCTCTTCAGCCCTTTAAATTTGACTATTATATTATATCATGAGTACCCCATTAAATTCACCTTAATTCACCGTAATTAAAAAGTAGGCAAGATTTTCTTATCATTTGATTTTTTAACTTTAATAATATATCTCTTCTCGGCCTACACAAAGGAGATTTAAGGATTCGCTACTCATAGATGCACTGCTCCAATGGGTGGTTTACGTTAGCGTTTAGAATTGTGGCGAACCCTCTCCCTTGCGCGATGGTGTCGTCTTCGATTGTGTCGGCAATCGTTTCTCGCCTATATTTCGGTGATAAGAGGCCTCTTTCTCACGATATTTTGGGTAGAGTACTCGAATAAACCAAGGCGATTGAATTTAAATCGCATTACTTAGAAATGTTGCTAATTTAATATATTACGTCTCTGTAAGAACATTACACAATGAAAGGTCTAGGGATTAAATATCACATGGTATGTTAAATACCAACTTGAGTGTTCAGCACGCGCCTAAGTTCAAGCGAAGGAAGTGTAAGCTTAGGCTTGCTGCAAACAAAATGTGGTTTGGATCATCTAAGCACAATTCTACTACTATACTTTAGTTGATAGATCGAATATACTCGTAGTAAATATAACCAGTTCAAGCGGAATGGAAATATAAAATTTAAAGCTGAGGCGGATTGATACTTAACGTTAGAAATCATCACAAAAATGATAGTCATGAAAATTCTCTTTGAGGTATAGTAGGTTTCTTGTGTTTAAAAAAACCAACAGTCTATATTTGAATAAAACAATGCGCATCTGATGTTGGAGAAATCAAATCTAAAATAAAAAGCTTCAGTTATCTACACTATAAAGCCGGAAAACATTTCCCAGAAAAATCATTTAAAAAGCAGGCGTGTCCAGTGAACTTTGTTAGAGAGCTATAAGGTATTAAGAGAGCTATAAATATTTGAGTCATGCTTTTATTGGATTAGAGATGTTGGCATTATAGATAGTTATTAAGGGGGGAGGATGCGTAATACGAAACCGCGCGCGAACTGTGTGACTACCTAGGGTTGAGAAAGTAAAACCGGTTTTTAGCGCTATCATGTTCGCTGATTGCTAACTGGAAATATATAATAATAACTGTAGAAAAAGGCAAGAAAGGGCTCTGGGGCTCCAAGGTTCATGAGGGTTGAAGGTGAAAGGAGTCTTCTAAAACGCCCGTTTTGTTATAAATTTCAATCCTAAATTAGGCTGCTTGCTCAAAATAGCAAATATGAATAAGGCTTGTGTCTTAGTAACAGTTTTTTTTTTTCTTTTGGCGTAAGAATGATCATTAAAAATCATTGTTTTCATTTAATTTATTTTAAAACCAAACTGTTTAGCAAGTTGGTGTTTCGAATAGAACATTTAAAACTTGGATAAAACATGTGTAAATGAACCTGTTTTGGCAGACGGCTTTCTTTGACCTTTGTCTCGGCCTATTACAGCGTCTGAGCGTCATCTAAGTTCACTACTATTTTGATTATAATTTTAATGCAACATTAATAAATTTTTAAGACTATATTATGATTTTTATTTCTTAATTTAATTGATTACCAAAAGAGTTTGAAATAATTTTTGTTTCTATAGCCACCGTTTGCAAACCGTTTTAAATATTCAGTTAACAATTTTTAATGGAACTAGTAAAGATAAGGTTAAGTTTCCTCGCAATAGGTTGCGTTCCAATTAAAGCTACGTTAACAGTTGTCACTTTTAAACCGGTTTCGAACTAATTCATATATTCGGCTTCAAGTACGTCGAAGAGTAAGGTTACGTAATACGTTCCTTAGCTATAGGTTTAGTTTAAAGGTACGTTCACGCTAGTCACATAGAAAGCAGTTTCAAGACATGGAATATTCGCCTACAAAGAACGTCGAAGAGAGTAAAGTTACGTTTCGTAGAAATATGGTGGGTTCGGTTTAAAGGTACGTTCGCGTTAGTCACTTTGAAAGCGGTTTCAAGCCGTTTCCAATATTCGCCTTCAAAGAACGTCGAAGAGTAATGTTACGTTTCGTATTAATTGGGTTTGGTTTAAAGATACGTTCACAATAGTCACTCCGAAATCGTTTCCAAAACGTTTAGAATGTTTAAATAAACTTTCCAAGCTAACAATTATCCTTCTTGGCAGTTCATCCACACTTTTGTTCTTACAAAGCGTCAAATATTAATACAAAACCTAGTTGCTAGGCAACTAGAAGGTAGTTTTATTTGTGTCCCAGTTGTAAATTACAACTTGAAATGGACAGATATAATGAGTCCTTAATCAAAGTTACAACTTGGAATGGACATATATTCTCGTTTTAAATCGTCAGTGCCATTCATCGAAACCTAGCTTTCACGAATAACTCTGCCAAAATTGACTGAATTTTACATTATTATTTAATCATGCTGGAAAAAAGACTATTTAAACATAAATTTTGGCAGAGTTATTCGTGAAAGCTAGCTTTCGATGAATGGCACTGACGATTTAAAACGAGAATATATGTCCATTCCAAGTTGTAACTTTGATTAAGGACTCATTATATCTGTCCATTTCAAGTTGTAATTTACAACTGGGACACAAATAAAACTACCTTCTAGTTGCCTAGCAACTAAGTTTTGTATTAATTTATTTATTTGTATTCCGATGTATTTATTTTATTTGTATGCCGATGTATTTATTTTATTTGTATTTCACTTATTTACATTTAAAATAAACATTTCATTGTGCGTGTCTCTGCTCATCCTACGACCTGACATAAAATAAGGACATGGGAAATTTGAGTACTCTGAGTATAGTGAAAAATTGTTATACACTGTAACATAGAGGGAAAATAAAATCCTGGCAATGAAAAGCATCCTGGTCAAAATACTCATCCAAATTCTTTACATACGTCCATCTTTTATTTAAAGTAGGGCTAGGTCAGGTTAACGTTGTCGGGGAGGTAATATTTTGGTTTCCCAACTTGTGTTAAATCTATTCTTGGCATTATGGGTAGCCGAGACATTATAATCTACCAGTTAATGTCTATGGTTTTCTATTCACCTAATAGCTCTAGACGCAAAAATTCGGCTAAATTATTAAAAAATATTTCCCAAGATTTTTTGGGATAAACAGAATTTTACGGTGTAAGGCTGAGCGCAATTCCCTTAGGGAAGGTTTTCGAACTTTCTTTCTTTTACTCAAGTTTCGTTAATAAAACATCGGTAAGGAAACCTCCATTGGAAAATTTATTTTATTTTACTACTCTTTAAAACTGACCACTCCCTCAAAATCAATTATTTAGCCTCCCTCAGCCAACCGCACCTTTTTACGGCTTCCTTTACTTAAAAAAGTCAAACTTAAGAAGCTTATAATGATTTATCGATCTTTATATATAATGAATGAATTGTATTTAAAGGAGAGTATCACGTAGAGCTATGAATCGGATATCCATTTGTATATTTCCAGATATTTTATTTTAAAAAAAAATTGTATGTAACTAAAAAATGAAATTTGTTTATTCGTATAATTGTTAAATGTATGAGGTTTACCCGAATGGCAATTTATCTACGAACAAATTATTCGTGTTTAAACATGACGATGGATACCAAAATTCACATTTCCAGAATTAGTCTAAAATATAAGAAAAATATTTCAAATTGACTTTTAATTTGAAGAATATAAATAAAACAACGAAACTAAGATTTTAAATCAATTTTTTCTTCATGATTTTTTACGAATATAAATACAGAATTCCAAAGGCCATGTTTTGGATAAAAACGGAAATGGATTATGTTTCATAGATTATTTTTGAATAAGTTAACTCGAATGAAAAAAAAAATCTTTTTTTAATCAGACAGTTAATATACTATATAGCAGAATTAAGTACATTTTATCCAATTATTAAAAATTATACCAACTCTAGTACCACGATCTTATCAAAATGTTATTGTGACGAGACACGTTTCATTTTACAGGAAAATATTAGCGGAAATGTTAGGTATAGTTCCTTGTAAGTACACCGCAATTTTTGTGTTTGCCAAAAAGTGTTGGATATATATTTCTACCATCATCTTAGGCAACTGATAATGTATGTTAATTGGCACCGCCGCACTAGAGAGTATTCTGTCGAATGGGAATCGGCCGCCTAACTGACTTTTATCTTGATCCTCGAAGAGTCACCTACACTTTGATAAAAATAAATACAGAGAAAACCACGTAGTATATTTCTAAAACTGCTTATCGTACGAGATATTTTGGATCGTGACCCTTCTTAATCGGACGTAATCGTAAGATATATATCGCTGGAAAATAAACATTGCGATATCAAATTTTAAATGCAACAGAAAGGCTCGTGCCAATTACTAAAATTCCGTTGCCAGTTATTCCACTCTAATAAAACTAATTCTTAAATGTCATGGTACCCAGGTGTATAGCCAATGGACAAAAATCTTGATTAAGATGAATAACTAATCGTAGCCTTTGTAAGCGTCTTCTAACGGCCGACAATGGCAAAAGTAGGAACGCCGGTTATTGACTTCTACTGTGTAGCACTGTTTCTTACATAACAGCATTTTCCGCCGGTCATCTCATCGCGTGATCATTAGACCGAGATGGTCAATTCCAGCTACACAACAGCCCGGGCTTTACGGGTGTGGAGCAGAGCGAACCAATCACGCGCACTGAATGAGCCTGTCGTCTCGTGTTAGGCTAACAAGAGAATCGGAGGCTCCCTATCGCAACAGTTGCACCGTGCCCTCTATATCTCTACTATCATAGCCATGGACATGATAGTTCAGTACTAATTGGGACTGTTTAACGAAGGGCTGATTCCTACTTTCAACAACTGGCACGCCAGAAACCGTTGATAGGAGTTGGTCACTCTTGGTCATGATTCTCGCGTCAAGTGCCATTCGGCCCTCGCTCGGATCGACCCAGAACAAACTCCTCCACCCACCTCGTGCGTGTCTGCTAGGGGTAAAGAAGAGGCAGACACGCACGAGTTACTACTTTTGCCATTGTTTGGCGAAAGATGACGCTTATCAATGCAAGGTTTTGTTATATATCTGTATCTATTAAGATATTTATCCATATTGCTTAACGGTACTATCCCTTTTAAAGATTATCCACTATTCTATTGTACTCATTTGATATGTTTTATTTACTTTCTTTGTACAGTGTCGTGTTGCCGTCCAATTCATAACTTTAAATAAACGACGTATCGATTAAAATAGGTTTATTTTAAAGGTTATCGATCAGACTCGAAAAAAATTAAACATTCGTAACACACTAACACGCGTTTTACGCTGACCAGTTCTCTCTACGTTGTACGTACATTATTTTATGTCTTTAAAAACGTATAAAATTCGTCGACCTCGAATGCGTATCCCTATTCCGTATCGGCCAGAATTCGCGATGTCCAAGGTTTCAGTTTTACCACGTATAACCGTTAATTATCACTTATGCGATCTGTTAGGGCCAACCTTGCGAACCCTTAGATTTTTGGGAATATCCGTTTATAAATGTTCACCGCGTGAAAAAGTCTGCAGCGATAGATTCTCCTTCACATCTTGTTACCATTTTTTCGTCATGATAGTTCTATTTTTAAACTTTCTTCGCCTGTCAATTTCAACATTATACGAACCTCAAGCTTCTATCGAGCTCTGGGGAAATTTTTTCGCGACTTTTAAAGGATCCCGGACTGTTAGTGTTGTGAACTCAATCTCTTATACCGGGATTTGCAGCGTTCTTAGCATCTTGTTTTACGTTTTCTCTCTGAAACGAGTTGATTTCTATAAAAAACTGCACAAACGTTTCGAGGAAGTTCAGAAAGATAGAAGTGAAGGTGATGAGTGCGATGATCGATGGATCAAAAGATTTCGCAAGGCGCAAGTAAGCTACTTTTAAATATTCCTTAAGAAATTAATCGGTGGGGCCGAAATGCTGCATTAATTTTTCCCAACAAAATTTTTTTTTATTGTATTTTAAAATATTTAAAACGATTTTTAATTAACTATCATCAACGATACTGCCTGGTCTAAAAGGTCAAAGTTTTCTCTTGAAACTAAATATAAGTTAAGTAGCAATTTCGGAAAGATAAAAATGACTGTCAAATTCATATATATGACACATAATTCTACAATAAGTCACTATGGTTGCTTCACTAATTAGGAAATAACAGCTTAAAGAATTTTGTTTTTAGTAAAAATACTTGACAATCCCGTTAAACTATATTCAAATTTGTATATTTTTTGGCAATTTTAATTTAAATCCAAAATACGCATCAAGCTTTAGTTTAAAATAGTATATAACCGCCAAAAAATCAAAAATCCTTCGATAAAAAGATGGGATAGTCACAGAGCATCTTAAAAGTGTCTTACTTAAATTTTAAGTAAGAGACTTTTAAGATGATCTGTGACTATCCCATCTTTTTTATTTAAGTGTGGCTGTCCACACTTAAATAAATCATGTCCTCTAAACTTTCTTTCTCTTTAATCAAGACTATTTTCTTGGTAATTTTCGTTTGCCTGACGATTGTCTTCATGTCAAGCCAAATCGTGCTCAGTGGCATGGCTTTAAAGTCTTCGAAAGGTGGTACCTTGCCCTACGTCTGGTTTGGCATGAACTGTCTCGCCGCCCTTTACACTTCCGCCGTGTGGTGTTTGTCACTTCATTGGTTTCTTATATTGGGATTTCTCGTCAAGATTAAGTACAATGACATCAATCGTGTCATGAACGAAAGCTTCGATGACCACGATTTTCGGATCAGCCCAATCCGCGCCATTACTGACGTGATGAGACATCATTACCGCGTAACAAATTTGTGTGGAGAAATGAACGCCTTTATGAAATACTACGCTGCCTCTATTATTACCATCCATACTCCGCTATTTTGCTTTCTAATCTTTCAGTTAATGAAGGTAAAAATGGAAATTGTGTCCAAAGTAATCACTGGCTTGTGGACGATTGGTTTGGCCATTTACCAGTGTATTTTACTGTTCAGCGCAGCAGCTATACCAAACAATGTAAACAACCCGGATGGTTCTTCATATTTTACCCAAAACGAGATTTAATAATGGTTATCTTTTTACCCAAAGTATTATTTCTCGTTTCACCCAAATACATAAGACCCAATTCCCGTTCAACCAAAGCCACTTTCAAAGAGAAATTTTAGCCTTGAAAATTAGTTTCACATTTTGAATTGCTACTACAAGGAACGGAAAAATATTTAGTTGTACGCCAAACCATACTTTCTCATTATATATAGTCTATTTACACTGTATATATTAAATTTCAGTCATTTTAAGGGAAATGTAAATGGGTTAATGGGAATTGGGTGAAATCGTGGGCGACCATCAGGAGTACATAAAACGTAGTTCTAAAAGGACCATGGAAACGGTAAAAAATGATTCTTAAAAAATCATTACGGGAAAAGGTTTTACCCTACTTATATTGAATTATGCCCATTAGCGCAGTTCCCACTTGCACAGTTTCCCATTAGCGCAATTCCTATAAGCGCCGTTCCCATTGGCGCAGTTTCCCATTATAATGTCCCAGAAGAACTAACCTAACCTTAACCACTAAATCGCATTCAAAAACGAAGTTTTCTAAAAGAGAATTAACAAATGAGCATTATCTAAATGGAAAATTTGTAATTTAGTAGTAACACTTTGTCCTTTATTTTAGCATAAAAAATTGAGCCTTATTAAAATTAAATCTTTAATAAAACCGCCGCAAAATTTACAAAACTGACCCACAACACGGAAATTAGCAAAATCATGCCAAACTCTACAGAAACACGTAGGCAAAAATGACCTATTTAGTTTTTTTTTTTTCAATATTATCTGAATTTGCTAACAACAATTAAAACCAAATAAATCGAAAACTATAACATACCATTTTCCGAAAGTAGGCTCGAACTCACTATCTTCTGGTTAAAAGCCGTCTATGCTAACCTCCCCGCTACGAATCACGGCTACTCAACTAAAAAAACGTTTATCTCCCTATCGGAAACTGCGCTTATAGGAATTGCGCTAATGGGGATGGCGCTAATATGAACTGCGCTAATAGGCACATACCCTTATATTTCCATTTCTAACCGAAAAGATGGAAACCTACACTTGAGTTCACAGTAGTTCCTGGAGTTCGCGTGAGTTCTTCGAATTCGTTCCAATTTTTTGAGTTCTCCCTTACAGATTCGAAAGAGTTGGGGCGAATTCGAGAGAGTTCTCGCGAGTGGAGTTCGTGGAAGTTTCCAATATTTCCCAGAGTTTTGAAAATTTGAAAGACTTCGCATAAAAATTATGAGAGTAGAAGTGAGTTAGCGTAAGTTTAAAAGAGTTCGCGGAGTTCTGACGAATTCCCTAAGTGTCAGTCCCCTCGATTTTAACTTATGTAACTCTAAAAAATTAAAAATTAAACTTATGTAACTCTAAAAAATTAAAAATTAAACTGACATACTATTTTGCGGACATAAAATCCAAAAATGAAGGGAAATACAATGCATGGGCCTTTACACAAAATTTGTTGACCAACGTTGTGTCGAAGGCCGCAACGCGAAGAGGGAACACCGCGACGTTACACGAAAATATGCCCTTTTTAAGGAGCGACAACAATTGGAACAAACGCGTTGAAAGCTACGTTCCTTCCCCCAACTACATCTGTATTTCGAGGCATCTATTTAAGATACTGCGATATTGAAAAAAGTACCGGATGAAAGGCAAGAGTTAAAATAGAGCGATGTTATTTGCCCACACGGCTCCCACATGATAAAGGCGAAAAACACACATATCTCTACTTAATATTTCATTTGATTGACGAATTTTTCTTTTCATGAAGTTTAGCATTGTGCACCAATAAACCTAAACTTTATAAATTTGGAAAATTCTCTTTGCTCAAAAATACAGAGAGTGTTTATGCATGTGTATTTAGATATTATATAAAATAATTATTTCCACCATGATTTAGAAGTACATCCTAGGCTAAGAGACTATGGAGCCTCTTTCTTTCCCTTATCGGGAAAACATACGCAAATAAGGGGTAAATTTTAATTACTTTCGTTTATGTACTCCTGAAACTATGAAAAGAACATTGTCACGTGGGATTCCTACCAGATTCTTAGACATGTCTATTATAAATGATAATATTTGTTTTATTTCAGGCTCAGAAGATAAGTTTTAAACTTTATGGAATATCTTTGATTCCCATGAAAGCGGAGCATAAACTTACAGTAAGTTATAAATTAACG
The DNA here is from genome assembly GCA_963920705.1 of Odiellus spinosus. Lineage (NCBI taxonomy): Eukaryota > Metazoa > Arthropoda > Arachnida > Opiliones > Phalangiidae > Odiellus > Odiellus spinosus. The sequence goes on along the minus strand of CAWUCO010000289.1, from coordinate 841,222 downwards.
GGATCGACGCGTAAAATGGTTCTTATGATTGATTTAATATACGCCTCAAAAGGAATTTTAGTTAAACCCGAGTTATATTTCAGAATAAATTTGTTAATAAAACTTTGATATTTTAGGATAAAATCAGTAGATCACTAAGAAATCACTTGTTTTTAGGTTCCACTCTCCTTTTAAATAGTTAGACCAGTAGGAAAAGCCTCTTTTCGGCAAACTTTGAGTGATAATTGAAAAAGATGTCTTTATACAGGGTGATAAAGATCAGACCAACACCCATCTTTGTGGACGTCCCCCAATAATGCCGTCGGATGACGTCACTATACTAGAGTGTAGATCTCGTATACAGGGTGTAAGTAAATACGTGTCATTGAAAACAAATGAGATTTTTCTATGGGTTTAACAGGGTAAATGCCTGATGTCTAGAAACATTGTAGTTGCACAGATCTAAGCGTAGTAATTCACTAGATGACTTAACTCCGAGACAATTTATTTAACCACTTCAATAATAAGATAATGGTTCAATTGAATCGACACGAGCCCTGAAACGCCAAAACTGAATCCGTACGATAAGTACATAAGCGTAAATTTTCGATGTGTCTACCATCGTGGTGTAGGCACTCTTCAAGGCTACTTTCCAGATCTTGCAATGCATTTGCCAGCCTTTGAGGAGTGATTCCATTGAATGCGGCTCGAATCCGGTCCTTTAAGTCTTTTGCGACCATCGGTTCTGCTTCGTAAACGACGCCCTTGACATAACTCCATAGGGTAAGGTCAGGAGACAGTGCTGGCAACGGAATTGGTCCACCTCTACCTATCCAACGGTTAGAAAAGAGGTCGTTCAGCCATTTGACGAACATCGACCGCCCAATGTGGTGGGGCTCCATCCTGTTGGAACCACATGTCGCGAATCACTTCTAATGGCACTAAACTTGTGACGCAGGAAGTTCAAGTACAGTACTCCAGTAATGTTTGCATCAAAGAAAAAGGTACCGATAATTCGGTTCCCAGAATGCCAACCCAGACATTTACCTTCCCTCGAATTTGATGGTAATGGTGTCGTAACCAATAGGGATTGTGATGGGTTCAGTAATGCATGTTATGACGGTTTACCGTACCATCCCTGTGAAATGTAGTCTCGTCCGAATACAGCATCTTTTGCAAAAACAGTGGATCGGCTGCAATTAGGTCACGCATGGTAAGACAAAGGTCTTGCTGTCTTAGGTAATCGTCGTCTGTTTAGATTTGATGGAGGTGGATATGATAGGGTCGGTAGTGGAGCGATGTAAAATAGCAAGATCAGTAGCATGGCTGATTAAGATTGGCTTCAAAACGTACTACAATATCCACTTCTCGGTCTTCATTACCGAGTACACGGTCTCGCCTACGTTCACGGTAATGCATGACGAACCCAACGAACTCGATAAGGTTGTCTCTAATGTCGGTGAAGGTGCTTCGAGCCGGATGGCGTCGGTGGGGGAAGCGTTCTGCATAAAGCACTGCCGCTCGACGTACGTTACTTTGACATTCACCCAAAACAAACATTATGTCCAATTTTTCGTGGTTCAAATAGGCTGGCATTCGAATACAAAACGAGTCTTAAGATGAAATGTTGTAGAAAACATACCTCGTTTGATTTATTATCTCCACCAAACGTGTTTTATTATTGGTCACACATTATTGCTACAGTATTTTTTTTACAACATCTGATCTTTAGCAGGCGTGTTGTAACAAACATCACTGCAGAAAAAACTTAGTCCAATAATGAGTGGCCAATAATAAAACACATTCGTTAGAAAGATTTTTGAAGTAGAAGGCCAAAGTTCCGTTTGACGCGAAGAAAGAACATCGTTAATTCAAACGTTTGCTCGCTAAGGTATCATCTAAGATCGTGTTACGGTAATAAGACTCGTGTTATAGTCGAATACCAGCCTATTCCAACCAGAAAAAATTGGACATTATGTTTATTTTGGGTGAATGTCAAGATAACGTACGTCGAGCGGCAGTGTTTTATGCAAAACGCTTCCACCACCGACGCCATCAGGTTCGAAGCACCTTCACTGACATTAGAGACAACCTTCTCGAGTTCGGTGGGTTCGTCGTGGAGGACTGTGAACGTAGGCGAGACCGTGTACTCGGTAATGAGGACCGAGAAGTGGATATTGGAGCAGGTTTTGAAGCCAATATTCATACCATTAGTAGAACGGTCGCACACAAGGTTGGACTAAGCCAAGCTACTGCTCTTGCCATTTTACATCGCACCACTACTGGCCTTGTCATATCCACCTCCATGAAGCCTTAACAGACGACGATTAACTAAGACGGCAAGACCTTTGTCTTACAATGCGTGACCTAATTGCAGCCGATCCACTATTTTTGCAAAAGGTGCTGTTTTCGGACGATACTACATTTCACAGAAATGATACGGTAAACCGTCATAACATGCGTTACTGGACCCATCACAATCCCTATTGGTTACGACACCAGTACCCTCAAATTCGATGGAAGGTAAATGCCTGGGTTGGCATTCTTGGGAACCGAATTATCGGTCTCTTTTTCTTCGATGCGAACATTACTGGAGAACTGTACTTCGACGAGTTTAGTGACGCGATAGACGCATTGACATTAGCAGTGATTCGCAGCACGTGGTTTCAGCAGGATGGAGCCCCACCGCATTGGGCGGACAATGTTCATCAATGGTTGAACGACCATACATGGAGCATTTACGATGTTATGCTTACCATACGGATTCAACTTTGAGTTTCAGGCCTCGCGTCGATTCAATTCAATCATGATCTTATTATTAAAGTTATTAAATTGTCTCGGAGTTATGTCATTTAGTGAATTACGAGGCTTAGATCTGTGGCACTGCAATGTTTCTAGCCATCAGGCATTTACGCTATAAAATCCATAGAAAAATCTCAGTTCGTTTCAATGACACGTATTTAATTACACCCTGTATACGAGGTCTACACTGTAGTATAGTGACGTCATCCGACGGAACTATTGGGGGACGTCCACAAAGATAGGTGTTGTCTGATCTTTACCACCCTGTATGTAGTCATCAAGGTCGATCAAGGAGACCATTTTTTCCTGAACCTGGCTCGTCGGCTTTGTTTACATATCCACCTTGTATTCGTTAGGCTGGTATTGCATTTGTAGAGAAATTATTTTACCAACTCTCAATTCGAACGATTAATATTAGCCGCAATAGCAATACTCTATGAACGTCACAAAAAAGTTACGTCTTTGTTTTCAGATAATTTCGGGTATGACGAGCCTCTTGAGTGAGCCCCCCGGGTTTACTTTTCTTCACATGTTTGTCATAAACAATTCTTCAATTATAAATGTAAGTCTCTACGGGTTCGTTGTGAAGCTTACAAATGTTTAAATTATTATTTTTTGCAGATGTTTAGTGCAGTGGTTTCTTACATAGTAATTATTAGTCAACAACTTGAAAACCAAAACTAAGAGGATGAGTCAAGCATATTAGTTAGAAATTTCACGGCTATTCGGTTTACAACAATCTATTTCAATAAATAAACCAACTAGAGGGGGCACAGGGGGCATTGCCCCTCCAATACCGATCTGGGATATTACCAATAGATAGAAATTCATCCGATCGACAAAGGGTCCTTTGGATCGAAATTTATCTGATCGACAGTGTGTCTCATTTGATCGACGGGATAGCCCCATTTGATCGAAATTTATTTGATCGACAGTCTCTCTCGATTTTTACCTATAGATAGAAATTCATTCGATCGACAAAGGGTCCATTGGATCGAAATTTATCTGATCGACAGTGTGTCTCATTTGATCGACGGAATAGCCCCATTTGATCGAAATTTATTTGATCGACAGTCTCTCTCGTTTTAATTGAGATGCCGTGACCCGTTGCCCGGAAGGGTAGCCCGCATGGATTGTAAAAAGATACTGAGTTTGAATCCGCATCGTGAAAATGGTGTGTTAAATAATCTAAATTATTTGGTTAATAAATAAAATTATTGGGTTTTGTAGGGTTAGGTTAGGTTAGGTTAGGTTATTAAATTAATTTTAAAAATACTTAATATTGCATGGATTTAAAAATCGATAGATTTTAAATAAACTAATCGATTTTTAAATCTATGCAGTATCAAGTCTTTTTGAATTTTATTTGATATTTTCGATCATTTGGTTCTGCATGTTGATGAAACCCTCCTTTGAAGTCTATTACTCCCGGGTCTTGTCAACCCCTCTCTGTATGGGTTAGTTTCAAAAAGCGCGATTCGTACGCCTCCTAACGGTAGATAATTTCGGAGCGGGAGTTCGTCTAGCGAATATCTCTAGCAGCCTTGGAGTTCGTCAAAAAACGTCGTCGCTTGTGAGAGAGAGAATTTCTAATTTTCCGTAGACAGGGGGTATGAAGTAGGACCCCTCCGATCTCGTAAAATTGGGAATTGTACCCATACAGAGAGGAGCGCTATATGGAACATTAGAGTAGTAGACTTCAAAGGAGGGTTTCATCGGCTTCTGATTCCACTCAATCTTTTTTAACTGTCGATCATTTGAATCTTCTTTTTGTAAGTGTCGATCATTTGGTTCTGCATGTCGATCCACTGAATTTCGATCTAATGGACCCTGTGTCGATCAAATGAATTTCGATCCAATGGTACTGCATGTCTATTACATTCAATCTTTTTTACCTTTCGATCATTTGAGTCTTCTTTTTTTAAGTGTCGATCATTTGGTTCTGCATGTCGATCCATTGAATTTCGATCTAATGGACCCTGTGTCAATCAAATGAATTTCGATCCAATGGTACTAAGCCATTGATCTTGCCCCCTGCAATAAATTCGATTGCCCCACGCAATTTCGAACTTGCCCCCTCCGAAATTTTAGATTGTCGCCTCTATGGATATTCCACCCGCCTCTATGGATATTCCACCCGCCTCTATGGATATTCCACCCGCCTCCTTGGAGAGCGGTGATTCCCACTGAAATTTTATTTTCGATTAAGATATCAAACGGTGTTTTGATTTCGCTATGGCAAATTGCTGTGCTGGATGTAACGAGTTATTAACGACTGCCTCTGTTAAAGATGTGCTTCAATGCTCTGGTTCTTGTCAAGAATTCTTCCACACAAAATGCACAAATCTCAAAAACGAAGAAAACCTACGAAAACTGGGCTCCAAAAGGCAAAGCTGTAAAATAGCCGCCAAAGAAGACGACCTAGTAAGTCAACAACCTACTTTATATACAATAATGAACTTAATTACGAATATTTCTCAGAAATTGGACAAATTAAATTCTATTGAGAAAAATATTACTGATATATAAGAATCGGTTAAATTTTGTTGTAACAAAATAGACGATTTTAATGAAGGAATGAAAGACACGACTCACTCTATCACAACCATAAAAAACGAATTTCAAAAAATAATCGAAGGTAGCTTATTTAGAAGTAAAAGTAGCTGACCTTGAATTTCAACAAACTGAAGATTCGCTTGAATTTTCTGGTATTCCAGAAACCTGAAACGAAAATCCGATTCAGATTGTTGAATAATAGTAAATCCTTATCTTTATCCATAAAACCTAATGATATAATAAAATGTTATCGTAAAAAAATTTAATAGTACTAATTCTAAAAAAAGATTAACCCGATTGTAATTAAATTTCGAGATACACTAGTTAGAGATAGTGTAATCGATGCTGTAAAAAATAATAAGAATAACCTATTTTGTGATAAAATTCAAACTTTTAAAAATGAGAGATAATATGTTCTCTTTATATCTCAAAAAATTGCGATTTGAAACCAAAATGTATGCTAAAGAACATAATTTCAAATTTGTCTGTGTAAACGATTGTAGAATTTTGCTTAGAAAAGAGGAAAACGCGAAAATACACAGAATTACATCTATTAGAGATCTTAAACAAATACGATAAAAAATAATAATAATAATAAAAAAAATTATATAATTTTATGAACTTCGTTTCAAACTTTGACCTCTCAAACCAAATAAATTTCCCTACTGCAGAGCGTTATCCTCACAATTTAAAAACAAATGATTGCTGTAAGAAAATAAAAAATCATAAATTCGGGTTAAAAGTCTTTCATCATAACATTCGTAGCATCACCAAAATTTTGATGAACTAAGTCTGTTATTAAACAACCTCGGTCTCGACTTTGATATCATAGTTTAGACTGAATGCTGGCTAGAAGGTAAAAACCTAGATTTATTTAAACTAAATGATTATCAAAATTCCTATACATAAAAATTTAATAATCAAAATGATGGAATATTAGTTTTTACAAAAATCCACCGAAGTAGACATAGGTGGAGTAAATGCTATTTACCTATATTTTAGACATAATAATCGTATAGCTCACCGATTTATCTATGCATATCGCTCACCGACGAGTAACTTTTTACCGAAGCTAGACCAACTGCTAACTGACTTAATAAATTCAACATATTAAATACGTATTTGATAGGAGACATTAATATAAATATTATCTCACCAGAAATGAAGGATGGCAGTATTGAGTATCTAGATATTTTAAGTCTACATGACTATGTACCTCTTATACATAATTATACTAGAAATTCGGAACATTCAAAAACATGTAGTGACCATTGTTTTGTTAAATCTAAAAATAATATTGACTTTAAGAGTTTTATACTTGAAACTAATATAACAGATCATTATCCAATCATTATTAATGCAAAATGTGATTTAGAATTACCACGCGACTGAAATAAACTGAAATTACATACTAAAATAGATTACGATAACTTCACTTTTTACTCCAGTTTGAAAAATGGCTAACTGTTTACAAATCGACAAATGTAAACTTTGCCCTGGAATTTTTTTTTGGATTCACTCAATCTCTATATAAAATTGATTTGGGTCGAAATGATCGAATTTCATATGATCGATTGAGTTAAAAAACTAACCTAACCTAACCTAATCTAAATATTTCGATCATTTAATCCAAAAAACTGGTTTCGATCACTTAAAAGTCGATCAATTGGCACGATACCATAAAAGTAGCCTCAACTCTTAAACGCGATATAAGAAGAAATTTAAATGTTAAATTTAAAAAACCCTTGATGACATTAGGATTGGTAACGGCGATAAAAATTTGAGATAAATTAAAGCTAAAATGTTTAAAAGAACCATTTAATACTAAATTAAAGTTAAAATTTATTAAATTTAGAAAAAACTTAAATACTTTAATAAAAGTTATAAAAAATCAAACAGTAAATACTCCAAACACTGAAGGGATAAAACTTAAACAAATTCATAACTCTTAATTTCTTGCCCTGGTAGATAAATGCGAAGAACGTTAAATAATAAATTATCTTAACCATAATTCCGCTATCGGTCATTAGATCCGCAGTTATAAAAACTATGGTTAATTCCCTTACGAAAATAATTAATCTGCAGTTTAGAACTAAAAGGTCTTTTCCGAGCGTTTCCGAGTTAGAGGTTCAAAAAATGTAAGACGTCTAGAAGAGCGCTAGAAGAGCGCTACAAGAGCGATTCTAGCGCTCTTCTAGACGTCTAACTTTTTTTTGAACCTCTTACTCCGAAAAGACCATATACTTCTTGGTAATAGAGCTCTTTAGTGCTTCTTTTAAAGCCTTTAGAATAATGATCTACACGAGCCTAATTTGAAGACCATCTTCAGGCGTCTTATTTTAAGATCTCCCAGTCGAAACGAACGTCTAATATAGAGCTGTTCACAAGACGTCTGTTTTAAAGATGTTCAAAAGACGTCTGTTTAAGAGATGTTCAAAAGACGTCTGTTTAAGAGATGTTCAAAAGACGTCTATTTAAGTCTGTTTCGGAGATGTTCAAAAGACGTCTGTTTCGGAGATGTTCAAAAGACGTCTGTTTCGGAGATGTTCAAAAGACGTCTGTTTCGGAGATGTTCAAAAGACGTCTGTTTCGGAGATGTTCAAAAGACGTCTGTTTTGGAGATGTTCAAAAGACGTCTGTTTTGGAGATGTTCAAAAGACGTCTGTTTCGGAGATGTTCAAAAGACGTCTGTTTCGGAGATGTTCAAAAGACGTCTGTTTCGGAGATGTTCAAAAGACGTCTGTTTCGGAGATGTTCAAAAGACGTCTGTTTTGGAGATGTTCAAAAGACGTCTGTTTTGGAGATGTTCAAAAGACGTCTGTTTCGGAGATGTTCAAAAGACGTCTGTTTCGGAGATGTTCAAAAGACGTCTGTTTCGGAGATGTTCAAAAGACGTCTGTTTTGGAGATGTTCAAAAGACGTCTGTTTTGGAGATGTTCAAAAGACTATTAGGCTGCTACAAAATTCTTTATTTATTAAAATTAATTACATTTAACAATTTGAATCCTTTAATTCAATTCAACAATCAAAGCATTTTAAATTACTAGTTTGAAATAAAATTTTAATAGTCACGCACCATATTTGTTTAAATGAAGAATGAAATATCGAAACAAGTAAATTTTATTCGATGGCATATGTTAATAGAAGTCTAAGGATATTAATTAAACTAAACAAAACGTCCTGGTTAATTGATATCGAATGTTTCAAGGTTGCAGTTTTAGGCCTAAAAGCACGTCTTCCAAATTCTTAACGAATATTTTAAATTTCGGGGATAGTCTGTCACGGGCTGTGATCGGTGGTTTCTTTTCGAAGAGATTAATTATACGGTGTATCTTTAAACGTATCCTGGAGTGATGCCATTTTTAAGACTTCGTTCAGTTTCTGACTGTTGAACAAAATTACTTCCTTTTCAGTTGCACTTTTCCTTTCCTTTTGAGACTTAATTCTTGGTCTTTTGTAGTGAATTCTTTGTTTGATTCGTGTTATCTTTAGGATTCTTGATAGGAGTATTCAACCAAGAATACGAACCAAGTTAATGATAAATACAAGAAATATAACAAGTTGAAAAATGTGCACTTTTTTTCTGGGGAATGAAAACAAAATGTGGTGAAAATAGACTCGAGGAGAGTTCGAGAAGACCGTGTTTACTTAACCCACCCTGTCCTAAACCTAAATTAAATTGATTAAACCTGGCTTCGCTCCCCAGAAAAGAAGCGCTCATTTAGCCACTCCTAGAATACAATTTGAAAATATATTATAAATTTTGACTTACCGCTTATTTTAAGTACTTCTGCTTGATACGTTTTTATTCCGTTTCACAAGTTTTCTTCCCAAAAACTCTGCCCGCCTTATCAATAATTAAGCGACTATACTCAGGCTTTTGTTCCTAACCCACTCGACAATTGCTTGCTTTGATATACTGTATTTGCTAAGACAACTGGAATTAAGTGGCGGCGAAAAGAGCTTGTATAGTTCAATAATTAGAAACTGCGAATTCCTACATATTAAAATAGTGATTTAATAAGATCGTTTTAGTTACGATTAGAGCGCTTTTAAAAACGAACTTTTCTCAGCGCGACTCTCTTTCCCTTCTGAACTATGGCAACTGGCGAGGTCAACGAGGTAGCTCTGTACTCTGACGCCCCTTTTGTGCGCGTGCGCAATAAGTTTGGCGGGAAAAAAGCGTCTTTTTCAAAGAGGTGTTAGAACTAATAAGGCTAAAATGATCTAAAATTAGTCTCCTTTTAAACTCTTGTGTTTTTTGAACTTTGATTGGGGATAAAAATCGGTTGGGTTTTGGTACTAGAGGAAAAGGGGGTAGAGTAAATGCGTACGTGTCTTTAGCTGCTCTTTGTTAAAAAAATATCTCCCAGGGATTTAGTTACCCCAACCAAGTTTGTATATAACGATAGACATAGCAAAAATTTTAAATCGTTTATACCTTCATCCTTGGATGATATATTATTAACCGAAGTATTGACATAGTTTAATCTTTATAGGCATAAATAATGACAATTAATTGTACGCCGAACGACGATGTTCTCTCGAACTGGTTCTTTCTCGCCCTAAACTATGACCCGTGGGAACGAACAAAAATTTCTTACAAACAAAAAGAGCGAATGGCAGGGGTCATGGGAAATTTAGCACTTAGCCAAAGACTAGTTAGGCCAAGTTAAAATTTTCTGAGGATTGCCTATATTCCACTGATTCATTAAAAGTATGATCGGGTCGTGAAAATGCTAATCCAAGGTACATTTTATTGAGAGAATTTAGTGAGATGAATTAGAATATTGATGGTCGTGAATATATTTCCCTCGGTTCAATTAAACTATAATTTAATAGACCTTTGATTATGGATAGACAAAAAAACCCAAAAGTTTAATCAATACAACGTGTAGAACATTCAACATATAAAATCAAATACATGTACTAGCAATTATTGTACGTAGGAATGATAAGCTAAAATAAAAAATGAATCGAAATAAACGATCACCATTAAGCCAAGAATATGATAGACCAGCAGGAAGTTAAATGCTTAGAGCGCTGAATCTTTTTGACGTTAGTTCTTTGTTTACGAAAACGCGAATACATCTTTGAAGTCTTAAAAAACTTTTTTATTAATAATTCAGTATCTAAAATGAATGCATTTTAAAAGGTCTTAAAAGGTATTTTTATAAGAAATCTTATAGATAGGCCTTTCAATCTCTAAAATGAATGCATCTTGAAAGGTCTTTAGGGGATTTTTACAAGAGGTCTTATAAATAAGGCCTTTCAGTCTCTAAAATGAATGCATCTTAAAGGGTCTTTAAATGTGTTTTTGCAAGAGGTCTTAAATATAGACCTTGTTTTCTCTAACATGAATGCATCAAAAAAGGTCTTTTTGTAAAAGGTCTTATAGATAGACGTTTCAATCTGTTAAATGAATGCATCTTAAAATGTCTGTAGGGTCTTTTTGCAAGAGGTCTTATAAATAGGCCTTTCAGTCCCAAAAGTGAATGCATCTTAAAGGGTCTTTAAATGTGTATTTGCAGGAGGACTTAAATATAGACCTTGTTTTCTCTAACATGAATGCATCTTAAAAGGTATTTTTGTAAGAGGTCTTATAGATAGACGTTTCAATCTCTAAAATGAATTCATCTTAAAAAGTATTTAGGGTATTTTTGTAAGAGGTCTTATAAATAGGCCTTTCAGTGACTATAATGAATGCATCTTAAATGGTCTTTAAATAGGCTTTTGTAAGAGGTCTTAAAGACAGAGCTTTTTGTCTCTAACATGAACGCATCTTAAAAGGTATTAGAGATCTTTTTGTCAGAAGTCTTCAAGATAGACCTTACAGTCTCTAAAATGAATGCATCTTAAAGGGTCTTTTTGTAAGATGTCTTAAAACTAGGCCTTACAGAATGTAAAGCTAAATAAACTAAAATCAGGACTTTTAAGGTCTTTTTGTTAAGAGATCTTAAATATGGGTCTTTATAGTCTGAAATCGTATACGTAAATAGTCTTTTTACATCTTTGTGTAATAGTTCTTTAAGTTAGATCTTTTAAAATATTTAAGGCTAGAATCTGACAGTTAGAAAGATCGTCTTAACACGTCTTATCGAAAGAGTTCTTCAAAATTGAGTTTTTAAGTTTTCAAGAAGAACACTATTTTGGTCTTCGTATAAGATTGTGCAAAAATCCTTAAGTATGAGTGATGAGTTTAAGAGGTTATAAGAGCAGGAAAGAGGTCTTCCAACCAGACCATCTGGAAATGTCCTTGATTGAAGCTTTGATTAGATGAAACATTAATGTTAATTTGGTCTGAAAGTAAGAATCATCTAAAAATAAAAGCATATAAAGAGGTCTGTCAAACGACTGATTTTGGTCTTGCGGATGAAAATATAAACTCCCAATCGGCTAAGAGCAATATCAGACTTGTTTAGGAGTTAAAAGAGCAAGAAAAGAGCTATTTTAGAGCAAATTATTTTCGTAAGGGTAGTACTTACGTTAAAGGTAACCTTTTCCTATTTGTTTCGTGGCAACAAGGCATTTCAACTAATATTTGTCCCTTTGTAAAAAGTAGTCTGGGTGAACTTTAGAGTTAGTTTGTCAATAAAAAAAAATAATTGCGTTGCAAAATATTTTAATGTTGAAAAAAATTCGAAAACGTTTTCATTTAAAGTGACATGTGTGAACGTATCATTGTAAGTTGTATTAACAAGTTGAGTAACCAAATAATTATCTCTCCGAGAAACATAACCTAACCCTGTAGGCAACGACAAAGGCGTAGCCTATTATGGGTGGTTGCGAGAAGAAATACAATTATAAAGAAAAATACAATTATACAGACACAGTAGAAAATGAATTAAAATTAAATTTGAACGACATTTGGAAAACGGCAGGAAAACTTCTCTCCCAAAATTTCGAAACTTACACTAGTTAATGGTTGAAGCACCAAATTGTACGCGAAAAAGCTTTTCACAATCTTACGTTCATATTTAATTTTGAACTTAAAAACTTATCACCCTAAAATTATGTTACCTGCTTAGGAAGATAAACTAATTTGCAAAGCATATATTTTGATTGCGGCTTTTAAAAATCGATGCAGCCGTGAAAAGGGCGAAATCCTTAGAATTTCCCTTACGAAAATGCAACGCAACGAGTAGGCATCTCTCACACAACTTTAGAGCTACCATCTGTTTTTGTAGCAACTCTCAAGCTACCAAGCACAACCAGATTTGTTAACCTTTTTTCGATTTATACTGAAATTGAAGGGTCGAAAAGTTGCTATTAAATCATTTAAAAATCACGCAACCAAAAGCAACCGAAACATTGGGTGTAACTATTTAGACCTGCGGAGAGTAATTCAGCGAAAAAAGATTTTATAATAGAGATAGATCTGCACGAAAGTCGATAGTGGTTTTGACGATTTATATTAAAATGGAACTGTCCAAAAATTGCTTTCAATCAATTAAAAATAGCCCAACCAAAAATTGAACATAAAATTACCCGAAAATTGTTTAAATATTGAGGCAGGCTAAGAGTTCAGCGGAAAAGACAAAAATCAAAGCTTTTTTTCATAGAGATAGAACTGCATGAAGGTAAAACTGTTCGACACATAGCTAATTATTTTCATATATCACATGGCACCAAGAATATATATCACTCGAAAGGATTAATATTGCACGAGCGAGGAAGGAAAACTATTCCTCCATTTTTGTTACAGGTTCAGAGACTCAAAGTCACGAGATGATAAATTATTTTGTAAGCAAAATGTAACTTATCAGTTTTAGGTACTCTTGCCTAATTAATTGATAGATCACTTTGGGATATTAGAATATGTCATTAATTATTATTAAAATGATAAATTACAATTGAACTTCTAAGATGGCAGCACTATAGCGCCTTTTTTATCTTTTTTCTACAAGTTCAGCAAAATTTAATAGGACTTACTCACCCAATTACTTAATTTAGTTTTAAGGTTCATTTACTTATATTAATTAATTGTTTTATTCATATAATTTTATGATTATTTAAATAAATATGGCTAATAAAGTCTGATAGATGGCTTTACTCTTATTCTATCATATTATTAATTTTAAAATTTATTTTATTTGTGTTTAGATAAACTTACTTTTCTTATACAAAATGTTTACCTTTATAATACTCAAAATTTGATAAAATTTATCTAAACTTTTTTTTTGTTAAACATAATTGTAAATTTTCTTGCCATAGGTGGCAGTGGTGTAGGAAGATGCTTCAACAGAACAAAATATCCTTCTCAAAGCATCGGGTCAGTAAAGCGCGAAAAAATAGTAATACAAGGTGGTTTTGTCCCTCCGTCAAAGTGGTATACCACGTGATCCGCGTAATTTCTGAGTATTTACAATAAGGCTTCCATTCTAGGAAGCCAGTAGTCTTTCCACCACCGATTACAGTGCGTACACAATTTCTCTATCCGTTATCCTTACGAATACTTTATTTATAGGGTTTTGAGGGCCTCGCGTGATGACCATCACGTTTGGTGAACATTTGCCCGCAGCTGGTTCACTCTCTTTAATTCAATTTAATTTGGCAGCGCGTATAAACCTACTCTTTCCTTTATCTCTGAAAATTGTTTACTTATTAATGAAGGGAGTGTTGCTGAGTAAAACGATGACCTTTGTACCGTTACAATCTGGGCCCTATAGAGAATCGGTGTATGGAGGTAGAAAAACTTGATTTTCTCCTCCGGTATATAAACGGTCCGTGCCGGTACAAAATATTCCTCTCAAAACCCAGTAAAGCGCTAGGAAAATAATAGTACAAGGTCGTTTGTTATTTTTTTTACCCTTTTTGGAATACTTTATGAGATCTACAGTTTACAACAAAGTTTCTTTATTTGAATCCAACATAAAGTTTGCAGCGCGTACAAACCTACGGTATCCGTTAGCTCTGTTTATTTATAGGGATATTGAGAGCCTGGATTTACGCAAGCTCACAATCGTGATTGAAGACCATTTTCCTGCAGCTGATCTCCAACCTCGTGTTGAAACCGATAGATGTGTTTTTGCACCCGAGAGTAAAAGGATGAGTAATTAAACAAACAAACAAACACCTCGTACGTCTACGTATAAGACTTTCGTTACCCTATGGGCGGCGGTGAACGACGAACGGACTTGGCGAAAATGTTGACGGACTATTATCGCGGGCAGCAACGGCCATTTTAAAAGCTCGCGTCCGGTGAAGAATTGCGTATTAACCGGTTTTTGTCTTAATAACAATGAAGACTGGTCCGGACGTTCAGCGTTCACTTTAAACCCAGGGGTTTGCGGCATAATTTTGGATCAACGCTTGTACTAGTCACCTCTACCAACAACATCGCTGCCTAAGATCACTGGCTGATCGCTAACGCTCGCCAAAACTCCGGAATAAAAATAAAAACAGTATCAGTTAACGAAAAGATCCTCCAGCGAAATTTAAAAATAAAAAGTGCGACTCGCATGACGTAGCTATCGGCGTGCCTCGAAAAAAATTTTAGTTATCTAAAAGAACCACGTCAACGCCTGACTAGTGTGGACTTTCCTCCTCGTTTTTTCTTGGGACACTTCCGGACCGAGTTTTCTTTACGACAATCAACACCACTATCTCATCAGAGCGCCAGTGATTGCCTACTAGAACTAATCTCCAAATATTTTGATATTACAGGTAATATCGGTATTCTATATATCCTTACATTATCACTGGTGCTCCTATACAACTATACAACTAAATAACTTATACAACTAAATAATTATGGAACCATCTCTCAAACACCTACTTAAGAAAATGAGGGACATGAAAACAGTCGTTTCAAATGAAGTACACGCAGTAGCTAAAAATGTTGATAACATAAAATATTCACTTAAAGAATCTAATACTAAAATGGAAAAAATACTTAAAAAAGTCAATGATCATGAAGATCGAATAGGAAAATTGGAAAAAAGCAGTGAGTTAATTGAATACATCAAATTTGAACTTGATAGCATAAAAAAAGAAACGGAAAGTAAACTTGAAAAGAAAGACCTAGAAATTTCTGAACTTAAGGCTAAACAGGACTTATTAGAAATGGATAGACGGCGAAATAATTTGGTCATCTCAGGTCTACCAGAAAACCTGGTGAGGACCGCAATAAACTTGCCAATGAAACTAGTGATATCTTAAAAGGTCTACTGGGTTACACGGGTACAATTCGACCTAATCAGGTATTCCGCCGAGGAGAAAAATCGGAAAATTGTTTTAATACTTAGAGATGCTGCTGAAAAATCCTCGATATTAAAAAATGCTTATCAACTTAAGGGATCCGCTATATATATATCGCACGACTTTACCCCTAAGCAAGAACGCGCACGTTATTATCTAAGAACATTTCTTAAAAAACCAGGCAATGGAAATGGAAAGTTTATTTCTCATTTCTTAGTACAAATAGGTGAAATCAAATATTATTTTAACGAATCTAAAGCTTGCGTAGAGCCTAAACAATAGTTTAGAAAATATCAATTTGTATAACTATCTACTAAAAAATATATAGACTAAAATGACACTAATTTATGCAAATATAAGAAGTGCAAATTGTAATCTTCCAACCCTTATGACAACTATTTCAACTCTTGGAATAAATCCTGAAATCATTGCTTTAACGGAAACATGGTTTCGTGACAGTTATCGCTTATATCTTCCGAATTATAAATTTGTAGGAATTGGGAATAGACTGGGGGTGGTGTGGGATTCTATTACAGAGATAATCTTAGTTTTACAATTATTACTGACTTATGCTGGTTCACTGATGACATTGAAAGCTTTGTCATCAAGGATACAAATACAGGCGATTACTTTGCAATCATTTATAAACCCCATACTGCAGTATATGACTCCTTCATAGCCTCACTCGAGCACATTGCAGTATCTTTGGGCTCTGCCAAGGTAAACAAAACTATCCTAGGAGATTTTAACGTAGACCTATTAAAGAACTCACCTTGCGCATTAGCTCTGATCGACACATTACTGAGCTATGACCTTAAACAAACCATATTTGAACCGACTAGAGTCACCTCAACGAGCTCCACATGTATTGACAATGTGTTTTCCAATTATGATGGAACCCCAGAAGTTCTTAAACATATATAACTGATCACTTTCCTATCCTTATTAGAACTATCAATATAAAACATATCACACCGGAAATCAAAATTCGCAACCTCAGTAAATCTAACACCCTCAAATTCTGCGCTAATCTTTCTAAGCTAAGTTGGACAGAGCTTTTCTTAATGACTAATATAAACCATGCTTACAACTATTTCGAAGAAAAGCTTACGGCCGAATATAATAGATGCTTCGAAATTAGAAAAATAAAAAATAATACTGCTTCTCAGTCCTACATTAGTCCTCACATCAAAACTTTAATTCGACAAAAACATCACCTCCAAAAAATATACAAACGATCCCCAACTCAAACAAACAAAGTAAATTACTTCCAAATTAGAAATCATTGTAATAACTTAATTAGAAATAAACGTAATTCATTCTACTACCAGAACCTGATGAATACAGATACGCCCAAATCCAAATGGAAAATCGTTAATCAGTTATTGGGCAGAAGTGAGAAAAGCTCCCCGCGAATAAATATTGAACCTAATATCTTGAATAACTTCTTTACAAATAACGAAGCATTAGATGATCAGGGAGATCCCAACATATACTTAGAATCTAACCGTCATACTATGGCCCTTTTTCCTATTGATGAAGAAGAGATCTTTAAAATCTCAAACTCCATTTCTGCAAGCTCTGCTCCAGGCTTTGATAATCTTCACTCTAGGCCTATGAAACACGCCATACAGTACCTCCTCTTACCTTTAACATTTCTGGTAAATCTATCTTTCCAAAGTGGTACTTACCCAGATAAGCTTAAGAACACTGTTATTATTCCCATATTTAAAAAAAGCAGTATTACGTGCCCCGGTAACTATCACCCGATCTCCCTCCTTTCCTTCGTTTCCAAGATTTTTGATAAGGCTTTCTTTAATCGGCTCAAAAAATTTACTGAAGCGAATAACCTTTTATCTGAATATCAATTTGGGTTCCGACCCGGCCGTAGCACTATGAATGCCATATCCGGAGCGTATAAATTTATCTTGGATGCGCTGGACTCCAGTCAAGTATGCGTGGGTGTGTTCCTGGATTTGAGGAAGGCATTCGATAGTGTGGAACATGATAGACTTATTAGTAAACTATATCGCTTTGGAATTCGGGGAGTCGCGGGGGATTGGTTGAAGAGTTATTTGTCAAGAAGGCCATGTTTTACGAGAGTTGATGAAAAATTATCCGAGGCCCAGTATCTATTATCAGGTGTCCCACAGGGCTCAGTAATCTCCCCTCTACTCTTCAATTTATATATTAATGACCTCATAAATCAAATCCCTCTGGGATTACTATATATGTACGCCGATGATGCACTCCTGTTATGTAAATCACTTATATCTGATTCGGCCATTACTTCTGCTAACAACTACTTGAATATAATATACAATTGGCTATCTATTAACGGGCTACGGCTCAATATTAATAAAACGGAACATATTCTCTTTCGCAATCGAGGCAAAAATGTAGAGGGCATTAAAAAAAAAGTCAAAATTAATGATATTGAGATAAAACGGGTAGATAGATACAAATACTTGGGTATCTGGTTCGATACGCATCTAACATGGGACTGCCACATAACTAAAATAAGTAGTACTCTCTGTAGAGCCTGTGGAATGATGTTTTATTGCAAAAACATGATACCGCGAAAAATCTTATTTGAGATTTACTTTGCTCTTTTTTACCCAATTATGACGTACGGTTTACAATTTTGGGGTTGCACTTCCAATAATAATATTAATCGTATTCAGACCCTCCAAAAAAGAATCGTTCGTAGTATATTCAACCTTCCCTCCAGACACCATACCATCGAGTATTTTAAACGAGCAAAATTACTCAATGTTAAAGAATGTTTTAAATTTTATAAACTCTGTTATATACTTACAGATTTAAAAAACAATACAAACACATTTACTAAAAAAGAAATAACTAGAAGTACTAGAACTATAGAACTGTTAAAATTACCATTGTGTAAAACCACTAAAAAATTGACGTCCATCTACTACGGTGGGGTTATATTATTTAATAAGCTATCAGCAGAAATCCAAAACTTAAAAAACTCCCTTAAGTGTTTCAAGAAACGGGTGAGGAAAATGATTCTTGAAGAAGAATTGTAGGCTAATTAGCCATAATCATGTTTTTATCTTTCAATACAGCAAAATGCATAATAATCTGGATTTACTAATCGTATACTGTTTTTAAAAAAAATTGTTAATCTTGCGTTATGATTAGCACTTGTTATTTATATATTTATATAATTTTTACTAAATTTTCTTTATTTACAATTCTACTCCTTATTAAGCGGGGCTTACAAGTCGCTTTGTGACTTAGCCCCGAGCTATCTTTGTGTATCTATTTATTGAAATAAACTCAAACTCAAACTCAGACCTTGAACCATTACAATTCTGGAAAACGAGTTCTTTTCTAGTCTGGTATACAAAGGGACCGTGGCTCCAGGATTGAACAGGCTCTATCTAATGGCAGTATTTGTTGGTTCCTAGATTGGGGAAATCCTATATTTGGTGCTAGCCTTAAAAACTTGGTACATTTTATTAAACTCTTTACCACAATTTGTACAGCTCAGCTTGTTACCATCCATTGATGAGAAACAAGCTGAGCAGTACCTGTTGTAATTTCTCCTGATTGAACTTTTAAATAGTTTTTGAAATAAATAAAGGGACTTCAGCAAAAGATTTTCATCGGGTTTATGCAAACTAATTAGTTGAAGCAGAGAGTTAAAAGCTTCCTTGGTTAGAGCATAACGCAAGGCGAAGAATATAATTGCCAACGCGCTTTCTTGCACCTTGATTGGGGCATTTAAATACAAAAGCTCATCATCACAATTTTCATTATCATTATTAATACTCTCTTCATCACTATCACCATTATCACTATCACCGTGATCACTATCACCGTGATCACTATTACTGTGGCGGCCACTATCACCGTGATCACTACTACTACGCCGGCCACTATCACCGTGGTCACTAACAATACCTCCAAGATCACGAACCCCACGATCACTATCACCATGATCACGATTTTCATCCTCAGATTCTGGAAATTTAGTAAATAATAGAAATAATAACAACTATACCATTCTATATTGCTTTAAGATCTTAAAATAGTCTAAAATATTTACCTTTGCAATGATTTGGGCCGTCTTAACGTCATCCCCATTTGAATAACAGTTTCGGACCTGCCTCCAATTGTTCGATAAGGTATATTTTCCAGTCTCACTTCCATCTTCACTTGTAAATGATTCATCGCTTGAATCTTCAAATTTGAAACCTTCGTTATCGCTAACTTCTCTTTCACCGCATTCATTTCCATCATCACTGCTTGAAGTACATTCGTCAACGTCAGAACTTTCATGGTAGGATATATTTATATCAAAAAATTCGGTGCTCGAACGTTTTCGTTTCCGACTAAATGGCATTTTATTTCTAATGATAAACGTCTCTATTGGTGGCGATATTACAAAACTGTGAGCTAGATCCTCGGAGAGTTGGAGATGTGTTTGTGATAAACTATAAATTTTCAAGCTAAGCTGGCGCAAGGGGAGAACCTAACGGGGATGGTTTCATAATGCTTAATCTCATAAAGAAGTAAGTAGTGCGCTATTGGAAAGGGGAGTCATAGCAGAGAGCCATTAGGATCGCAATAGTTGAATCTATGAACCCTATATACGTTCCACCCTTGACAAAAGGCAACATCTGTCGTAGAAAGGGGTTCTATTTAACGACTCTTTTTGTTAGTTTCGAGGTTGGCAAAAGTATAGAAAATCCTATATTTTAAACTAACCTTTTAAAAAGGCAACATTAGCAATACAAATGGGTGCTTTTTAACGGCTCTTTTATCCGTTTCTATATTAGTGTATATGATTCTTCATAGAGCCATCTATTCAGTTACCACTGTCAACTGAAACCGGTTACTGATTTTCATGGTGGGGTAGATGTTTTTTGAATGAAGTGGCAACGGGACTTCATAGTGAAGAAAGATATAGGCCTCAACCGTGGAAATAGGTGAAGAATGTTTAGCTACGTGCCCTCCCATAGGATCGCGCCCGTTGGAAATGACGAAAAGTATGTAGTGGCGTAAAACCAAAGTGACAGTGAACACGAAAAGAGATAAAAGTGACTGTGAACTCGAAAAAGTTGACTGAAAAATATTTATACAGATTTTAGGGTGTATGTTTTTACGATAATACTGTGTATAAGGCGCCCCTTCTTTTGCAGTCTACATCATTGCCTAGTGTAGCTATCCTATGCGCTTAACCATCTTGTAAAAACGTGTGTATAAGTAGTTTATTCCTGTACTTCTAGGAGGGGGAAAACACTTATCTTTCCACCCCCCCTCCAAAACAACCCATGACGTCATCAAATCAACAAATTAGCATCATCCCCGCCCCTAAAAACAACAAATGACGTCATCCGTCAACAATACTCGCATCATCCCCGCCCCCAAAGGCTACAAATTTACCTAATTAGCCCCGCCCCCAAAATCAACAAACAGCGCATCCGTCAACAGCTCATCCGTCAACAAATGACCTCATCCGTCCATAAATTGGCCTAATTAACCCCGCCAGTCTGACCCGGCCTAACCCCCGGTCGAAAAACCCATTTTCAAGGAGGACTGAAACAATTTTTCATTTTTACGTCCCTGCTCCTTTATTTTTTATTTTTTCCCTCCCTGCTCCTTTATTTTTCTGCATGATTCCGGATATAAAAGGGGGATTCTATAGCCAAAAAGACTGGGGGGGCCAATGACTCATTCACTCACTAGGGGAGAAGGATATCATATAAAAGACTCGATCCTAAAGTCAGCTTAAAATGGATTTACGGGTAACGAGGGAAAGTGCTCGCGTTCAATTACAGAAATGCCAATGCTGTATCTGGAAGCGTTGGTTTTTTCACGATTCTTACACTCTTCGCCATTGTAAATACTGGCTTAGAGTCCTCTTGACTCCGATCACGGTCCCCATTGGTCTTATTCGTTCAATTATTACTCGAAATTCCCGATTCGTTCTGGCCCCATGGTACGATATTCTCGGGCTAATCTTTATTTTACCGTATTATTGGGAGATCTACGAGTTGAAACCTTTAAACCATATATGCCGCTGGTGCGACGGGTTAATTCCTCTCAAAAGGAAGGATAAATAAGTCTGACCAGCTTGTTTCATCGTCATTGTTATCCTTCAACTCTGTTTGACGATGCTCGCTCCCATCTACGATACGTTCGACTTGACTCTCCCGAGTAACGCCTCCATGACTCAATACCCAAAAAACACAAAAACCAGTTACACGACGCAATTACCCACGTCATTTGATTTATCTGAAGGACATTGGGAAGTCGGTTTATCGGGCATTAGTATGCCTTCGAAATGGGATAATATTACCGACTTTTTCGATACTTTAGTCGTTAGAATGGTTGATTTAGATTTAAAATACGAAACGGGTCAGGGAACCGTAAACGATAAAAGTACAATAATTAAAAATACGAATGAAATATTTATCATAAAATTATTAATCAGATGCAGGCGTCTATTACTCAACAACAAGTAAAAGACAAGTTAGAATTTCAAATCGGGATCGTCAACGGTCAGGAACGTTTTCTTATTGAATTTAAAGATCCCAATGGTGAAACCTTCGTTAAATTTCCCAGAATGTATTGCGAATTATTAGGTTTAGAAGCGCGGGATTGTGAAAAATGGATAACGGGGACAACCATTGTTGGAACACGAGCTTTAGACCAGAACAGGATCAAACTCGACACCTCCAAATATCCCCCTTTTTATGTTCGGCAGATTTTCAAAAGAGACAAGACCATAAAATTAACGAGTAACGAACGAGTCGAAAATCTTTTATATCAAACCACACGGTACGTACGAAACTATAGAGAAGGTGTTAAAAGGAATGAGAGACTGTTTATCCCCGAGAATGAGGCCTTATTTTGATTTTGAGCAAAATAACAATGGGACGGTAACGCTACTTTGTGGTCTAGGGTTAATTGATGAAGCAAAACCCGATTATCTTCTCACGGATCAACAAAAAAATTTGCGAGACAGTTTTACCATTCGCTTTCCCAAATCCAATCCTGGTTTAGGTCTTATGCTGGGTTTTGATACCAAACAAATTGAGAAAGGGTTAACGCACAAGAGCCATGGTGAACATATCGCTGATATAAATAGAGGTGTCCAGGGTTTATTCGTTTATACCAGTCTCATATACCCTCAGGTTATAGGTGACGCTTGGGGAGGTCTATTACGTACAATACCCAGACCAGAGAACAATAAGTATAATACCCCCTACGAGTTAACGTTTAACCCGATTAATTATTACCCCGTCAGAACACCGAATTTTAACGTGGTTGATATAGAAATTGCCACTGATTCGGGCAGTAAAATTCCTTTCAAACTCGGGAAAACAGTGACCACATTACATTTTAGACGAAGGTAAAAAAAATGGCGTCGCGAAATAGGTATTATTACTATTACCTGCAGCAAGCTGGAGGAGGAGGCTTCCGAGGTCCCGTTTTTCAACGAGGTAACGGGTTAGGTTCAATTTTTAAGAGTCTAGTTCTATTCATTACCCCAATTATAAAGCCAGCGGCCAAGGCCTTAGGTCGGGAAGCGATTGGTGTTGGAAGTCGCTGGATCGGTGATATTTCAGCGGGGCAAGATCCAAAATCAGCTTTAAAAAGGAATATTAAAATTGCTGGATCTAATCTATTACACACAGCTGGTGACAAAGTTCTCAATTCGCAATACGGCACTGGTAAACGTAAAAGAAAAAGTCTAAAGGGTCGTAAAGTAAAACGAAGAAAGAAAACCGATTTTTTATCCTAGGGATATAAATAGCCGGATCTTGCCGGCATCGGCTTTAGTTGTAGTTATCTAACGCGACAAGATGGGGTCTGAAGGTATGATGTCTGAAGCCGACTTGTTCGTCAAACCTGTTAGTAATTATAATATTTTGGCTAGTAATGATATTGAATTAAAACCCGTCAATTCAATTACGGATGGAGGACCAATCGAATTTTTCGTCCCCGGTACTCCGGAACACTATGTCGATTTATCAAAAACCAGATTAAAGCTTAACGTTAAATTATTAAAAAAAAAACACGACGAATAATGCTTGGGAAGATATGACGGCGGCGGTAGACACAGTTGGACCTGTGAATTTACTCTTATGGGCTTTATTTTCTCAAATAGAAGCAATGTTAAATGATACGCTAGTACAAACCGTTAATAATTTAGCTCCGTATATCGCTTATTTCGAAACATTGTTAAATTACGGGAAAGATGCCAAAGAGACGCAAATAGCTTTGGAAATGTTTTACAAAGATACCAAGATAAAACCCGAGGATATTTTTGACGCGTCTAATCAAGGAATGAAACTGAGAAAACAGCGCGTTGATCCATCTCAAGTATGTGAAATGATAGGGAAACTCCATCTGGATATTTGTAAAATGAATAAATTCCTCTTAAACAATGTAGATGTAAAATTTAAATTTATTAGATCAGGAATGTCGTTTCCCATTATATCGCGAGAACCACTTCCAGCCCCGCCCGCGCTGCCCCCAGCTGCCACTCAATATAGATTCGTCATCAGCGATGCTTCGCTCTACGTTAGGAAAATTAAGTTAAACCCAGACTTAATGTTAGCCCACGCCATGGTTTTGGAAAAAACACCCTGCGTCTACCCGATTAATCAGACTGTGGCAAAGTACTTTGGGATAGAAAGAGGTAATACTGACACGACGAAAGAAAATGTCTTCTTGGGTAGAATCCCAAATAGAATTATAATTGCTTTCGTAAAGACATCAGCCTTCAACGGAGATTTAACTGAAAATCCTTTTAATTTCGAGCACTTGGATTTCACGTATTTAGCCGTTACGGTCGGAAATAAAAATTATCCCGATCAACCTTTTCAACCAAATTTTGCTGAAAAACGCTATTGTCGCGAATACCAATCCCTGTTCACGGCTTTAGATTTTTACGGTAAAAATAAAGGTAATGATATCTCGTACGAGGAATACCCCCAGGGCAATTGTTTACTGGCGTTGGATTTAACAGCAGAAGAGGGAGGTAGTGGCGAACATTTTTCTTTGGAAAAACACGGTAGTTTACGCTTAACAATGTCACAGTTATCGTCTACGGCGAGTTTGAGAACCAAATGTTGATAACGAAAGATCGAACCATTCTTTACAAGTTAGAGTAAGAGGATGGACGAGTACGTTTTCTTTTCTCAACGAAAGGAACTAAACCTGGTGGTGACAGTTCGAAACAATCTTAGAGAAGTCGGATTTATTCGATCCTGTTGGAATTTCCAAGAGATGAAAAAAGCCTTAAAAGAAGTTTAAAAAGAACTTTTTGAATCATATCGATGGCGGATCTCGCGTTATCATGCCGCAAGAATATTTTCTCTCCGACAAACAAACGATTGGAATAAGCGCTTCTGGCGAAAATTTCTTTATTCGTCGGAATGACGCCAAATCCGTTGTTCATCTTCAATTCTCGGTCTGTGAAAATATCTGGAGCTTAAGAGACGTTGTTAACGATTTCTTCGAAGACGTGTTACCACGCTTTCATACTCGATTAGTGGAGAACTTTCAACTCGAAGGGCATATTTCGGGAAGCGGAATGAAGTTTATTGATATTCGTCAATATACTCCCGATGACACAAAATTCTGCGACTCCTGGTTTGCTACATTGAACGGATTTACCTTTAGAAAAGATACTTGGCTCAGACTGAAACAGCTGAAACCGGAACTGGATGAAGAACGTCAAATTCAAACTCAAATAACGAGAAAGAATGGTTTGAAAGATCTGATTGTCGACAAAATTGGACATTATCTCTTCGAAGAAAAGGCTGGGAAGTTAGCCCAGGAATTTCCTTATCCTTACAACAGAAGTCTAGAATATGACAAAAGACGTGAGAAAGATTTGATCGAGGCCGTTCAAGCTTTAAACCGGGAAGATATCAGGTTTGAGTTTCTTGGAAAATACGGATCCGACAACTTTGAAGAATGGTATATGGAAATAATTAATGATATTGTAGACTTGAAAAACCATGTTTTTTGCGATTGTGTTGGATAAAAATAAAAGATATAAAATAACCTATTTGATTGTTTGATGTCATTATTACACATACTATGGTCGCGAAACGCGTAGCTCAAGATCTGGCCCGGATATATTACGATCCGCAACACCCCGCTAGTTTAGGGTCGTTAAAAAAACTGCAATCAGCTCTCCCTCGTGTTAAGACTCGAGACGTCATCACCTGGTCAAGGTCTCAACCAGCCTATACAAAACATAGAAATCGAAGAAAAAGGTTTCCGAGAAATAAAACTTTTGTTAATACTAAAGACGAAATATTCCAAGCGGATCTGGTAGATCTACCCCAGTTGGCCAAATTCAACAATAGATATCGATATATTTTAACGGTTATTGATGTGCTATCGCGCTACGCTTGGGCTAAACCACTCATGAAAAAAACAGCTAACGAAATTATTCCGGCTCTCGAATCAATTTTTCGAGAAGAACTCCTTTAAAGTTTAATACAGACGCGGGTACCGAATTTATTAATAAAGAAGTTCAAACTTATTTAAAACGAAAAGGGATCCTCTGGTACGCTAGTTATGGTAATATAAAATGTGGTATCATAGAACGTTCGAATAGAACTTTAAAAAGCCGAATGTTTTGACTTATGACCAAGAACCAGGATTATAATTACTCGAAACATTTACAAAAATTGGTTGATGGTTACAATCAAACTGTCCATTCAACCATTGGGATGTCACCCAAAAATGTTACTATAAATAACGAACATCTTGTCTGGAAAAGATTATACATGAATAGAAGCGTAAAAAGAAAAGTCCCAAAGTTACGAGTCGGTGATTTGGTTAGAATAGCGGCTGATAAAAGGGTTTTTGCTAAAGGTTATACTGGGTACTGGACAACGGAAATTTTTGTTATTAAAAAAGTCTTATTTCGAGATCCGCCCGCTTACGTCATACAAGACGAAAATGTTGAAATAATTAAGGGTAGCTTTTACGCACCCGAGCTTCAAAAAATCGAATTATGAATACCGAAGATTTACAACGCTTTTTGCAATGCGATCCCCGTACTAGACCATTTTTTATCGGGGTGTACCCTCAAGATATTCTACCCAAGAAACCAGATTTTACACCCTTTTGTTTCGTCATCAACTCGCAACCTTCGACTGAAAGTGGATTGCATTGGATGGGCGTCTACGTAGATAAAAATGATGACGGCATTTTATTTTGTTCTTACGGGAAAGAACCGGATTTTTACGGATTAGATTTGTCGAGATACACCTCAAACTGGAAACACAATCTTACACAACTGCAGCCAACCAAATCTTTCTCCTGCGGCGGACACGTCATTTTTGTTCTGACAAACCTGTGCTCCGGAATTTCTTTCGAAGATATCCTTCAAGATATGTACAACAAGAATGACAAAACGTGCAACGACGCTATAATTATGTTAAATATGCATATACATTTATGGAATCATAATAATCAATCTTGTCTTGAATAAAAAACATTTTATTACTTTTTATACGTTTATGACAATAATTACAAAAACCACCGTAACCAGCGCCTAAAACAGAAGTTAAGACAAACAAAGCTGAATAATACAGCATTTTTACTTTTTTAAGATTAAATGATAATAGGGCTTTTACAAGAAAAATAATAAAGTGTAAAGAATTACACCAAATAAAAAAATATGCTCGACGAAACTGCGAATCGTGAAAATAAAGACGGACTAATCCGGGACATTCGCAACAGATTGAATTCCTATGCTTAAACTTGGTATATAAAAGGCAAAGTAACAAAATGGGTAAAAATAAAATTAACCAAAACGTAATGATCAAAATTATTACTATGCATAAAACCAGTTTAGCAAACTTTTTCGCGATAGAATAAATCATTGTCAATTACTCCCAAAGTAATGTTCCTTTACCCGATTGTTTAGTCTTTTTGGGATTTTTTCTCATAGTCATTCGGGGTGGCACATCCTCATCATCGGCAATATCAGTAGCATCTTTCAAAGTAAGCGTACGACGGGCGTACCTTTGATGCTCTCGTTTCTCTTCTCGATTTTTCGCCAATAGTTTTTTGGCCACGCTGCTCGCGCTACGCTTCGGAGGCAGGTGAGCAACTTGTAGCGCAGGTAAAGAGGACGCCGCTTGCGAAGTCAACAGATTCGATATCGCTTGTGACAAACGCTGGGTCTGACTGCTTGATGCTCCGGCTGATATCTGAGGTGGAGGGGTAGGAGTCCGTGATATAGTAGCAAGCGGTGTAGACGTACCAGTTGACGACAACGCTAAGGCGGGAGAAGTTGTAAAACATGGAAACCAGCTCGGTGTAGGTGTAATTTGCGTCGGTCCGGTCAATGGTGGCGCTGGTGTTGATATTGGTGCCGTCAGACTGGTTGGAAAGTTCTGCACGTTGACGGAGGGGGATTCTATTAAACTTTTCATGGTCAAAAATTGTTGTAGTGTCGAAGTTTGTATTCGGGTGACATGTTCATTTTCAAAATCCTCTTTATTTCACGATCAAGAGCTAAGGCTTCTTTACCCGTTTCCGAGGAAAGAGCCGTTTCTGGTAACAAAACCATTCGCTTCATCGTACCAGAGAAGAAATGGTTGAAATCAGGGTCGGTACCAGAGCACCGATTAAACCGGGCAACAGACCTCCAGCTTGTTTTATATACAATTTCCGATTCGTTTTGGTGGTCCCCCGTTTACTGCCTAATTGACGGACAAGACCTCGGTGCTGTCTTAGGTACAACCGGGCTTCCTCAGGTATCTCAATGTTACCGCGTAACAAGTTAAAAAACGTTTTGTTGATTGATTTAATTTGAGGGGCCTTGGCTCTTTTCAAAAACTGCTCTAGTTTTCCACCTCCTTTTTGACTAACGTTGACCAACCTTCATAAGAAAGGCAAGTGTTTCTTCAGGGGATGCCGTTGTCTGGTAAATCTATTTTGGGTCCGTAAGGCCCTCTGTGCGTTCCGTAATAAAACTTCAGTAATGATATTGGTTTTCGCTTGCTCCGCAAACGTCTTGAGGTACGTTTTCAAAACATGTTATTTTAAAGTCAAGATCTGTAATAACACTTTTATTGAAGAAACAAGTTTATTTATTTGACATTGCAAACAATGATCATATTACCTTCGTGAGGGAATAGGTTACTTCTTAAACGTGACTCGTCAGGCATATTTTGTTTTAAATCTATACACAAGTAAGAAAATGGATTAGCAGCCGTCACTAGATGAAAAGCTTTGGCCACGAGATTTTTGTTATGGGGAAATATTTTTCTACTCAAGTAGTTTATTTGACTTCCATCGCGAGGATTTTTGAAACATATGATATACGAGGAATTAAGGCTAATTGTTCGGCTTTCTTTTCCTTGCCCAAATAGATTTTGAGTTAACAAAGCCACTGACACATTTTTATGGTGCGAGGAAACACAATAGATATTAGCAATGTGGGCGTTATTATAGCAGGTAAAGGCCAAGTCATCAATAATTAAAAAATTATGCAAATTTTCATCCCAAAAATTGGGATCTTCTGGGGGCAATCCCTCAATAAACTCTAAATTTCTTATTTCTTTCTGCATGTCTTTAAATTTTGATTGGTACTCTTTATAACAGTACACGATCCTATTGGGTGGAGGTTCAATTAAAGTCTCGGCGTTTTTTAAAAGGTTAAATATCCAGGTGGTTTTACCACACATGGTTGGACCACTCACCAACAGCTGCATTGGGGCTTGAAATTTGATTCGACACGACATTTTTGAAATTTAAGCTCAAAATCTTTAATTCTCTTTTTAAAACGGAAATGATTAACAAAATTCCAACTGGTCCGATCCTCGACAGAGATATACCAAATAACTGTTATCTCGTCAAATGTCACCTTTTTTTATACTCTTTTCCAAATCCATCTAATACCACCTCGCGTAATGCTTCCACAAACCTCAAAATATGTTTGTTTTTCATCAAAATGGTCAGTTTTTCCACAGCTTCCTTGGCCAATTTTTCTTGATGGGTTTCTTCGTACGCTTTCAAATTAGTTTTATCCTGATCGAGTAAAAAGGCGCAAAACGGGGTTTCTCTTTGATGTACGTTCAGTGGATATTCATCGCTACTGCTTTCGCTCCAGTCAAATTCAATGTGACAACAGAAACATCTAGTCTTACAACCTACGTTCAAGTAGAAAAAACCCGCTTCAGCTAGTTCCGAAGCTAGATACGAGTGGCGTGGCAAAGGTTTCGAGGCCGTCAACCAATTGATATTGTTAAAGGTCTCCAATCTTTTACTTTCACGATACATCTTATTCGTTCGAATATCCAAAGGGCACTGTCGAGTAATCATCTTTGATAATTCTTTTATTAAAGGTAACACCAAAAGTCTTCTTTAAATTACCCAGAAAAAGCTTCGCCTGACTCTTGTTGCGCACCACGTTAAAGGGGACCTCCACCGAGTACGTGGTTTCTGGTTTGTCCAAGGCCGCTTTTATCGAATCAAAATTGATGATTTCTTCATTTTTTCGATTGAGGGAAATGCCTTTCATTTTCGTGACGCTTTTACCGTCGGCTGTTTTGTAGCTATACGATTTGGGTCCTGAACACACAAATTCAGTGATATAAGTACCCGGAACTTCGTCGGTCCAGTCTCCCATAAATTGACCGAGGGGTGGAAAATTTGTTTCGTCATTGTTCTTTCGGACAAAAAATACACTATCCGTGTCATAATATAAAATCCTGGTGCCCAACTGTTGCAAAGTTTGAAACAAGACAATGCGGCCATAGGAGCTAACGAAGCAACCAACCACTGGCGAGCCTTTGTAGTACGTCGGACAAAAATCTTTCTTGAACTTGTAAGACAACATACAAACTTCGTCATTGAAAGGTCGCATATCGGTCAGTTCGATAGTCGGGTCTGTGACAATGGATATGTAGGCTTCGTAGGTTTTGACAAAGACCTCTTGGGCTTGTCGTGGGACATGCAGGGACGTCCCCAATTACAGTTCAGTGCTAGCTTAGCAAGAGTTCGGAGAGGGGTGTTGCACGTCACATCCTCAGCTTTAATATCAATGTCTTCCCTCTCCTTGATCGCCTTCAAATATTCCGATTTTTCGGCTTCCGTTTTCACATCTCTCGGCCATCCCGAATTTTGAATTTTCAGCTTCAAAAAGGTATTGATGTACCCTCCAAAGAAACCTGGATCCTCCCCTTTAACGTAGCGGTAGCTTTCAACGTAGTGATGAACTTCGAAAATTTACATTATGACGTATCCAAATTCCACGGCATTGTATATTTCAACACTCGTCCAGCAGCCGTCGAAAGCCCTTTCTTGATCACTGAGGGTGCAAGACTCAAAATCGTTTTCCACGCATGTCTTACATAAGGCAAAGAAAAGTTTACCCCTTGTTCGAAAAGGTAAGGCTGGTATATAGGCGTTTTTTGGTGCCAAAATCTTGCAAGACATTAATCCAAAATAAAAATTTGTTTCGTAATTAAAATGTTTTTTAATTACTTCCGGGTGTAACTTTGGATAGTCACGGTACTTACAGACAAAGGGGTAAAGACTCATTATATCGTAGAATAAGATCTTCTCATCCGGTTGAGCCTTTCGATACAAAACGAGACCTTCCGTCCGACCGCCGTATAAAGCGGATTTCGGACCAATTGGTTCGCGAAAAGATAAAGATTTGCAGAATGTTTTTAACTCATGGTTAGTCTTCAACATCTCTTCCCATTCGCAGCTCCAGATTCGGACGTATTCGGCATTGGGGGCGTCGGCTTTGATGGCGTCATCCCGATCTAAAGTTCTTTCGTACAGGTTTTTGAAAGAATCTTCTAACAAAGGATTCCACTGGCTACCCTTTGTATGAAGCGGGCATCCGTGAAAAAAATCCCCGTCAACCGGAAAACGACCAATTTTCTTTTCACCTCCCAACGATAGGGTGGTTTGTATGTCGATGTTACGTTGCTCAGCTTCCCAGGCCAACCACTTTAATGCGGCTTGACTTTGATTGATATTGTTTCCATATCCGTTTGCCGGAACAACGCCTAAACTAAATTCTTCCAGGTACTTGTGCAGAAATATGTTAGTACAAGCCCCGGCAATGGTCAAAGCATTCATGTTCATAACGTCGTAAGCGGTTTCTTGCTGGAATAATCGTCGAAAGGTATCCATTCCTTGTTGTAACACCTTGACATCCATGATTGTGTAATACTCCAATTCTTCGCGTAAATTATAGACTGATTGCTTTTTCTTCTCTTCGTACCACTGACTAAACTCGGCGTAATCTTTTTCTTTCATGTATTCAGGTTGAAAATAGTCTTTGCTAGGGAGAGGTCCGACGTAATCTAACGTATCTTCAGTATGAAAAATATAGGGGAAAAATTCTTTTTTGCTTTCCCCCAATGAAAACGTGGCGGGAAATGATCTTAAAGGTTGAGCCACAAAATTAAAGGAATCCAAGAATTTCATTTTCTGTTGTTTCAGAAAGATGGCCAGCAGCTTGCTACCTTTAAAGACAACATCAGGGGTAATGGACATTTTTAATAAGGCGTTTAAAATGAAGAATGAGTCAAAGTTCATGCCATTATGCGATACCAGGGTGACGTCTTCAAAGACTGGAACAGTTTTCTTCGTACGTTTCGTGGCGTGTTGAATATAGGTATCTTTCGTTTGGAAGAGGTACGTCATAAACTGGTCAATGCAGTCAAACCCTCGAAATATACTGTAGGTGTATTCTCCGTCTTCTTCATTTTCCATGGCGCTAACCAACAGAACTGGGACATGTTCGTTATTTTTGGTCACAGTCTCAGTGTCAAAATAACAATAACGTCTCTTATCGTACTTGGTATCCAAAGGCATGACGTAACAACGGTTTTTTTCGTGTTTTCTCGGACAATTTTTACAGGGTCTCGAACATTCGTGATTGTCTTTCAATTCTAATCCGCATTTTACACATCGTTTAAAATTTTTACACGTGCCGTTAGCTAAATGTAAATTGAAGCAATCTGGACCTCTAAAGTAACGCCCACAGTCGCGACATCTCTGTAACGGAATGTTAATTTCCTCGTGGAAAACGTTTAACATACGACAACGACTACAATTCACTCGCGTCTCGCAATCGTGTTCTTTAATTTGACTATTTCGAGTTAAGCATTTTGGACAATAGGACTGGCCACCCTTCAGACAATGATAATCCTTCAATATATGCACGTGATCGTTTACAATAACCATAAAAATTTGTTTTTCACGCCAGGGACCGCGAAAATAAAATTCATTAATATTTTCTAATCGAATAATGACAATTTGATAGTCGAGCAGAAAGTTTTGGAATTTTTCGATACTCTTCAAGTTAACAGCCCCTGGTTCGATTTTGGCATTATGGTATAAGCGTAGAGCTTCTTGTTTCTGTAAATCCTTCGTACTTTCTTTAAGTTCCCTAAAGTAATACGTCTGGTCTTTGCTCGGTTTGAAGACTTTGTTCTTTCTTTTCTCGACCCGGAGGTCGGCTAAAAAGATACCAATAGCCAAAGCTCGGCCGAAACATAAATGATCATCATTTTCCAGATAAATGTAATTGGGATTGATTTTAATAAACGTATCAAAAGGGACAATATTTCGACGATTCAAACCTTTTTGGAGAGTTCCAACTGGGACCTCACATTGTAATAGAACCACGTCAAAGGTTAGTGAACTCTCAAGATGAAAATTTTGGTTCGATTGCGCTACTTGACTAATAGCTCGAATAACTCTTTCGGCTGTTAGGTCATTTATGTTCATAAAGGCCAGGTTAATCGGGCTATCAAATTCATCCGAGCGAATACAGAAACGTACTCGATTGTACCCATGGTAGTCCCGTAACAATTCGTACAGTAAAGAGTTTATAATCCTGACAAAAGTTTCGTGAATTTCAGTCAGTTTAATTTGATCCAAATTTATGAATCGCACTTTACCTTCTATCTGCTGACATTTGTATTTCCGCGAGTGTTTAGCTAGAATTTTATCAATAGAATAAAATTGTTTTGGGTTACTTTTTAAACTTAAATCTAAGGGCTGTTCATCCTGATCGCTGTCCGATTCTTGGCTACTCATGACTCGAAATGTTTTGAAAGTTAAAACGCGGCTCGCTTTTAACGGCGATGGGCCAATATAATGTCAACCTCCAAAGTCGACAAACCCCGAAATATACGTAAGGGGGCTTTTTTTAATGATCTTTTCTTTCTTTGTTCCAAGACTTCATATATAAAGTTCATTGATTCTTCTTCCGTATACGAGACAAAGCCTGATAAATGCGAGCAATCGGGAACTTGTAGAGTTAAGAGATTAAAAATGCAAGAAATGTATCCCTTAATGAATCTCGTAAAAATCATATAGTCGTAGGAAAACTTGAAACTCTGGGACATAAAATCTACTTCGAGATCACTTACATCGAGATTTTCACGCTTACTATCTTTGTCGAGGACATACCACCACCCGTCACCTAAATAACTACTATATTGTTCATTAAAGTTATATTCATTTTTTAGAGATTGGTATTTTTCTGTAAGTTGTTTATTGAGACTATGCAGAACGTATTCCACCAATTTCTCATCCTCAAAAAAATGCCCGTTAATATAACTCGGAAATCCTTCGACTTTCCAATGTTTGAGAGATAAGGTATTTAAACGACTCATTTCGTCGTTCGGGCTTGGAAAGAATCGCCAAAAGTCATATTCCTCCATCCAGGGGTGATTGATGGTAATGGATTTGAAGCATTTAACTTTCCATATATAGAACCCATTATAATAGGACCTTCTTGTAATATTATCAGGGTACCTTTCAATCCATTCCAAATTTTCCAACAAAGTTAAGTACTTGCAAAAATTATAATGTTTTTTGTAAATGGCTTTGACGAGGTTTTTGTTGAATTTTAACATGAAGAATAAACGTGATTGACCATAAATTAAGCCCGAATTCAGCGCCGTTATAACCAAACTGGTTGGGTTCATACTTTACTTTTAAGAGCAAGGCCGTAATTCGTTTCGAAGTCGTAAACCGGGTTAGAAATTGAAAAGTCATTGACTTACTTTTTGACCCTTTTGTCGCTGGACTGATGGACTTATACGAATTCTCCCTCATATCTTTAGCAATTTGGGTGACAATAGAGTTTATCAGTTTACACTCCTTGCTGTTCTCTTGGGCAAAGAAACGTAGTCTTCGACCATCGGCCATCCAAATTTCATTGGCTGGTAAATTCTTAATCTTGTTGTAGTCGTAAATTTGGATATCAATGTAGTAATCTCCGACTTGAGCGGGTAAACTTATAGAGTAAGAGGCCGAGTCTTCTTTGACGTCGTATTTTGGAACTAGGCCGCCTTGATTTTGAATAGTACTTCCTTCTTTAACTGTATTAATATGCGATATTAATTCATCTTTCCAATCCAAATTATCTGAGAGATCAGGTAAAGAATCAAAGAAGTCGGTTACCTTGCGTTTATTCGATGATGAATTAGCAGCCATGAGTTACAGGATCACTTTAAGGTTGTGAAGACTTGAAGAGATGAGAGCTGGAAACGTTTGTGAGGTTTGCCTGAATTTCCCGTCTTTATATACTCATCTGGGTGTGGTTTTGAAAATCCCTGAGATGGGTGAAGGTCACGATATTCCGTTTAAAATATGGTAATTTGGGCAAAGTTAGAATATAAGTAACTAGTTAGGTAATTAACTTTTCTAATTTTTTGATTGGTCCATCAAATTTTATAAGTCTTGAAAAACTAGTTGGCACGTGTAAAATTAGTTTTTGATTGGTTAATTCATAAAAGATAGAATTTAGCTTTGATACAGGCAAAGTGCACGTGTAATCTAACTTCTGATTGGCTATTTCAATGTTAGACACTTTTGGTCCACGAGGTAAACTCCTTCAGTTTTAACGCTGAAAATGAGTATAAAAGGCTTTCGTAATCATTGGAAAGATATCCAAAGTTTGATTAAACTTACAACTCAAAGTTTTCTTTTTTCACCGTCACTCAAAACAACAACAAGAAATAACATGTCTTTTTCTGCTGGTAAGTTTCAGTTTTTGCATTATGAAAATATTCTACGGTTATAGTTTTATGAGCTGTCTATAGCATTAATAATATAAATATAACTCTAGATCTAACCTTGTCCGGACCAATGTTGTATTAGTACGTCAACCAAGAGTGTTATAGTTTCTTAAAAGCAAATCTATAAATGATAGAAATTTAAATGACATGAAATAAAAGTCATAATGAGTGAGAAAAATATTTTTATTTTAGTATTATCAAGAGTATATAATGTACATGAGATCTCAAATGGATCAACATAAGTTTATTTGCTATTCTAGGCTAGAGAAAGATCATAGACAAAGGCCATTAGTTTATTTTAGTATAGATACAATACATGAGAGAAAAGACCATTTTACTATACTAGGATAGACAGAAATCCATTTCTAGTGTATACAGAAGTATATTTTATTAGACTATAGTATCAATTTACTAAGATAGTGATTTCTCTGAAGTTTAACCACGCATGAATATTTGCTTGGGATAGAGTCAATGCGCCCAACAGCTGCGGCGCTAAATGATGAACGTGTTATGAGGTACAAGGCTTGTCTTTGCTAGTTTTGTTCCAATTCCTGACAAGCGTGTTTTATGACATTGGCGGCCGGAGATGAGGATAGAGTCTGGGAGGTGTCCATTTATTTAAACTACGAGTCACGGAAAAAAAGCAGCATGCATATTAAATAGAATTAAACCCTAGTTAAATAGATATAAAGGGATAGATGGATAATAAGTTATTTTAGAAACGTGAAAGCTAACATTAATGGTTAGTTAATTAAAAAGTTAGTGATTTTAAAATAAAGTTAAAAGCTAGAAAAGGTTTAGTTAAATGGTAAAGCTAAAAGCTAGAAAGGGTTAGTTATAATGGATAGTTATAGGGGATATAAATTTAGAGGTACCAAGGAAAATGGAAAGTAATCGCGAGATTATAGTCGCTATCGTTATCCAGAACATTTAAATTGATAAAAATTGGCTCGCCGGGAGACTGGATAACCATAGCGACAAGAAGTTCGTGAAAGCGGCATTCGGGATTCATGCAATAATAAACTAAATAGGGAAAGATCCGGATAAGAATCTCGTAGTTTAATTCGACCGATTGACAGAAAGAGCAGGTGGGATTTTCAGTAAATCTGCAAAGAAACAAAATTTTAATGTTAATTTTTCTAATTTTAGATTCATTGGAAAAATCCCTGGTAGTGGACGCCCTTTTCATGCAAGGGAAGGAAGTATTTAATAACAGACGCAGTAAGTTGGATCAAACGTACATTGTTAAAGAGCTGTGAATACATATATTTGAACAACTTGGGGACGAGAAATGGGGCACTAAAAGCATACATTTTGCTAGTTATAGAGCCCCATACCCGAAAACAGCTTTATCCCCAAAAATACGTCGTGTAAACCACTATGTACAGAATCAGCTGATAGGTGTGGCTTGGGAGTATGGTATGCTAGATTATGGACGTTTAGCAGTGCATTGTTCCGACCCAAAGTTTAAAAACTTTGATCGAATTTTTGTAAAAGGATACGAAAAAAGTCATATTATAGGAGACCTGTTTCAAATAGAATGTTTGGATTTGAACCGATGGGATTGTCCCAAATTAGAATGGGCTTCAAATCCCTGTTCTATTCATAAAATTAGTAAAGCAAAGTGTACCAGGGAAGCTTGCAGATATTACGTCGAGTATATCCTACAAAATCCCACCATAACAGCCCATAAGACCCCAAACCCTTAAAAACCATAATAACAATTTAAATACCTGATATTATCCAGAGGGTTTTGATCCTCATCTTCATAATACCCTTCCATTTCCTCTAAATCCTCCCTTTCGAGGGGTATCGTGTCATCCGAGTCGTACCCCTCTTCCGCAGCGGCTGCCCACCTAAAAACAAATAGAAAAAATGTAACAGTTTCCCTTTAAAATCCGGTTTATGCTATTTACGCCGCATTTTCATTTTGAAGCTCAGCCTCTATCTCTTCTTCCATCTCTAGATCTATAAGAGCCTGTTGATGAGCCGCTAGAACTCCCTCCGGCCAGTCTTGCTCGTACCCCCAACTACGTTATATAGTTAATTTAATTCGGATAACACTTGAAAATAAAATTATAAAAATACATTTGTGCGAGATTCTCCTGACGGCACATTTTCAAGTAGCTTTAAAATAACAGATTCGTATATAATCTTTTCGTTGAATAGAATGATTATTTTGTAGAAATTAGCCGGCTTTATATACTAGATTAACTCAAGGTTATTTTATATTATCTAGTTATATAGTTATATTCGAGTTTTTTCTTAAGAAATACATTTTTTAATGTATGAACACGTGCATATTAACTATATTATACATTTCCCAACTTAGTTTAATTATCATATAAGAAACTCTTTACTTAATGCCTTGAATACTTTTATAGTAAAATAAGTTGAATATATTTATGCCCTAGAGGATCTAATATTTTCAATATGATACACGTTCTTGTAAAAAGTAATTAAGTTTTTAGGGTAATATATACTTTTTATATAAGTCCGAGTTTTGAAACGCTCTTTAAATATTTTAAGTATAGTTAGATTACATGTTAAATAACTATATTAAACATTTCCCAACTTAGTTTAATTATCATATCAGAAACTCTTTACTTAATGCCTTGAATACTTTTATAGTAAAATAAGGTGAATATATTTATGCCCTAGAGAATCTAATATTTTCAATATGATACACGTCCTTGTAAAAAGTAATTAAGTTTTTAGGGTAATATATACTTTTTATATAAGTCCGAGTTTTGAAACGCTCTTTAAATATTTTAAGTATAGTTAGATTACATGTTAAATAGAACGAAAAACCCTGACATATAGATATTGATTTTGTTATAGATTTTCATCTGAGACGCAATTACCGCGGGAAAAAAATCGTAAAAAGGAATGAAGTGGTGCTGTGTCCTTCGTGCGATCAAGTAACCCTGTGTTTAAGCGTGAATGAAGGAATTGTACATTATTGTTTGACCCCTACGTGTTATATCTTCAAAGAGGCAGTTTATTTACAAAAAGAAAATATTCTTTTGACGCAAATGTCATATCCAGCATTAGAGTATTTGCCGGTAAATGACATATGCGTCAATTGTAAGGTTTTTTGTCCCTCGGAACTGAGGTATAAAAAGCCTTGTGCCGTTTTTGAAAGGGAGAATAAAGTGAATTATCACTGCTGCCGCTATCCCAAAGATTAGTCTTAGGATAATCCCTTTCCTTCTTTCTATTATTTTAATTTGGCTATCCTTCCCATTTCTTTCCTCTCTTATTTTATCCTTCAATTTCCTTACTAGCATTAATTAATCTTTCCTTTTCAGTGCTTATTTTATCTTGATCATCCTTTTAACCCTTTCCGAATCCCATATCTACCTTTATATCTCTCTTACACAAATGTCAAGGATTAAATTTACTGCCTATGCTCTACATATAACTGTGGGGGTTTAGAATATGTAAAAGACAATCTAAAAATTAAAGTGCCGCGTCTAGGGACGCTTTATCTCATGGAGATTGATCATAAACGCGATCAATATGGTGAAAATTTTCAAAATATAATTGAAAAACTTGTGTGTCTTGAAATGCTGAAGAATTCGCGTCTGCCAAATATTATCATTGAAATATCTTTGACAATTAATATAACTTTTACCGCGTTCCATCGTTTTTGTTCGCGAGACATTGGAAATCGCGTTATATCAAGAGAGTGTAAAAAAGGGAGAATTCACAAATATAATTCCAACGAAGAATGTCAAGACTTTCAAGATGCGGCCTTTATTTTGAATTATGTCTGCCACGATGTAGAGGCGGCTGGAGCCGTCTTAAGTACCGCAGTAATTAAAATATTATATCAACTTAATTCAACAATAACAGTAAAGAATGTGGAAACTTTGAATGCACGCCCGGGTGAAGGCTTTCGTAGAAACGTTATCAAATTAATGGAAATAAAACGGACTTACGACCTTTTGAAATTATACGGTTGTAAATTCAACGATGAACAATCTGAAAATATTCCTTCCTATTTAATTGAGACTTTTAAATATCACCCCCGGGGAAATATTTTCAAGAACGATACTAATAAATTTAAAAGCCTAGATGAGAGTTATTTTGTTAAGTTTAAAGCTGAAGATACTATTAACAATGAAATGTGGTGTGTTTTAAATTGTGAATAAAAATACAAATATGTTAAACAAAACAATTTATTGCTTTTCATTTAATTTTCCATATTTCCTGAGGCATGAAAAATAATAAAACCGACTTTCTCTATAAAAATACTCTGAGATTTTTACAGGAACTAAAAACAATGTTTTTAAAGCTTCGTATCCGTAAAACAAAATCCAAAATAAAGGTGAACATGTTACCAAGAGACAATGTGGATCGTTTGTTAATAAAGAAACACAAAAAGCAATTGGTAGTGTTATGGGTAACAAAAATATAAGGACTAGAGCGACGAACCAATTTGGTGGAATTTGAAGAAGCAGTACAATGAAAATCCCAGTTAACAATAACCAATAGTCGATCCAGATATCGAGAGTAAAAGTTAAAAACGAGTCAAGACCCAACATCATCAAAGTTTGGGTTTCCGAGTTTAAATGACGTTTAACTGAAGGGTGTTTTGCTTGATATCTTTAAAGTCACGTGTTGTTTTAAAAATGTCGTCGGAATGACGTTGATATGAGCTTGGAGTTATACCGATATGGTGTTAAAAACTTTTGCCAATTTTGGAAAAATAAAGGAGCAGGGACGGAAAAATGAAAATTTGTGTCAGTCCTCCTTGAAAATGGTTTTTTCGACCGGGGGTTAGGCCGGGTCAGGCTGGACTAGCCGGGCGGGGCTAATTAGGCCAATTTGTTGACGGATGAGGTCATTTGTTGATGAATGAGTTGTTGACGGATGCGTTGTTTGTTGATTTTGGGGGCGGGGCTAATTAGGTAAATTTGTAGCCTTTGGGGCGGGGATGACGCGAGTATTGTTGACGGATGACGTCATTTGTTGTTTTTAGGGGCGGGGATTATGCTAATTTGTTGATTTGATGACGTCATGGGTTGTTTTGGAGGGGGGGTGGAAAGATAAAAGTGTTTTCCCCCTTTTTGTTGTACAGGAATAAACTACTTGTATAAAGCATTAGGAACACAAATTGAAAAAGAATACTAGTTTTTTTTATTATTTATAAAGAATCATCTTCCATAGAGTGGGTGTTTCCTCAACTTTTTTTGAATTTCATATTCTCTACGGCGCTTTTGTTTTAATTCCTTCTTCTTTTTCTCTTCCTCCTCTTTCTTTAGCTTTTCTTCTTTTTTCCTCTCTTCAATAACTTCGGCGTTTTCTTCTTCAAAATCTTCATTTTCTTTAATATCATCTGGTCTACATTAATAATTTAAGGTAAAGCCTCACGAATAACGCAATATTCTAGTTACGCTAGCTCCGGTTCTACGCATCGCAGCTTAATTTGGTTTAGTTCTTCTTAATCTCGAGTGTCTGTTCTAGGCAACGATCGAGTCGATTATGCCCTATAATTTTTATTTAATTTTATAATTAACCCTAAACATGGTGTCAGGAGCGAAAACAGGGTTCGGGATATCACACGTCATTCACCTATGAATCACCTCAAATGATCAAACTATTTTTTATTATATTTAATAGGGTACATACTAGAACTTCATCGAGGAAAATTTAAATAGCACTAACGGTTAATTTTTAATTAACGTTGCAAAAAGACCCTTTTTAAGTAGAGTAAAAAGATTGATTTCATACGTCAAAATTTTTTTTACACTCTAATATCATAAAAAAATTCTTTATACACAAAAGGATATTTTTTTATTACGCCAAGACAAATAGTCTTCGAGATATAAGCGTTTACCTGTACCACTAATTTCGCTCTTTTTGGGGCCAAATTTTAAAAACTCCCGCCTTTTACTAGCGACGCGGTGTGAGCAAAAAGGCGTACTAATGAAAATAAAAAGTCTTATCTATAAGCTGGGGTGAAGATGGCAGTCTAAAAGTTTTTCAAAACTCGCCTGTTGAGAAAAATTTCTTTGGAACCATTCAAATCTACCCCTTACCCTCCCCTTCCAATAGTTTAGAGAGTAGCGATTTTTCACGCTGGAATCCAATTGTCATCTCCCCTCCCTACGCAAAGGAAGGGGAACAAAAGGAACCATATTTACCCCAAATTTTCCAAGCTAAACTCTTGTTCAAGTTCAGTTGACGAGCCAACTTCTTTCTCTATGGGGTTTAATATTGTGCGGATTACTACACAGTTTTTAACCTGATAGGGATTAAAATAGTCATTACAAACTGCTCTTAAACAGTAATAGAAATATAAGAGTGGTTGAAAGTACACTCAGTTCGACATTTATAAAGCGCTGTACCGTTTACACACACCAGCGCTAAGATCCGCCGTCTTATCATCACCGCGTCCAGGACCGAGAAGGTCGATACCAGCAAAACCAGATCCATGGAAAGTGGTCAGCAAAGTACAGAGCGAACCAATCAAACCCATAATGAGCTCGACTGTCGTCCTCGAAATGGGTAAAAAAATATATAGAAGGCCCAAAAGCGTGGGAGCCAAAAAAGCTTTATATCGTGAGAGGTACGCAAAAAGTCTGGGCAAATTCAATTCCGAAAGGTAAGAAATCACGGTTACTTCATTTTAATGAAACCTGGTCACAAATATCTAAATAATAATATTCTAAATTATAGAAACCCTTTGAGCTTCACCACATCAACACCGTTTGAGTCAAACCCGGAAGGGTATATCCCCCCCTCGACGTCCCAGATATCAGAAGGTATCGCAATCAATTTTGGAAGAGATTCCTTATACTCTGGTGTTGATTTTAAGCCTATAACATCGTGAAATTCAAATAGTGGCCCGACAAGGAAAAGACTAAATTTTAATGTTGAAGCGGAAGATTTGAACTCTGAAATATCTGACTCCAGTAGAGGTTTTACACCAGAAGATAATGTTGAACAATACCATTTTGATAAATTATCAACATATGAAGATGACGGCTTATATGAGCAGATTCGAATGATGGACACGCATTTTTTAAGGTGCAAAAAACCAAAGGCAAGTGGTGACAGCCTGAATTATTTCATATTCGAAAAAGAACACCGAGTTGGTCTCTACTCTAGATTCACGTATTGGTGACAAAGTTGCGGATAATCTTTCAAAAAGAAAAGAAAAGAAAGAAAACGAACTGTCGCTGAACGATATGGCTGTTTGGGGATTTATGGGCATTGGATCTGGTTACGCCAATTTAGAAGAGGTTTTTTTCCGTAATGGATATCCCTATTATGGCAGAAGGCACCTGGAGTAAGATTGAGCAACGGTTGGGAAAACACTGGCAAGAGCAACTCACTCAAAATATGATTGAAAACGGGGCGGAAGAGTACCAGATTGCGGCGGAATCGGGCAGTTTTTGCGAGGCGCCATTTGAAAAAATTTGTTACTGCAAAGTAATTGTAGACGGTGGTTGGAGTAAACGGAGTCATGGACATAATTACAATGCCAGGTCAGGATGTGCGGTGATTGCGGGAGCAGCGACCGGAAAAATTATCTTCGCTGTGGCTCATAATAAGTATTGTTATGTATGTTCTTACGCAGAATCTAGAAATTTAGAGCCCCAGAAAACATTTCTGTTTTAAAACCTGGGATGGCTCTTCGAGAGCCATGGAATCTGATATCATTGTACGGGGATTTAATGAAAGCATGGCTATGCATAATCTTCAATTTAGAACTTTTGTTGGTGATGGGGACTCGTCGGTTGCTTTCGAGTTGCGTAACAAAGTTAGACATTACGGGCATAAAATCACCAAAATTGAATGCTCTAATCACGTGGTGAAAAACTTAACAAAAAAACTATTCAAATTGAAAGGGGATATAGACAAAGGCGGAAGAATTTTGAAAAATAAATATATAAATGAATTATCAAAGGGAACGAGGGCAGCTATAGCTCAGCACGCTTGTACCGACAAGTCTGTGCCCGCCTTGAAAAAGGACATTTTAAACGCACCTAAACATTGTTTGGGAGACCACAGAGAATGCGGAGACCATTTCTGTACAAAAGTTGGTGAAAACTCCGGAAAATGGGAAGAAATTCCGTCGTCTTTGAGATCCGCCATAACTTCTACAGCGATGAAGGTTGTCGACAAGGCCGATAAATTAGTCACAGGTCTTACGAGTAACATAGCCGAGTCAACAATGTCCCTTATCGCGAAGCACCAAGGTGGGAAACAAATCGATAGGTGTAAAAGGTCGAGTTACACATTTCGAACCACGGCAGCCGTTTTAAACAAAAATGTAGGGAAGGGCTGGGTTGGAAAAGTTCAAAAATTTATATCCGGAAAAAGTCCAAGCAGTATCTTCAAAAAATATGTTGCCAAAATTTCAAGGGAGAGGAAGAGTGCGCGAGCCTCTCGAGACAGAGCGCATGTACGGCAAAAAGGTCTTTACCCCAAAAAACATAAATCTATTGACAATGGGAGGGCTCATTATGGACAAAATGCCATGCAGGAGGATGCATCGGACGAGACAATCAAACAACTATGTGAATTAAAAATATCGGAACTTCAAGTTACTGTTGAAAAACAATCGCAAATAGAACAAAACACCCGAAATCAAGAGCAATCAGAGGCTTGGTTTGACGAAAGACGTTTTAGGCTAACTGCATCGAACGATGGGCGAATATGCAAGCTTAGGCCATCAACCTCTACAAGTTCACTAGTTGAATGTCTGTTGTATGGGAGAAACCCATCAGCAAAAATGCAGGCTAATTTTGATCATGGTCATGTAGGGGGAAAAAAAGCCAAAATAATTTTGAAAAATGATCTTAACATGGATGTCAGGGATTGTGGAATGTTTGTCGATTTAGAGTACGGATTTTTAGGAGCTTCTGAATGAATGAATGAATGTTTTATT
The DNA here is from genome assembly GCA_963920705.1 of Odiellus spinosus. Classification (NCBI taxonomy): domain Eukaryota; kingdom Metazoa; phylum Arthropoda; class Arachnida; order Opiliones; family Phalangiidae; genus Odiellus; species Odiellus spinosus. The sequence continues at coordinate 796,705 of CAWUCO010000289.1, read as the reverse complement.
TGCCCTCTTTACAAAGATCCCTTTTAAATCAGGGAGGAGCCATTTAAAATGGCTCGCAAGCGAACATAGTGCAACAGAATAATCTAAAAATAAAATTGAAAGATATTACATTAAAATAACACAAAAGGTATATACACCATCTGCAGCCGTCTTAAGGAGTAAATTATTTGGAATGTTTGACGAAACGTTTAAACCGACGCATAGCACAGTGCAAAGCGTATCAGCGGGTGAAACTCAGTGGATATTGGATTTATGGAGCCTTAACTGGCCCCACTGCTCCAGGATGGTCTTCGTGATGCTTGTGTCGGCCAACCCGGTAAACCCGAGTATGTCGACCAGGTCCAGGGTATCGTCCCATTGCTCCCTTTCTGCGGCGAACCTTGGGCACACTAGTAGAATGTGGGCCACGTCTTCGATTTCCACGTGGCAGAGTGGGCAGAGAGGGTCTTCAAAAAAGATCTGTGACAACCGATAGGCCGTTGGCAGAGCGCCTGTTCGCGCCTGGAACAATAAGTCGCTCCCCTTCCCATTGCTATACAACATCTCCGTGGCTGGAGCTTCCTTAACCGAGTATAGTTCTAAGCTCGCGTGTAGTCGCACCTCATGGAGCCAAATGTCGTTACAGGCCTCCCTTACCGAACCCTCCACTGCAATATACCAGTCCCTGAGATTCGTGATGTCTGCCCGGCTCCGCCGAGAGCCAAATTTTTGGTCGAGCGTGGACATCCTATTCATCCAGTTAGTACGAAGTCCAGAATACCGGACATAGTCGAACATCTTTCGAATTATTCTTTCCGGACCGAGGAAGCGCAGGCGGCCCAAATAGCGGAGTTTACTCTTTGCTTCGCGAGCGGGAAAGGTCGACCAAGCTAGTTCGCCAATTACCGCTGCCTTTGCAGTCAAGAAGTTTCCCCCCGCTGCCGCTTTACCCGCCGCGAATTGGGCCTGGTCGAACCGTAGCATCGTATCGTTACTCAACACTAGGGCTTCATTTGCGTATGTTAGGCTTGGCACGGCTACTGTCTTCCAGAGTACACGGGTGACGTTGTACTTGGCGTAAGAGTGGTACCCTTTATGTTTTATGGCCCCTAAGAGCCGACGAGCCTTCCGTTTCACATCTTCTTCGTGAAGAGCAAGGTACGCCACGCGTGTACTGAATTTTACTCCGAGGTACACCACTTCGTTGTTCTCACTGATTTCGCCACCTTGGATGGTAAAGGGTACCGCTGGGGGCCCAGGAACAACACTAAAGTCTAAAAGCACGCATTTGTCTGACCCGAATGTGAGACCAACAGTATTGGCAAAGTCGCCGCAGATATTGAGTATAGCCTGGAGCTCTAAGCGTGTCTCTGCCGCCGAAAAAATATCATCCGCGAAGAACAGTCCAGGGAGAGCAAAATTCAAATGGTGATATGCTCGGTGTTTAAACACAAAGCCCAAGGAGGACTGTTGAAGCCTTCGGTCCAATGGCTCTAGGAATAGGGCGAACAGCAAGGGTGATAACGGGCAACCCTGTTTGAGGCCGACCCCGCACGGGATGAAATCTGTCACTACGTCGCCGAAGTTGTACCGATATTGTGTCTTGGTATAGAGCTTCTGTTACAAAGTCATCCGGGATACCGAGGAGGGTTAACGTTTCCCAAAGTTTTAGGCGATTTACGCTATCGTACGCGCGTTTGAGGTCCAGAAAGGCCACGTATAAACAACGTTTTTCAATACGAGCGGTTTCAATTAGTTGCGTAAGCACGTACAGGTTATCCGCGCCACGTCTATCCCTTCGAAAACCGTTTTGAAGCTCACCCAGAATGGAAGTTATCTCCACAAATCGCTCCAATCGGCCCTTTAGGATGGACATGTAAAGCTTGGAGAAACATTGTGATAGCGCTATAGGGCGATAGGACGCTGGGAGAAGACGCGATATTAGAAGTGAAGTCAAGTGTATTGTATAAAGATATCGCGCCTCTTGATATTCCCGCTCACATTGAAAACTTGAACAAAATTACGCAATCAAAATCAAAAAAGAGTTTTTACTGTAAACTAGATTCGCAAACCAAATCCCTTGTACTTAACCGAAATGATAATTATTTTTATCAGGTGCAAGGGCAGCTACATATAACTAGAAGACAATTTTGTCACTTCGTTATTTATACAGAAAAGGGCATGCACATTGAAAAAATTCAACGTGATGATGAGTTTTGGGAATCTAAAATGAAGCCCTATCTCCTGAAGTTTTTTCATAATGCATTTCTACCCGAGGTCGTAGATTCACGATTTCAAAGATCTATGCCGCTAAGAGAGCCCGCTTACGTAGAAGCAGAAATAGCTAAGAGAAAATTAGAAAAAGCCAAAGAAATCGCAAAATCTAAAAAGGTTAAAGGCAAATAATAACCCTTTTCTTTTAGTATAACTTGTCATTATCCCTTTATTGTATATATTGTCAATAACCTGTAAATACCCCTTTTACTGTACATATAATTATTATTATTTTCTTTCATGTCATATTATTATTTTTTTATATATAAAATATATATCTGAATGAATAAATTATCTTTTTGGCTCTCCATATGTTACAAAATGGACTCTTTATTTCGTAATCACACAGCGGCACAGTAACTAATTATGTTAACTTCCACGTAGTTCTCGCAACCTGTAAATAAATATTCATTCTATCATTCATTCCATAGTGAAAATGCAGCACCAAAGAGCCAATAAGCGGGTATATCAATAAGCTTGGAAAATTTGGGGTGTAATGAGTTGCTGGCTATCCATGGTTATAGATTGTACGGGAATCTCGGGATGAAAGCAGCGTTTCGGTAAATGGTTCCTTTTGTTCCCCTTCCTTTGCGTAGGGAGGGGAGATGACAATTGGAACCCAGCGTGAAAAATCGCTACTCTCTAAACTATTGGGAGGGGAGGGTAAGGGGTAGATTTGAAAGGTTCCAAAGAAATTTTTCTCAACAGGCGAGTTTTGAAAAACTAACTGAAGAAATAAATGTTTGTTTCAATGAATGGTCAATGAAATGTAATTGCTAATGGTTTTAATTACCTTCACATTTCCATTTGTAATAATCCAAAGCACCTTTTAGCAGATCAGGATCCATTTTTTTTGTTTATAAATGCTCCTTATCCCAAATGATATATACACCAAATGTATACTCTCTTAACATGACAATTACCGAGATTATACAGCCATTTTCACCATCATCAAACTCCCTCTCTCAAAGAAAGATATGTGGGTAAGGTCAAGGAGCGTATTTTTGTTGAAAAGTAGGTTTTCTTTTAGAGGGGGCTATTATAAATCAACCAAAAGTTCTCTTCCACCAAAGTATTATTCACATTCATTCAGAAAAAATAGATTTCCACGAAAAAAATGGTGTTTGAAAAAAAAATTGTAGGTCTTCGGAAGTAGTCAATTTTGTAAATCACTATTGTCATTAATGTATGTAGAAGTTTCACTACCTTCGGCTATGTGGTCAAGTGACAAAGTACTTTCTCATCTCTCGAAGAGTAGCGGCGACACCACGGCGACACGATAAAAACCGTGAAAAACCAGCTTACCAGTCTTACTGATCAGCAGTTAAATAAACAGGCCTGATAAGCTCACAATTCATAACCACTGTCAATTGATATTGGTTACGGTTTTTGAGGGATCATGTTGGTAGAATGAAAGGGGAATTGGCTTTAGTTATAACAGTGAGTGAACATTTTTTTAGCCACACCCCGTAGGGAGAGGTAGGCTCTTATATTATACTTAGTTGTAGTATTCATGTGCAAAAAGGGAAGCGAAAATGACATAAGATCTTAGTTTCCATAAGCTTAAAAATAAACTCGTACCTTTTTCGATAATACTTTGGGTCTCCCTTCACACTCGACTCCTCTAATGTTTAAGAAACTAATACAACGGCGCTCACACAAACGCTAAATTATCATAGAATATAACGGAAAGAGTAAATATCTCCAAGGAGCCCCACTCCACCGCCATACTAGGAAATAGCCGACAGGAAATTTAAAAAGGTATAGATTGTGCTCCTCCCTGTATCTCTATTAATTGAGTACTCTCCCCCTTCGCCAACCGATGTCTCCATCTAAGATTACCCGTTTTGACTAAAATTAAACCTACAATGGGTGCATCCCTTTAAAAGGTTATTCAACTATTTGGAAAATACATCTATATCAATATAAAAACTCTTAAATCTTTAGAGGTACGCCACGTTAAAAATAAGTAGTCATGAAACCTAGTTTTTAAAATTTACGGTGTATATTATATAAATATTTATTGTTATTAAAATAGTGAGATCACTGACAACAGTTTAAAGGTGAGGTTTAACGGTAAAATGAGCTTTGTAGAGTGAACTTGTAAAAAAGTGAATATGAAATGGGGTGTGGGCTTTATGTACTTCACATCTTGTTTTACCTCCTAGGGGATGTGACGTCAATGACAAGGTCACTGGATATAGTTTTTCCAGCTGATTTACAGTTCCTTCACGGTCTATTCAGTCATATATTGAGAAATGTGGACGTTTGTGCTTGTAGGAGCTATAGAGGGTAGACGACTCACTTTTCTCGAATATAGACCCCCAAATACTCAAGGTTTCCAATTGGGCAAGGTTCAAGATTTGGATTTTTATTCCTCCAAGATTTTTCCATCCCGCGGCGGGCGCGCCAAAAAAAAAAAAAAAAAAACCTCTTTCGGTTTTTAGTAGGTTACTAGACTAGTCGTACACTTTATTCTTAAGCTTGAGAAGGTCAGTGAAAAGTCGTGCAGGCCAACGCGGTTCACTAAATCTGAATGTGTTTAGATTAGTCCCGAAACTTTCCTCAATCCGGAAACAATTTAACTCAATAAATTAAGGATTAATAAAAGTAATTAAATTTAATAAAAAAATATAGTGAAAATCGTGCTATATCGGACCGTTTTTAAATTATTAATTTATTATTAAAAAATGAGCGCGATGGCAAAAGAGCTAATTGCTTACCACTGTGATAGCAAAGTAAAAGAAGTAAAAAAAAAAAAATAAAAAAAATAAATGTAATAAATTTGCATTAGTTTATTGGATAGAAGAAAATAAAACCAGCATAATGGAAGCTAAACATTTTTTAAAACGAGAGGAAATGGTGAAAAATATGAAAACCACTGTTTAATGGAACAAGAAAAATTACGAGGCTGTGGTCATCCAATTTGATTCAGGTAATATAATATTATCAATAATAATAATAATTTATATTTGTTGCTGAATTGATTGTATATTTTAATAATTTACCCATAATCCCATAAAACATCTTGAAGCAAGAATTGATAAAAGTTACACTGGGAATTCTTATATAAAGGGGCAAAAGAAAATTCTACCCCTCTTTCCCAGCTTTATACTTTCATTGCAGGGTTGCCAGGAGCTTTTAGTGCAGATCAAAACAGATTAACACCAAAACTGAACTTCTAGCCTTTCTCACTGCTTCAGTTTGCACCAACAAATGGCTGGCAGCTCTGGGGAACGGCATTTACCCCCTTTAGTGAAAACTATGTATTGCCAAATTCGTGCCCCTTAAGAATTCGCAGTGTAACTTATATCCTTTCTTGATTTTAATAAGTATCGGAAGTAAAGCCAAAAAGCGAACATTTTTTTATTAGTGAAATTAACCTTATCTGCTGAAATTAGAAACCTAGAAATTCTATATCCACTCTATAGTAAAATATTATATTTTTGTTCAGAAATTACCAAATTGGAAGAAGCGGAAATAAAAATTGGGGCGAATCTTGAAAGGGAGTCCAAAAAACTTTTGGGTGCACTGAATAAACCGGCCCGAGCGGTGCCTTTAAGCAAAGAAAAAGAGAGTAAAAAAAATAAAGTATCTAAAACAAATGAGAAATCTGCTTTGAAAAAAACAAAAAGAAAAACAGAGGAAGATATCGCAAATTTGAAATCTCTCATACCGACAAAATCATTGCCAGTGATATCACATCCTGCGTTGTCAACGCCCATCAACACCCCAAAGGAAAAAGCGAACTACACACCACCACCGCAAAGTTCGCCAGCAAGATCATATCCTACTTCGTCACAGCCAATCAGCGCCTCAAAAGAAAACGCAAACTCTACTTCACCACCACAAAGTTTCCTAGTTCAGCAATCCTCGTCAGCCAGATCATATCCTGCTACGTCACAGCCCATCAGCGCCCCAAAAGAAAACTCAAACTCTACTTCACCACCGCAAAGTTCCGCAGTTCAACAATCCTCGCCAGCAAGATCATATCCTGATTCGTCACAGCCCATATGCAGCTCCCCAAAAGAAAACCTGAACTCACTACTCCACCGCCATGTTCCCCGGCTTACCAGTCTCCTATATTTCAAAATTCGCCTTTGCCACCTAGCATCTCCCAAGTAACTGCCTTTTATTCCAGTTCGCTACCCGGAGCCATACGCGCTGGGATGGAAGTAACTGAAGCTTATGGTAAGTTTGTTTGCTATGCACTGTGTTAATCATCTTAATTTTTCTGAATGTCTATAAATTCTAAAGGCCGCTGCAAAGTTCTTTCCAAAACGCCTCTACATAGGCGTGTACGGGGGTGAAAGCCGTAATTATCCTTATTTGCTAAGGAAGGGCAAAATAAGCATGACCTTTGAGTCAAATAAGTAAAATATTAAATTGATACAAAAGAGCGTAGTGGAATAAATTTGAAATAAATTAAAAGGAGCAATTCTTAATTAAGTTACAGTATTGGCACAGAATCTAAATGTGTCCCTTTAACTGTTTTGATTATTTATATTTAAATTAACTATTGATAAATTCAACTGATAATCATTAAATTTTTTAGACTCTCAAGATCTGGAAAACAGTCAATTTAGCCATTCGCCTAGCAGTAATGGTAATAATATATTAAATTGATATTAACTTCTTAATGAAATTAACAAATAGTAAATTTTTAGATTTAATCATGGACATCCCACCAAGAGCTTTGGGACCTTCTAGCATCAATGCACATGGTACTGTCTAAAGCGTAAATAAATTTTTAATTAAATCTATTATATAAATTATATTTAAAGAAGAGTACGCTAGTCACCTTGAGGAATCTCTGAAGCAGAAAAATAACGAAATTGAGAGACTAAGGAATGTCATCAAGAATGGGGAAAAGTGCCAAAGGTGTTCATTAATAGATGAAAAAGGCAAGTTGATAAGCTTGTGTTATTAAAAGAGGGGGACCCTTAAAGGGAAAGTGAAGTAACCTAAAGAGTAAAAGTGTAAGATTTTATTATAGTAGATTAATAATTTTTTATTATTTAGTTTGACTGATCAAAGGGAGAATAATTATTTTATAGAGGCGTGCGAGCCCTAAATTTTAGACTTCGAGCCGAGCTCGAGCTCTTGAAAATTTTCCTTATTAAGCTGGGAGTCGAGCTCGAGCCCAGAAAAGTTTCCTTTATAGAGCTAGGAGTCAAGCTCAGGCCCGGGATTTTCCTTATCGAGCTTTTACGCTTTGATATAATTTTATTAAGCTTTAAAATTGGTTATTTCAAGCGTTTAGCGAGCTAATAATGTTTTTGCAAGCCTTATAGAATAAAAATAGGAGTTAAAGAAGGCTGACAGTACAAGATGAAATTCGAGAATCTTTTTTTTGTTTGTGATAAGGTCGTCTTTGTTCAGGGCTAACAGCTTTTATTTAGCTTATGAACCCTTACAAGCTCTAGATTTTGGGACTCTTATCAAGCTTCGAGCCGAGCGCTCGCACACCTCTATTATTTTACCAAAGTTTAACCGCAAACCATTATTATAATCGTTACCCTTTAATTAAACCCAGTATGTTTATATAATACAGCTATAAATGAGCTGGATCACTTAAAGGGAGAATACAACATAATAAAAAGGTTTTTTTTTTCATCGCTTCCTTGTCGTTTCAATAAGCCTAAAATGTTTACGAAACAACAAACACTAAACTAGAAAAAAATTTAAAATTAACCCGGTAAATTGGCTTAGCCGGATTCATAGAGATCCTGATTTGCAAAGGCCCGTCGTTGACGTGAGATCTCCATGAGACTAACAAATGCATTCGATTGGTCGCTAGACGTTATATGCGAGGAAATCAGGATCTCCATGAATTCAGATAAGCCTATTTTCCGTGTAAGTTTTAAATTTATATCTAGTTTAATATTTGTTCGTAAATTTTTCATTAGTGGATTAAGTCTATTTAAACAATAAGAAATCGATAAAAGTCATTTCTTCATAGGTTTCATTCTCCCTTTAAGGTATGATGCGCCCAACAAACTTAGTTGAGGCCAGATGAAAGTATCTTAAATTTCGAATTGACAATATTCCTATTCAGCGCCATCTATGTTAGTAGGCCAAGGCTTAGCGAGCTATAAGGAATAAATTATATGTATGTTATTTTTACCTAATGTAAAAATCAACTTTTTGAACATATTTCAAGTCGATTTCATTCTCTCCTCTCGAATAATATTTAATAAAGAATCTTTTTGTTCGAAGCTGGTAAATTCAGATCTAGCAGAAATATGTTTTAGATGGAGAAAAATCCTGCAAATAGTGCAATCTGATTGGTGCCACCACTCGCTAGTTCAATGTGGTCGATATCACACCGACGGTGCTTAATAGGAATATGGCCAATTGAGGATTTTAGATATTATTAGGGTCTCATATCACTTTAAACCAAGATTAATGAAGCCTTTTCAGTTCAAAATTAACTGGTTTGCGTAGTACAATTTTGGTAATTTTGTTTTATTTTTATTTGGGTTTTGGTTATGGGTATAGTCGCCCCAACGAAAGAAGAGCCCTGAGAAAAACGTCCGAAATGGGGTCGCCACCATCGACCCCATAGTTATTAATCAACTTTTCTCTCGCGATGTCTGTCTGCAATATCGTCTGCTATCGAGATTGAGTGGATAAGTTCGGTGTTATTGAACGTCGGCTTTTTGCAGTGTATATGCTGTTATATTTGGTTTATTGCGATAAAGTATTCTGTATAATTCATAACATAACGAAACAACATTAGAAAGTACACCAGTACTAGTTTTTTGTTTATTACGATTAACCTCTGAATTTAAAAACATTGAATATTTAAGGAAAGACACTATTAGTGAAAAAAAAAATATAATCAAAAATTAATGTAATTGTCTTAGAATTCAAGCACACTCTTTGCCCGTTTAGTTCGAATATTAATCGGAGTCTTCGCTGTCATCTTGCATGTTGATAATAAGAGGTTCAATCGCGGTTTCGATGATGGCATCTTTTTCCCAGTACTTTTCAATTTAAAAAATATTCAATTATAGGGGCGCCTTCTACACAGTATTATCGTAAAAACATACACCCTAAAATCTGTATAAATATTTTTCAGTCATTTTTTTCGATTTCACAGTCACTTTGATCTCTTTTCGTGTTCACTGTCACTTTGGTTTTACGCCACTACATACTTTTCGTCATTTCCAACGGGCGCGATCCTATGGGAGGGCGTGTAGCTAAACATTCTTCACCTATTTCCACGGTTGAGGCCTATATCTTTCTTCACTATGAAGTCCCGTTACCCCTTCATTCAAAAAACATCTACCCCACCATGAAAATCAGTAACCGGTTTCAGTTGACAGTGGTAACTGAATAGATGGCTCTATGAAGAATCATATACACTAATATAGAAACGGATAAAAGAGCCGTTAAAAAGCACCCATTTGTATTGCTAATGTTGCCTTTTTCCAAGGTTGGTTTAAAATATAGGATTTTCTATACTTTTGCCAACCTCGAAACTAACAAAAAGAGTCGTTAAATAGAACCCCTTTCTACGACAGATGTTGCCTTTTGTCAAGGGTGGAACGTATATAGGGTTTATAGATTCAACTATTGCGATCCTAATGGCTCTCTGCTATGACTCCCCTTTCCAATAGCGCACTACTTACTTCTTTATGAGATTAAGCATTATGAAACCATCCCCGTTAGGTTCTCCCCTTACGCCAGCTTAGCTTGAAAATTTATAGTTTTTCACAAACACATCTCCAACTATCCGAGGATCTAGCTCACAGTTTTGTAATATCGCCACCAATAGAGACGTTTATCATTAGAAATAAAATGCCATTTAGTCGGAAACGAAAACGTTCGAGCACAGAATTTTTTGATAAAAATATATCCTACCATGAAAGTTCTGACGTTGACGAATGTACTTCAAGCAGTGATGATGGAAATGAATGCGGTGAAAGAGAAGTTAGCGATAACGAAGGTTTCAAATTTGAAGATTCAAGCGATGAATCATTTACAAGTGAAGATGGAAGTGAGACTGGAAAATATACCTTATCGAACAATTGGAGGCAGGTCCGAAACTGTTATTCAAATGGGAATGACGTTAAAGACGGCCCAAATCATTGCAAAGGTAAATATTTTAGACTATTTTAAGATCTTAAAGCAATATAGAATGGTATAGTTGTTAATATTTCTATTATTTACTAAATTTCCAGAATCTGAGGATGAAAATCGTGGTCATGGTGATAGTGATCGTGGGGTTCGTGATCTTGGAGGTATTGTTAGTGATCACGGTGAAAGTGGCCGGCGTAGTAATAGTGATCACGGTGATAGTGGCCGCCACAGTGATAGTGATGAAGAGAGTATTGATAATGATAATGAAAATGGTGATGATGAGCTTTTGTATTTAAATGCCCCAATCAAGGTGCAAGAAAGCGCGTTGGCAATTTTATTCTTCGCCTTGCGTTATGCTCTAACCAAGGAAGCTTTTAACTCTCTGCTTCAACTAATTAGTTTGCATAAACCCGATGAAAATCTTTTGCCGAAGTCCCTTTATTTATTTCAAAAACTATTTAAAAGTTCGATCAGGAGAAATTACAACAGGTACTGCTCAGATTGTTTCTCATCAATGGATGGTAACAAGCTGAGCTGTACAAATTGTGGTAAAGAGTTTAATAAAAGAGTCTCTAATTATTTCATATCTTTGAACATCATTGATCAGCTACAAAGTTTGTTTTCTCGAAAAGGCTTCAAAGATTTGCTCCTGCGCCGATTTCATCGAGGTGAAGATGAAAACAAAGTAGCTGACATTTATGACGGCGATATATACCTAAATGAATATAGGGACAAAAACGATCCAAACTCCATATCATTTATGTGGAATACCGACGGTGTTCCTTTATTCGAAAGTTCATCATCCAACATTTGGCCTCTATATTTAATGATAAACGAGCTCCCTTATAACTCGCGAATTAAGAAGGAAAACGTTATTTTAGCCGGATTATGGTTTGGAACGTCAAAACCAGCCATGAATATATGATAATTTGAGAGAACTGTCAACTGGAGTTCATTTTGATTTTTTTGAAAACCCAGAACCAGTTTTAATTAAAGCTTCCCTTCTTTGTGGCACGTGTGACTTGCCGGCGAAGTGTTCCGTTTTGAACATGAAACAATTCAACGGAGAATTTGGATGTCACACTTGTAAACAAAAAGGAGAAATTTACCGTGGTGAAAATGGTCGTGGACCCCGAGTTTATCCATTTCATGAAAGAAACGTTGACGGACCGCTAAGAACTAACGATGAATTTATAGAAATGGGTTTAACAGCTCTTAACACAGGTAATCCTGTATTCGCTGTTAAAGGGCAAACAATTTTGACGCATTTGGTCAACGACGCTATTAACTCTACGTCTTTTGACGTGATGCATGCGTCTTATCTTAGTCAGGCACGAAAAATGTGCAGCTTGTGGTTTGACAGTCAGTAGAGTAATTGCCAGTTCTCTATTTCAAAATTTGTAGACACTATTAGCCTAAGGATTTCAAAACATTGCGTGCCCCACTTCGTCCAAAGAATACCTCGACCTTTAAAAGATTTAAAATATTGGAAAGCTTCAGAGTTTAAATATTGGCTTCTTTATTATTCGATTCCCATTTTGTCAGGAATTCTTAGTGTCGAGTTTTTGCGCCACCACGCGTTACTAGTCATTGCTATTTTTACTTTGAATCAACAAAGTATATCTACCATGGAAATCAGTAAAGCGGAAAAAATGCTATGGCAATACGTATCTCAATTTAAGGATTTATATGGAAGGAAAAATATGACTGCCAACTTACATGCTCATGTGCATGCTGCCAAATGCGTGAGGAAACTTGGTCCTTTATGGGCCAGTTCCTGTTTCCCATTCGAAACTTTGAATGGCTTGCTACTTAAAATGGTTCATGGCACGCAATACGCTCAACTACAAATAATTAATACCACCTCTATCGTCCTAAATTTACCTAAATTATTATACAGATTAGACGATAGGTCTAATGTTTTTAATTATTGTAAAAAGTTGTCTATGGTTGGGAAAAGATTCAAAGTTTCGGAAATGACCGGCGACGGTTACTTAGTAGTAGGAAAAATTAAAAAATTTCAAGATGTACCTTTAGTACTTAAATTACCTTTATTAGAGTTGCATGGTGAATTAGGGAATGACATTTGGTTCTTTCACCGATTGAAGAAAGATAAATATTTGTATGTTTCCAAATCATATTCCCGCCAAGGAAAACAAAAATCCCACTTCATTATTTTCATGCACAATGGCAGCAAATTGTTTGGTGATATTCATTGGTTTTTGAGGCATCAACCTTGCTACTGCGAACTTGAAAATTGCCAATGTATATTCAAATACGGAGCTATAGTAAAAAAAATCAATGTCACGCATTTAAAAGTAAATGACTTAACATTGCCTCATATACTTTTGTTTAAGGATGAGTGTGAATTTATTGCAGTGGATTTGAAAAACATTATTTTGGCGTGTTTTTCATTTACGGTAAATGAAGTTCGCTATATTTCTGTACCAGCCAATGAAGTTGATAACGAGTAATTATTAATCGACTATGACTATAAGAGTAACAAGATGGTCAAGCCCATAATAAGCCACACCACTTATGATATGAAACAGGATACAAAATAATTTCCGTATAAACCGGAAACGGGTAGAGAGTCAAGTCAAACTTTTTCATTTTTCAATTCAAACTTTTTCATTTTTCAATTCAAACTTTTTCATTTTTCAAGTCAAACTTTTTCATTTTTCAAGTCAAACTTTTTCATTTTTCAAGTCAACCTTTTTCATTTTTCAAGTCAAACTTTTTCATGTTTTCAAGTCAAACTTTTTCATTTTTCAAGTCAAACTTTTTCATTTTTCAAGTCAAACTTTTTCATTTTTCAAGTCAAACTTTTTCATTTTTCAAGTCACTTTTTCATTTTTCAAGTCAAACTTTTTCATTTTTCAAGTCAAACTTTTTCATTTTTCAAGTCAAACTTTTTCATTTTTCAAGTCAAACTTTTTCATTTTTCAAGTCAAACTTTTTCATTTTTCAAGTCAAACTTTTTCATTTTTCAAGTCAAACTTTTTCATTTTTCAAGTCAAACTTTTTCATTTTTCAAGTCAACCTTTTTCATTTTTCAAGTCAAACTTTTTCATGTTTTCAAGTCAAACTTTTTCATTTTTCAAGTCAAACTTTTTCATTTTTCAAGTCAAACTTTTTCATTTTTCAAGTCAAACTTTTTCATTTTTCAAGTCAAACTTTTTCATTTTTCAAGTCAAACTTTTTCATTTTTCAAGTCAAACTTTTTCATTTTTCAAGTCAAACTTTTTCATTTTTCAAGTCAAACTTTTTCATTTTTCAAGTCAAACTTTTTCATTTTTCAAGTCAAACTTTTTCATTTTTCAAGTCAAACTTTTTCATTTTTCAAGTCAAACTTCATTTTTCAAGTCAAACTTTTTCATTTTTCAAGTCACTTTTTCATTTTTCAAGTCAAACTTTTTCATTTTTCAAGTCAAACTTTTTCATTTTTCAAGTCAAAATTTTTCATTTTTCAAGTCAAAATTTTTCATTTTTCAAGTCAAAATTTTTCATTTTTCAAGTCAAAATTTTTCATTTTTCAAGTCAAACTTTTTCATTTTTCAAGTCAAACTTTTTCATTTTTCAAGTCAAACTTTTTCATTTTTCAAGTCAAACTTTTTCATTTTTCAAGTCAAACCTTTTCATTTTTCAAGTCAAACCATTTCATTTTTCAAGTCAAACTTTATTTTTAAATAAGCATCCTCCATGTTATAAGTTTGGCATCCTCCATTGTTTTTAATGTTTTCCATCCTCCAAGTTTTAAAAGATTTTTTAGCTTGGTTTTGTCATACGCGACTTCCTGTTTCTTGGTTTAAAAATAATTTAATATTTGCTTATATAGAACGTGTGGCAAACTTTAGTCATAGTGCCATGGTCGAGCGGTTAAAGCCGTCAAATATACGCAAATTTAATAATCAATTACAATCCAGGTTCGAACCCTGGTGGGGTCAAAAAGGATAAAAAAAATGTAATAGGATAGATGGAAAGAGAATGAATAGACGAATGTATTTCAGTACTTTGTTCAGTCAAATTAATGTAGTAATTAGTAATTTACATTTACTTAAAAGCTATTTATGCGTTATTACGATTACTAATTTTTCTACTCTTTGACGATTTTCGTCATTTCTTGGGACATCTGACTTCAGACTTCAAACTTCAGACAGCACGGGTCATAGTAAGAGCCTACACCACTGTGTGGCTAAAAAACCAAACTCTTAACGATAATTCACGGAGATTCGTAACTACGATATAATTTATATTGACGAGTTTTGGTGTTTTTACAGGATTATTATGTGGTACGTCATAATCCATAAATAATTGATTGTTCCCAATGTATTATCCATTCAGATCGTGTTATATTAATTCATTTTGAAGTTTAATCGGTTCACATTTTCAATTTCTTTTTGTTTTCAAGTATATGTTTCCACTTTTTAACAATGAATTATATTTGGTAGTATTTGTTTTTATGTATATTTTTTCTACCCATACGAAAGTTTTTAAATTTTGAAATTTTTCTTTAATTTTATTTTTGGTAGTTTTTGTATGTTTTTCTCCAAATTTTTCTTTAAATGAAATTTATTTTCTTACATATACTAGTTTATATATTTGGATTTTATTTTGCAGTACTTTTTTTGGTTTTGTTATTTCTTGCCCTTTGTAATTTTTCACTGAACACTATTTTATATGGTATAATTATTAAATTACCAATAATCTTCACTATCAAACAGTAATTTTTATTTAAATATACAATGATGACAAGAGAACCTTATTTAACTTTAATTTGCATAATCGAAAAATAAATATATGTATCTATAAATATATATAAATCTGTTCAAGCTAAACTGGCGTAAAGATAAAACCTTAGGCGGATTGTTACGTAATGATTCATTTCGTAAAGGAAAAGTAGTCTCCGCCAACTGGTTTTTGTGAAAAACCTTTGGGAAAGGGAGAGTCATAAGCATCCTAACTAAAAAGCTTCCTTCTATCGCCCTCTTCCCTTGTGTCCATAAAAGCGGCGACATATTGCTATACCAGTATTACTGATCAGCAGTGAAATCTCAGAGCCGTTATAAGCTCGCAATTCATTAACCTCTGTCAACTGATATTGGCTGAGGTGAGGGGATGAAGGTTGAATGAAAGTGGAACAGGTTCACATCAAATCGAAGTAAATAATGCGTAGACTGGAGAATCAGCTTTATCTTTCAACACGTATAAACTAAGCTCCCTTCTTTCTTCCTGCCTTTTTCTTTATTTCCTCAACTATGTTGTGCTGCAGAGAGTAGTTTCGCAATATGTATCAGCTTCAGCTTGGAAATTTTTGTAAATTGAACATAACTAAAGACCTTTTGCGGATGGGCGTGTCATCCCCCTTTTTTTGCGGTAGGAAAATATTCTCTACGAGGCATAAAGCTAGAAAAGGTGCGAAATGTCACGAAAGTCCGCTTTATCCTTTTGGTTGGGAGATAACGGCGGCCCCCAGTGAAAAATATCCGGCAAAAATGTATACATACTGGTTGGGCTGTTTGGGATAAAGGAATTTTTCTACAAAATTGGCTGATTTTAGGGGATTTTAACGATTGTTTTTTTCTACCAAAAATATTATTCAAGCTTGACCAGAATTCGCTTGAACTCTACAGTACAAAATGCCAAATTCAGCAAAGCCGCGAGGAAAATAATATTACAAGGTCGGATTGTTTAGTTATTTTTCCCTTCCGTCAATGTTATACCACGTGTTCAGTGAATTTTCCATGTATTTTTGGAAATTTTCACAGTGGATGTGCCACTTTATTGTAATTCTATGTAGCCAACCCTCTTTATTATAGTCCACCTTAGTTTGCAGCACGTACACACTTATGCTACATAACAATATGAGGCGGGAATTCATATATAAAAATTAACGGAATGATCTTTTCCAATATGTATTCATTTTAATCCCGTTAAACTTTTATCTCATAATAGCTTGGGAACATACTCAATATTTATTTTAAAAAATTTTAACTACACGTTGAAGATTAATTTGTGTAGCCTCATGGCGCGCTTCGTTTAAATATTATATTTCTATAAAAAGGGAAATCCTATACTATTCTTCAGCCTTGGAAGGTTAAATAATCGGCGGTAAATATAACCTGTTTTTGGGGAAATGTACTAGGTTTTTAAGGCTAGCATCAAATATAGGATTTCCCCAATCTTGGAACCAACAAATAAGATATAGTGCTGCCATCTTAGAAGTTCAATTGTAATTTATCATTTTAATAATAATTAATGACATATTCTAATATCCCAAAGTGATCTATCAATTAATTAGGCCAGAGTACCTAAAACTGATAAGTTAGATTTTGTTTACAAAATAATTTATCATCTCGTGACTTTGAGTCTCTGAACCTGTAACAAAAATGGAGGAATAGTTTTCCTTCCTCGCTCGTGCAATATTAGTTCTTTCGAGTGATATATATTCTTGGTGCCATGTCATATATGAAAATAATTTGCTATGTGTCGAACAGTTTTACCTTCATGCAGTTCTATCTCTATGAAAAAAAGCTTTGATTTTTGTCTTTTCCGCTGAACTCTTAGCCTGCCTCAATATTTAAACAATTTTCGGGTAATTTTATGTTCAATTTTGGTTGGGCTATTTTTAATTGATTGAAAGCAATTTTTGGACAGTTCCATTTTAATATAAATCGTCAAAACCACTATCGACTTTCGTGCAGATCTATCTCTATTATAAAATCGTTTCCGCTGAATTACTCTCCGCAGGTCTAAATAGTTACACCCAATGTTTCGGTTGCTTTTGGTTGCGTGATTTTTAAATGATTTAATAGCAACTTTTCGACCCTTCAATTTCAGTATAAATCGAAAAAAGGTTAACAAATCTGGTTGTGCTTGGTAGCTTGAGAGTTGCTACAAAAACTGATGGTAGCTCTAAAGTTGTGTGAGAGATGCCTACTCGTTGCGTTGCATTTTCGTAAGGGAAATTCTAAGGATTTCGCCCTTTTCACGGCTACATCGATTTTTAAAAGCCGCAATCAAAATATATGCTTTGCAAATTAGTTTATCTCCCTAAGCAGGTAACATAATTTTAGGGTGATAAGTTTTTAAGTTCAAAATTAAATATGAACGTAAGATTGTGAAAAGCTTTTTCGCGTACAATTTGGTTCTTCAACCATTAACTCGTGTAAGTTTCGAAATTTTGGGAGAGAAGTTTTCCTGCCGTTTTCCAAATGTCGTTCAAATTTAATTTTAATTCATTTTCTACTCTGTGTCTGTATAATTGTATTTTTCTTTATAATTGTATTTCTTCTCGCAACCATCCATAATAGGCTACGCCTTTGTCGTTGCCTACAGGGTTAGGTTAGATTATGTTTCTCGGAGAGATAATTATTTGGTTACTCAACTTGTTAATACAACTTACAATGATACGTTCACACATGTCACTTTAAATGAAAACGTTTTCGAATTTTTTTCAACATTAAAATATTTTGCAACGCAATTATTTTTTTTTTATTGACAAACTAACTCTAAAGTTCACCCAGACTACTTTTTACAAAGGGACAAATATTAGTTGAAATGCCTTGTTGCCACGAAACAAATAGGAAAAGGTTACCTTTAACGTAAGTACTACCCTTACGAAAATAATTTGCTCTAAAATAGCTCTTTTCTTGCTCTTTTAACTCCTAAACAAGTCTGATATTGCTCTTAGCCGATTGGGAGTTTAAATTTTCATTCGCAAGACCAAAATCAGTCGTTTCACAGACCTCTTTATATGCTTTTATTTTTAGATGATTCTTACTTTCAGACCAAATTAAGATTAATGTTTCATCTAATCAAAGCTTCAATCAAGGACATTTCCAGATGGTCTGGTTGGAAGACCTCTTTCCTGCTCTTATAACCTCTTAAACTCATCACTCATACTTAAGGATTTTTGCACAATCTTATATGAAGACCAAAATAGTGTTCTTCTTGAAAACTTAAAAACTCAATTTTGAAGACCTCTTTCGATGAGACGTGTTAAGACGATCTTGCTAACTGTAAGATTCTAGCCTTAAATATTCTCAAAAGATCTAACTTAAAGAACTATTACACAAAGATGTAAAAAGACTATTTACGTATACGATTTCAGACTATAAAGACCCATATTTAAGATCTCTTAACAAAAAGACCTTAAAAGTCCTGATTTTAGTTTATTTAGCTTTACATTATGTAAGGCCTAGTTTTAAGACATCTTACAAAAAGACCCTTTAAGATGCATTCATTTTAGAGACTGTAAGGTCTATCTTGAAGACTTCTGACAAAAAGATCTCTAATACCTTTTAAGATGCGTTCATGTTAGAGACAAAAAGGTCTGTCTTTAAGACCTCTTACAAAAGCCTATTTAAAGATCATTTAAGATGTATTCATTATAGTCACTGAAAGGCCTATTTATAAGACCTCTTACAAAAATACCCTAAATACTTTTTAAGATGCATTTATTTTAGAGATTGAAACGTCTATCTATAAGACCTCTTACAAAAATACCTTTTAAGATGCATTCCTGTTAGAGAAAACAAGGTCTATATTTAAGTCCTCCTGCAAATACACATTTAAAGACCCTTTAAGATGCATTCACTTTTGGGAATGAAAGGCCTATTTATAAGACCTCTTGCAAAAAGACCCTACAGACATTTTAAGATGCATTCATTTTAGAGATTGAAACGTCTATCTATAAGACCTCTTACAAAAAGACCTTTTAAGATGCATTCATGTTAGAGACAACAAGATCTATATTGAAGACCTCTTGCAAAAACACATTTAAAGACCCTTTAAGACGCATTTAGTTTAGAGACTGAAAGGCCTATTTATAAGACCTCTTGCAAAAAGACCTTCAAGACATTTTAAGATGAATTCATTTTACAGATTGAAACGTCTATCTATAAGACCTCTTACAAAAAGACCTTTTTTGATGCATTCATGTTAGAGAAAACAAGGTCTATATTTAAGACCTCTTGCAAAAACACATTTAAAGACCCTTTAAGATGCATTTATTTTAGACTCTGAAAGGCCTATTTATAAGACCTCCTGCAAAAAGATCCTAAAGACCTTTTAAGATGCATTTATTTTAGAGATTGAAAGGCCTATATATAATATCTCTTATAAAAATACCTTTTAAGACCTTTTAGCATTTTCACGACCCGATCATACTTTTAATGAATCAGTACAATATAGGCAATCCTCAGAAAATTTTAACTTGGCCTAACTAGTCTTTGGCTAAGTGCTAAATTTCCCATGACCCCTGCCATTCGCTCTTTTTGTTTGTAAGAAATTTTTGTTCGTTCCCACGGGTCATAGTTTAGGGCGATAAATAGCCAGTTCGAGAGAACATCGTCGTTCGGCATACAATAAATTGTCATTATTTATGCCTATAAAGATTAAACTATGTCAATACTTCGGTTAATAATATATCATCCAAGGATGAAGGTATAAACGATTTAAAATTTTTGCTATGTCTATCGTAAACTTGGTTGGGGTAACAAAATCCCTGGGAGATATTTTTTTAACAAAGAGCGGATAAAGACACGTACGCCTTTACTCTACCCCTTTTTCCTCTAGTACCAAAACCCAACCGATTTTTCGGTATGTACCCATTTCGCCCAAAATGATCTATTCCCATTTCGCCCAAGGCATTTTTTGCCCAAAATTATCTATTCCCATTTCGCCCAATCCTACTTTGCCCAATCGCTTTATCATTTGGCCCTAAATTATCTCTTCCCATTTTGCCCAAAGTAAAAATTCCTTTTCTCAATTCGCCCAATCCCAATTTGCCCAATCGTTTTATCAGTTAGCCTAGAATTATCTATTCCCATTTCGCCCAACCCAAAAATTTCTCTTCCCTTTTCGCCTAAAACGATTAAAGCTTAAATCTTTTAAAATTTAAAGTCTTAGTAGGCCAAAAAAGTGACTTTTATTTAATTTAGGTTAGGTTAGGTTGGGTTAGGTTAGGTTAGGTTAGGTTGGGGGAAAAAAGTGGAAAAATGTGACTTGGGCATAATGAGATTGGTCCAAATCACAATTGGGCGAAACGAGATTGGGCGAGAAGACATTAGGCCAAATGGGAATTGGGCCAAATGGGAATTGGGCCAACGGGAATTGGGCGAAAAGAAATTGGGCGAAAAGAAATTGGGCCAAATGGGATTTGGGCGAAAAGAAATTGGGCGAAATGGGAATTGGGCGAAATGAAATTGTACGAAAAGAAACTGGGCGAAATGGGAATTGGGCGAAATGAAATTGGGCGGAAAAAAATTGGGCGAAATGGGGGTAGACCGATTTTTCTCCCCCATCAAAGTTCAAAAAACACAAGAGTCTAAAAGGAGACTAATTTTAGATCATTTTAGCTTTATTAGTTCTAACACCTCTTTGAAAAAGACGCTTTTTTCCCGCCAAACTTATTGCGCACGCGCACAAAAGGGGCGTCAGAGCACAGAGCTACCTCCGTGACCTCGCCAGTTGCCATAGTTCAGAAAGGAAAGAGAGTCGCGCTGAGACAAGTTCATTTTTAAAAGCGCTCTAATCGAAACTAAAACGATTGTATTAAATCACTATTTTAACATGTAGGAATTCGCAGTTTCTAATTATTGAACTATACAAGCTCTTTTCGCCGCCACTTAATTCCAGTTGTCTTAGCAAATGCAGTATATCAAAGCAAGCAATTGTCGAGTGGGTTAGGAACAAAAGCCTGAGTATAGTCGCTTTATTATTGATAAGGCGGACAGAGTTTTTGGCAAGAAAACTATTGTGAAACGGAATAAAAACGTATCAAGCAGAAGTACTTAAAATAAGCGGTAAGTCAAAATTTATAATATATTTTCAAACTGTATTCTAGGAGTGGCTAAATGCGCGCTTCTTTTCTGGGGAGCGAAGCCAGGTTTAATCAAATTAATTTAGGTTTAGAACAGGGTGGGTTAAGTAAACACGGTCTTCTTGAACTCTCCTCGAGTCTATTTTCACCACATTTTGTTTTCATTCCCCAGAAAAAAAGGTGCACATTTTTCAACTTGTTATATTTCTTGTATTTATCATTAACTTGGTTCGTATTCTTGGTTGAATACTCCTATCAAGGTTCGTATTCTTGGTTGAATACTCCTATCAAGAATCCTAAAGATAACACGAATCAAACAAAGAATTCACTACAAAAGACCAAGAATTAAGTCTGAAAAGGAAAGGAAAAGTGCAACTGAAAAGGAAGTAACTTTGTTCAACAGTCAAAAACTGAAAGAAGTCTTAAAAATGGCATCACTCCAGGATACTTTTAAAGATACACCGTATAATTAATCTCTTCGAAAAGAAACCACCGATCACAGCCCGTGACAGACTATCCCCGAAATTTAAAATATTCGTTAAGAATTTGGAAGACGCGCTTTTAGGCCTAAAACTGCAACCTTGTAACATTCGATATCAATTAACCAGGACGTTTTGTTTAGTTTAATTAATATCCTTAGACTTCTATTAACATATGCCATCGAATAAAATTTACTTGTTTCGATATTTCATTCTTCATTTAAACAAATATGGTGCGTGACTATTAAAATTGTATTTCAAACTAGAAATTTAAAATGCTTTGATTGTTGAATTGAATTAAATGATTCAAATTGTTAAATGTAATTAATTTTAATAAATAAAGAATTTTGAACATCTCCAAAACAGACATCTTTAGAACATCTCCAAAACAGACGTCTTTTGAACATCTCCGAAACAGACGTCTTTTGAACATCTCCGAAACAGACGTCTTTTGAAAATCTCTGAAACAGACTTAAATAGACGTCTTTTGAACATCTTTAAAACAGACGTCTTGTGAACAGCTCTATATTAGACGTTCGTTTCGACTGGGAGATCTTAAAATAAGACGCCTGAAGTTCGTCTTCAAATTAGACTCGTGTAGATCATTATTCTAAAGGCTTTAAAAGAAGCACTAAAGAGCTCTATTACCAAGAAGTATATGGTCTTTTCGGAGTAAGAGGTTCAAAAAAAGTTAGACGTCTAGAAGAGCGCTAGAATCGCTCTTGTAGCGCTCTTCTAGACGTCTTACATTTTTTGAACCTCTAACTCGGAAACGCTCGGAAAAGACCTTTTAGTTCTAAACTGCAGATTAATTATTTTCGTAAGGGTAGGTTAGTTAATCCTTCGTATTAGCACATACCCCCAACTAGTTAATCCCTCAAGCTATCCCGCCCATCTGGTAGTCTTTAAGACAAGGTTAGTTAATCCCTGGTATTAGCCCATACCTCACACTAGCTAATCCCTCGAGCTACCCCGTGCATCTGGTATTCTTTAAGGTAAAGTTAGGTTAGTTATTCCTTTTAATTAGCCGATCCGTTCAAGTAGTTAATCCTTAGCTCGGGATATTAGTAATATTTTAGGTAATGCTAGGTTAGGTTAGTTATTTCCTCGAATTAGCCCATCCTTCCAGCTAGTTAATCCCTCGGGCTACCCATTCCATCATGTTATCTTTAAGGTAAGGTTAAATTAGGTTAATTAATCCCTGGAAATAGCCCATCCCTCCAACTAGGTAATCACTAGCTCGGGCGAACAAGTTTTAGGAAAGATTTGGTTAGGTTAGTTAATCCCTTGAATTAGCCCGTCCCTCTTTTACTACTTTAGGTCAGGTTAGGTTAGTTAATCTCTGTCATTCGAGATTTGTACCAGGGTCTCAATTACGAAGAGATTGAAGCCTCAAATAAACGTTTTAATTTCCATTCAGCAGTAGTAAGAATTAAGGTTCAATAGACGTATAAAGCAAAATAAAGGAATGTGGAAAAGGGGTATATTTTTGTTGAAAAAAGGAAAGAAATTAGACAAAAAAGAGGTTGCTTCGCACCCTTAAAAGGGCTCTTTATCTAACTCGAATCAAACCCGTAAAGGGAAAGAAATTAATTGTTTGATAAATAGCAATTTTATACCTTTAAAATTGTAGTTAGTAGATTTAATCTACTACTTCAAATTTTTTATTATTATTATATATTTTCCAAAAAACGGATAAAGACGACCTATGAGAGCTATTATTTCGCGTTTTTAAACCGTAAACGATCTTATTTTCCTTCTCATAGTATCATTTTGTTTATTTAAGTGTTGGATTTTAATTGTTTACAAGTTTTATTTACCATTTGGGTTGATATATTAAGAAAACTGAGTTTAATTCACGAGGCTTAGTTTAGTGCCTTCAAATGGATATTAATATTATTTCTAAACAAAGTTATTTATCGTGCGTCGTAGCTAACTTAGTATCGCGTCGAGCTGTGGTTCAGAGGTTTGAGTGTTCGAGACTCGTTTGCTGTTTTATTAAAGGTAAAGTTTGAGCTAATACATTCTTGGGCTTAAAACAATTCAAATGCGTATAGAAATACAATCCAACAGTTAAAAAACTTTGAAAAGCTTTCAATTTAATTAAATATGCTGAAAAAGGTTTCTTAGTTCTAAAATACGGACGCCGCCATGTTCCCCCTTTTTTTAAATCTGAGTTTTGGTCTGAATCAGGTTTAAATTTCAGCACATTAAGATTTTAGCTATACCCGTAGAGGTAAGATAACAAGCAATTCAGATTCGTACGTGCTGAAACCTCTGCCAGACCTCTTCGTTTAGGAGAACGAGGAGCCGTACCAATTTTTCATTGGCTGAGAGAAACGTACACCGACCAACGAGAATCTTACAATTAAAATCGTCTGTAGGCTTGGGATTTAGGGTTAATAGATCTTAACTTCTTAGTTAATGCAGCAACCCAGCAGCTAGATAATGCCTCGTACAAACCCATTTGAAGTTGAGCCAGAATTTACGGAAGCCGAATTGAGGGAGAGAGAAATTCAGCAAGAAAATGAGTTAGTTAATAATCAAGAGGCCCAAATAAATATTGCCCAACTAAGAAACAACTGTTCGTGTGGGAAATGCCTCCCTGAATGGCTAGGCCTTGGTGAAGATGATGAGATCATTGAAAATATGAGAAAGTATTTAAACTGGAAAGATGCTCGTGGAGGTTTTATTTGCTGCAAACAAATTAGAGAAATAAACACTTTTTTAAGTGAGACAGACGATCCATTAGGCCCAGCTACATGTGTAACTTGTGACATTGACTTTAAATCCATGTGTCAAAGAAAGCGAGCTTTAAGAGCTACCTACAGGAGCTACCTACATTCTCGAAGAAGGCCATTTCCCGTGAATTTTTCAAACAGGTATTAATTTTAAAGAAGAAAATCTAGATAAAGTCCTAGTAAAAATGGTATTTGTTAGGTTCACGATTTCGTAAATAATACATGAAATTCTCGTCTATATTGAAGAGTTTCGAAACAAACATCTTACCAACCTCAGTGCGACTTTTAAGAGGTTTGCATATGTTCTTTAAATATTGTAAAGTAACTAATAAAATATTATTTCAGAACGTATCGATATGCAGCGTTTCGCACATACACTAATTTAGTTTTTCCGAGACTCGGGAGAGGGAATCGTAGAGCGGTTCCTTTATGCGCTCTATTAGATATAAGAAAGAATTTTCCCGAAGATAATGTAAATCAGTATACGAGCTATACGCCTGGCATGAATATCGCAGAATTTAGGGCTAATTAAATTAATGTTTAAAAATATATATATTATAAATGAATCTGCGGAGAATTTATATTAAATATTTTTAATGCTTATTAGTTTGAATTAAATGGGTGTATTGTTTTCAAAACTTTAATTATAGTAAAAAATGAATGTTAGGAAACTTCAAAGTAATTTTCTAATTTTTGCATTTGGTTTTTAATAGTTTAAAACAGACGTCTCCTTTTTGCTGCTTCAATTAAATTTTGTTTGTCTGGTCGTGGAATTGGAGCTATATATTAGGTCGTTTTGTTGTTTTGCTTAGATTGGCGAGCGGGATATCATCTTCATCAGTTAATTTACGGTCAACAATATTTTTCATGATTTCGAAAACAAATCCATAGGACTTTGGTTCTTTGATAGGTCTGGCATGCCATTCCCCTGTGGCTTTTGAAAAATAGTATTGGAAATCCTCTTTACTGTTGCCTTGGATTTCGCCATCTTTTTCTTTTTCAAAGTAGAATTTTCGGTCTGCATTAAAATTATGGTCTAAAGCAGTCAACATAGTACGAGCTACCATCACATCATGGTCAAAATCTTGTTATTTAGGGCAATATTTTAGAAGAAGGCTGTGGTAGGACTCCAATGTTGAAGTATGGGAGAATGCGCAAACTTGTTTCAAATCTTTTAAAAGGTTTTTCTTATTAATTATGATTTCCAAAGCCTCATGAGCCGAAGAGTCAGGTTGGAGCCATTTTTTCTTTTTAGATTGTTCTATAGATAGTTTTTCATGCAGACAACTTTGGTGGTGGATCAAGTTCGGGAATGAATGGATATTACAGACGTGATAAGCAACTGATTTCCACATATCAATTAGCACATCCGGATTGCCATTACAATTTTCTGCGGCAAACCATAAGTGGCGACAGAGTGACTTTACCCAGGGTTGTAGATCTATGTTATCCTTTCTCTTAGCTATTGTTGTTATTTGTTTTGCAATATTTTTAGATAAATGCCAAACATCAAATTGATGGTCAATTGTTGGATAATTATCTCTTAAAAATGCTCTAATTTGTATATGACGATCAGAGGTAATTCTGGATATTTCAACTCCATACTTTTTCATTTTAGCAAGGCACCTTTTCAAACCTTCTAATTCCATATTTGAGGATTTGTATTCAACCTCATTTTTCTGTATCTTGGTCTATGAAAGTATACCCGCAATATTTTGCAGAGTACCCGGGAGAATCAAAGCGACCATCTGCAGAAATGTTTACTTGTGCAGAATATTTTAATTTTTCTATTAGACTTGTTTGCTCTTTTCTCCACGCAACTCGAATTTCTGGTACGATTAATGTTTTTTGAATAGAATAGAAAGTAGACTTTTTAATTCCTTGCAATCCCATAAATTCAAATATAGAGTTAACTCGTTGAAATGTAGCTCCCGATAGCACAATACTTGATGACAGTAGCAAATTCCCCGCCGGCATTCTACCCAGTAGTGGTTGTGAATGCCAAACAAGTTCGTGGCCGCTAATACAACTCATTTTGATGGTTAATAGTGTGCCGCACGATTCAGTTTTAAAATTTTCAGATAAATCAACAACGCTCTTGCAATTAGGTTCTTGACATTGCAGTCTACACAGCAACTGATTTAGTTGGCTCTCAAAAACAATAAATTTCTTTTCCTCTACTATTTTTTTTTGGAATATTTAAATTTGGGAGGGGTGAATAGTTCGATGATGATGCTGAGCTTTGTAGGCTTGGTTCATATAGTGAATTATCGAGAGATTTTTGGGGAGTTTCCTCGGAAATTACACTCAGGGATGCAGGCGATGAATTAATTTCTTCAAACTTAGCTATTGGCGAAGCCTGGGCTTTGCTATGCCTGAAGATTATCTTTTTAGGAGTACTACAACTTAGAAAATTAGATTCAATAGCCTCAGCACTAGAAGAGTACGTATGATCTTTTGACACAGCTACAATGGTACGATCCAGTTCAGCTGATATTTCTAATTTGATTTTTTCTTCAGTACATGTTTCGGTGGCTGAGTTAGACTGGAAATAATCAGTTCCAATAGCGATAGAAGCCTTTTTTACACTTTCGGTTTGTGTTCCAAATTCTACCGTTTTGGGCTTTGAAACCCAGAGGTGGGCATACTCGCGAATTTTTTCACGAACGGTCAGGCTTGGCTGTACAAAAGTCAACTGAGTCTGGTGAACCAGGTCTGGTGAAATCTCCTGTTTCTCAATTTCTGACAACTGTGAGGAGGTACAGGGTTCTTCCAACACTAGTTGATTTGGATTCTGAATATTTACAGTTGGGAGATATCTTGTAGGTATAGAACCGGGTTTGAGACTGAGAGAATCTTGGCTTGATTTAGCAATACATTCCGGTGAAAAATGCAAGTGACACACCCGATTTGTGGTGCGAAAATGGTTTAGCTCTGACAAAGGCTTAGGTTCTAAAGCTAGGAGTGTATGAAATTTCTCTCTCACCGATTTTTTCGCAAATGTAATCCATTTCGTAGCTGTTTCTAAATTCTCGGTAAAATTTGGTAGTCTAAAAAAACTAGCACCACCCTTCTTGGAATAACTTTTACAGCCTTCAATTATACAAAGCGGCATTTTCGACAGGAAAAACCTTCACTCCCGTTATTAAAGACTTAACTGGTGAGACTGCGTTCAACGAAAGATGTCGGATAAGGCACCGGTTAGGAAGCGGTTGCCTTCTGTACTCATTGCTAAACGCATCTAAAAGGACCAATGAAAATTTGGTCTTTTGGTGTTTAGCAGAGAAGAGGAGAAGAAATTTATAGGGGTAATGGCAGTACTCATGTTTTGACATTTAAAAGCTAATAGTTAATTAATTAGCAATCTCGAATGAAAAATAACTATATATCCTAACACTTTAAGCAGTAATGAATGTTTTAAGCCCAAGAAAATATTAGCTCAAACTTTACCTTTAAGTAAAAAAGATTTTTTTGTTTTCTTTTGTAGTCATCTAGGCCATTTATCGATACTACTCAATATAGGGCTACGAAAATGAAAAAAATCGGTGTGCCTAGTTGTAGAAATATTTTATAAATAATTGTGGCATAAGGATTTACTTTTTAAGTTACCAATCAGCTAACATGATGGCGCTAAAAGCTGGTTTTTCTCTCTATCATCCGATGCTTTTATTTTCCGGAAAATTAACAACACTATTTTTAAATAATGACCAATCTGACTCCTGTATTTAGACATTAACAAATTGTATAGTTTTAACATGGATTAATTATAGGGCACTTTTAATTTATCCATGGTTTTAACAATTAAACTGTTTGAAATTTTCGATTCAACGTCTTTAGCTTATTAAACAATTAAAAAAATCCACAAAAAAAGTAATGTCAAAAATCGCATAGATATCTCATTCTTTTGAATGAAGCACTATTTGAAAGGGATAATGAAGATAATAATTTGAATTTGTATTATTTATAATCTAGGAAGTGTTCAGCGCTTTTTAAAGGGATAATGCAACGGATAGATTTTAAACACGTATATAATACTACTTAAGTTATTCTAGTTTTCAAAAAGGGACAGATATTAAGAAAAAAGCTAGTGCCAATGGAACTAGAAGGAATTTTCTTCGTGCCATATTAATATTTAAAAACCCAACTAAAAGGGAAGGCTGTCTTTCACAGATATTACAACTCAGAATGGGCAGATATAATTTTTTTAAACACTCTGAAAGGCCAGATAATTTATGCTTCAGTTCCATTGCGCCGAATCCCAATGGATCGAACGCATTCCCATTCGACCGAATACTCCGCACTTTGGCGGATTCGGTCCAATGGGACTGTCCCACTCGACCGAAAAACCCGCACCTATCCAGGTTTAGGATTCGGTCCATTGGGACAAGAATCTTTGCTTAAATATACCCGATGGAATTAAAAAAAAATTCCCGGGAACGCAAAGATTCAATCTTTGAAAGCAAGAAATCTGATTGACTTTTAATAATTTAATGGCCTAGTGAAATGAGCACTAAACCCAAATATTTGGTAAATTATTAAGCAAAATGTAATGTTTAGAATAACAAAACATTTTTAAATCACAGAAATTTAACTTTAAAAATAAAATTGCCGATTTTTCTTTATATTTTTAGGTCATATTCATTGCGTAAAAATGATTCAACTGCAATTTTAGGGTATTTGCTATTCAAATTTCCATATTAAAAACCCTCTATCCTATTCTAACCTAACCTAACCTAACAAAATATTTGGTAAATTATTAAGCAAAATGTAATGTTTAGAATAACAAAACAATTTTAAATCACAGAAATTTAACTTTAAAAATAAAATTGCCGATTTTTCTTTATATTTTTAGGTCATATTCATTGCGTAAAAATGATTCAACTGCAATTTTAGGGTATTTGCTATTCAAATTTCCATATTAAAAACCCTCTATCATATTCTAACCTAACCTAGCCTAACAATAATTCAGAAAAACATACTTTTGACAATGTGAAACTGTACACATTTGAAACCCTTGTATATCCCGCAAAGTCTTTCTTATAATTTTTGCTACTTATATAATGACGTATACAATGGTCTTAAAATACATTAAAACGCCTTTATTAAAAAACAAGAGGAGTAGAAAATATACATATATTCATTTTTTGCGAGAGGTCAGTTAGAATATCGCGTCAGTCGTTTAGGAGAATATTAAACCCGCCGTTTGGCTAATTTCATCGAAATCTTGGGCGGAATTCGGTCTAATGGGAATTCGGCGCAATGGGAATATACCATAATTTATTACAACACTGAATGGACAGATATTAACTTTTTAAATCACTGCAATTTAGCTTAACCTTTCACAGATAACTCTGCCCTTTATACGAAACATTTTGCTTTGGAAAGGGTTTATGGAATATTTTCAGGAAAATAATTGTACCTATACTATTTATATTTTGTTAACGCAACGTTTGTGGATTTATGAAATATTTTTAGGAAATAATCGTGCCTATACTATATTTATATTTAGTTTATACAATATTTTGCTTTAAAAAGGATTTATGGGATATTTCAAGAAAAATAATCGTGCCTATTATATTTATATCATATTTAGTTTACGCCACATTTTGGTTTGCAAATGATTTATGATATATATAAGAAAAATAATCGTGCCTATATACTATTTATATTTAGTTGTTTTCATAATTTTTTTATTTACAATGGTCATTTAAAACAGGGGCGTAACAACTAGGGGGCACAGGGGGCATTGCCCCCTCCAAAGTTAATCTTGCCCCCTGCAATAAATTCCTTTGCCCCTGCAATCTCGAACTTGCCCCCTGCAAAATGTTTAGATTGCCCTCTCCAAAACTTATAGACTGCTCCTCCGAAATGTTTAGATTTTGTGGAGTAAAACATTTTCCATGCTAAACACCCAATAATTATTTAAAAAATAGATCTAATTATCCTATATTGGGAGAAATAATTTATATCAAAATCGTGTAGCTCTAAACATGTATTTCTTTGGTTACTACTAGACCTAGTTCATTATGCTCATATAAAAAATTTTTACTGTTATTAAAAAACACCGAAGTATAAAGAGTTGGCTACTCATCGGCTAAGACCGCTGAAAAACTACTAAGGTTAGCCTTTAAAGTTGTCAAAATATAATACACAGACATTCCCACGCTTCGCTTTAATCGCTTAAAATAAAACAAAAAGTATACTTCAAAAACATAATGGCGAAAACTAAAATTAAAAGTTAAAAACATAAACTCCCGAACCTCAGCCCTGACTAGACTAGACTGGCCGTTGGACTGTTGTGAGAATTCTCTACGTTAACGTTTTAACTTAAGTAGCGTCTAAAAAAGAAAACTGACGGAGTATATTGCAAACATAAAATCAAAATATTGAAGGTAAATATGGGCCTTTACACAAAATTTGTTGACCAACTTGACCATGGTGAATAACGTATAATAATAACAAAAAATTAAGGAGTCAGCTAATGCATAATTAAAAGAAACAGTTTATTAAATGGATATGAGAGCTTTCGGACCTACTAGAGTAGTGTTGAAGTTCGAGTGATAACGAGATCTTATTAAAAAAAAAATTACCTTCGTCCGTTTATTTTTCTTTACATTAGATAACGTTTTTTATTTTGTATATTTACACCTTGTTATTAATGTTTATTTTTACTGCACTCTCTAGTTCGATATGTAATAGCGTTGTTCGAATTTTTTCGCTAATAAACAATTATTGTGTTAAACAGTTTTTATTATTGCTTCCGATATCTCGATGGCTTAATTAAACCTCAACAAGTAGCGACTCCCATTTCAATCCCTTTCTACTCAAACATTACAAAATTTACAAAAATAACAAATATACGTCCGAAAGCCCTCCTGAAAACGTTTATTTAATAAACTGTTTATTTTGAACCATGGAGTAATTCTCTCTACTCTAATGATTTGAAAAGCATTCTTCAATACTTTGTGTTGTACAATACCTTTCAGTAGGACTAGGACGTATGTATTTGAAAAATGAAAATACCTTTTAGTGTAAAAAGAAAATTATGATATTTGCGACCCCCCTCCCATCTGAAAAAGGTATGCATTTGAAAATAAATTTATATGTAGGAAAAATGCAAAAAAATTATCACATTTGCGGATTTTGCCCCCTCCAATCTGAAAAACGTTCCTACGCCCCTGATTTAAGTATTGAAATTATTTTAATAAAACAAAATTGGTTTCAATCTGAAATATTTGGGGGGGGGGGGCTTTCGAATACACCCAGTGCTTCTAAATCCATCTAACAAAGAGTTAATTACACACTTTAACCGTCACATGGTTAAGTTTTTCGATAACATTGTTTCCTAGAAGAAAATGCAACATTCGTATAAAGGGAAGAATTATCCGTGAAAGGTTTAGCTAAATTGCAGTGATTTAAAAAGTTAATATCTGTCCATTCAGAGTTGTAATATCTATGAAAGACAGCCTTCCCTTTTAGTTGGGTTTTTACATATTAATATGTCACAAATAAAATTCCTTCTAGTGCCATTGACACTAGTTTTTTTCTTAATATATTTTCTCCAATAAGAGCTCGATATAACAAAGAAGAGCATCATCAATCGTTATATATATATATATATATATATATATATATATATATATATATATATATATATATATATATATATATATATATATATATATATATATATATATATATATATATATATATATATATATATATATATATATATATATATATATATATATATATATATATATATATATATATATATATATATATATATATATATATATATATATATATATATATATATATATATATATATATATATATATATATATATATATATATATATATATATATATATATATATATATATATATATATATATATATATATATATATATATATATATATATATATATATATATATATATATATATATATATATATATATATATATATATATATATATATATATATATATATATATATATATATATATTATAAGGCTTTAAAAGCTCTTATTATGTAAACTAGCATTGATTCACATTACAATGCCTATAAGATAGATATAAATATAAGATCGATTATATAAATTATACTCCTATACAAGCTTTTAAAAATCTGTTTATGAACTTTTCATTTAGAGAAACCCTTTCTTCACAATTTTTTTTATATAAATCTATGGTAGGGTCGCCTAATTCTGAACACATTCATTTAAAAATGTATAACTTAACTTTGGTTGGATCAATTTAAAGGGCTTAGTACCATTGGATCGAAATTAATTTGATCGACACAGGGTCCATTAGATCTGGATCAACATGCAGAACCAAATGATCGACACTTATAAAAATAAGACTCAAATGATCGACAGGTAAAAAAGATTGAGTGTAATAGACATGCAGTACCATTGGATCGAAATTCATTTGATCGACACAGGGTCCATTAGATCGAAATTCAATGGATCGACATGCAGAACCAAATGATCGACACTTACAAAAAGAAGATTGAAATGATCGTCAGTTAAAAAAGATTGAGTGGAATAGATATGAAGTACCATTTAATCGACACGCAGAACCAAATGATCGAAAATATCAAATATCAGTTTAAAAAAAGCCAAAAACTCTTGAAGTTTGATCTTATGGGAAGTTAAAAACGCATATATATATACAAAAAAAAATTAGACTGAGGCTGTCATTATTTTAGAATGCCCATGGATTATTTAATTATTATTTAAATCTCTGGGTTGGTGTGGCTAAAAATTGAGGCGGTTGGGTACGTAATGTTTGTACTCGAGTTTATATAGAGTAACGACTTCAAAGGATCTGACTTCAAAGGCGGGTTTCATCTACCCCTGTCCAACATTATATATGACCTAACCCTACAAAACCCAATCTTTATTTATTAACCAAATAATTTCGATTATTTAACACACCATTTTCACGATGCGGATTCAATTTCAATTTTTTTCTTAATTAGGTACAAATGAATTTATCAAATTTCTTTGGTGGCATAAGTCTTATTAGACTTGTTTGCCGAAGTCCTCTTAGGTCAGAGACAAACTCAGTATCTTTTTACAATCCATGCGGGATACCCTTTCGGGCAACGGGTCACGGCATCTCAATTAAAAAGAGAGAGACTGTGGATCAAATAAAATTTCGATCAAATGGGGATATTCCGTCGATCAAATGAGACACACTGTCGATCAGATAAATTTCGATCCAATGGACCCTTTGTCGATCGAATGAATTTCTATCTATTGGTAAAAAAACGAGAGAGACTGTCGATCAAATAAATTTCGATCAAATGGGGCTAACCCGTCGATCAAATGAGACACACTGTCGATCAGATAAATTTCGATCCAAAGGACCCTTTGTCGATTGGATGAATTTCTATCTATTAGTAATATCCCAATTTGGCTATGGAAGGGCTCATTTTATAGATTAAGAATGGGGCTATTCGCGGAACGCGACTTCAACACTCTAGGAAAAGATCCGGAGAAGATACGACCCTAATTAGCCAACCGCGATAATTAACCTAATTAATTAGACCGTTTTTAAGGGAATGTACGCTACCATATTACAAACGCGCGCGGGTGAGTTTGAATTTCATTTATTTTAGGCTCAATTTAGGCTTAGCATTTTAATGAAAGATAATTTTTTACGACGCTTAAACAGGCGTTGTGAGTTAAAAAAAAATATTTAGGTGAATTAATGTATTTTTAATTAAGGAAAACATCGTTTGGAACGAGACTTCAACACACTAGAAAAAGATCCGGAGAAGATATGACCCTAATTAGCCAACCGCGATAATTAACCTAATTAATGAGACCGTTCTTAAGGGAATGTTTCCCTTTAGGGTCCGGGAAATAAGGTTTTACGAGTTTCGGAAAAATCGCGGGCTTACGTAATCGATTTCGTCGTACAGTTGGAGTTCCCCGCTACGAAATAAACTTCTCAAACCCAGAAATTGGCCACAAACCCTTCGCCAAGACGTAATTTCAAAATATGTCTAAAAATTTATGAAAAACTCCCAAAATTTGCAAAAGGAACCACTTCCGTGCCTCGTATCGAGAAACGAGTGTCACCAATGGATGCCATGGCCGAATTTAAGGGGGTAAGGCGGAATTAGCGCGCTCGAGCCAGTATTTGCTAAGTTATCGACGATTTCCTTCCAAGTCCATTCCTTTATGGGTTCTATGCCAAAGCAATGCCAAAATTATAAATCGTCAATAACTTCGCAAATACTGGCTCGATCGCGCTAATTCCGCCTTACCTCTGTTAAATTCGGCCAAGGAATCGATTGGTGTCACTCGTTTCTCGATCCGGGTCGCGAAAGTGGTTCCTTTCGCCAATTTTTTGGGATTTTTTATTTTTTACATGTTATAAGATAGATCAGAATTAGAGCCCCCAGGCGGATAATAATGGGGGGGGGGGCGGAGCCCCCAGGGAAAATTATCGAAGCCCCTAACTTTATTTTATTCTTTGGTCGCGAGTCTATAGGAGTAAGGATTTAAAAAATCAAGAGAAAAAGTCCTATTAGATGTGAATAGGCGTAATAGACCTAACACGAAAACTTTCCTTGAAAACGATTAGAAAGTTGACGGAAATAGGTCTGACTCAAGGTGAAAGCTCGTCTCATTCTCCATGGGAATTTTCCTAACCCATCTCGGAGTTCCCACGCTCAGATATAGCTATAATCTCTTAAACACTAAATAGTGAAATCACAACTACATACGTGGAAAAATAGTTTCCTGATTTATTCTATATATATTGTAATGAAACCAAACAGCCTAGCCGGATAAGATGGTGAAAATTGCCTTTGAATAGAGACGAAAAAAAATAGTCTCATTATCAACGTGACAAATGGTGGTTTTGTAAATTTTCAACTCAAAAGATGCGCAGAAAACCCTCCAAAATGTTTTGTGTTTTTTCGGCTTTTGACGATATCTTGGCCAAATTATCAACAAATCTAATATTTTTTTAATTAAAGGTCTCTCGAAGCCCTAGTTGGTGGTCTTTATATATATAAAAAAAATCGAATCGCACTCAAAAGCTAATTTTTTTACTACCGAAAAAAATATATAATTCATATTTTGGGTAAAAGTTGGCCCCAGAATTTTTTCAGATTTTTAAAATTTGTGGAACAAAGTCAAAAAAAATAAAAATCGCGTTTTCGCCCATATATTTTAAATACGAGACGGGCATACATCTTTATCATTTATTCATAGAAAGTCGAGTTTTCAAGCGCCAAACTTTTTGTTATTTTCAAATTTTAAAACGTTGTAAAAAATTAGCTTAAAGCGTGATTTGTTTTTGATTACTTCCTACTAGGGCTTCTAGAGACCTTTAATTCAAAAAGATATATTAGAATGGTGATAATTTCGAGATAATTTGGCCAAGATATCGTCAAAAACCGAAAAAACACAAAATAGCTTTACCCATATCCATCATTTGTCATGCTGATTATTATGGGACTATTTATTTCGTCTCGCTTCATTCAATGGCAATTTTCAGTGTCCTTTGCTTGGAGCCTCGGGCCCCCAGGCATATTTATTGCGATAGCCCCCACTGGGGGATATTCCTAAAAACATGCCGCTTGAGAGCTATTATTTCGTGTTTTTAAACCTTAAACGATCTTATTTTCCTTCTGATAGAATCATTTTGTTTATTTAAGCGTTGGATTTTAATTGCTTACAAGTTTTATTTACCATTTGGGGATATATTAAGAAAACTAAGTTTAATTCACGAGGCCTAGTTTAGTGCCTTCAAATGGACATTAATATAATTTCTAAGGACAATATTACATTGTCCGCCGTAGCCAACTTGGTAACGCGTCGGGCTGTGGTTCAGAGGTTTGAGTGTTCGAGACACGGTTGCTGTTTTATTATCTTAAAAGTTAAAGATTTTTTTGTTTTCTTTTGTAGTCATCTACGCCATTTATCGATACTAATCAATATATGGCTATAAAAATTTTAAAAAAATGGTATGCCTAGTTGTGGAAAGAATAATTTACTTTATTAGTTTTGGTAACCTAACCCAACCTAACAATTTTAGGTGAAACGGGAAAAGGAATTTTAGGTTGAGCGAAATGGGAATAGATAATTCTTTACTAACTGATAAAACGATTGGGCAAAGTGGGATTGGGCGAATTGGGACAAGGAAATTTTGGTTTGGACGAATTGGGAATCGATAATTTTGGGCAAAACGATAATACGTTTGGGTGAAGTAGGATTGGGCGAAATGGGATTAGATAATTTTGGGCGAAATGGGAACAAACCCGTTTGCACGGGCATCCAAGATAGAAACGACATAAGATTTAAAGCTGAGGCGGATTGATACAAAATGTTAAACCTCTTAAGAAAAATGATAGTCGTGAAAACTCTTCTTGAACAAAAGTACAGTAGGTTTCCCATGTTTAAAAAACAACAATTTTGAAGAAAAAATTGGGTATGTGATGTTGTAAAAAAAATAGGTTTCAGTTTTCTCCACTATAAAACCAAGAAACATTTCCGATTATTTTCATAATCAAAAGCAGCCGTATACAGTGAACTTCGTTAATAGACCAGAAGACGAGACGAGGCCAGACTAGACGAAAGAGAGCTATAATGACTTAAGGGATAAAATCAACTAGCGCAGAATATCATCACCATTTGAAGTCAACAGAGCAGCGACGCGGCTTTCATTTATCGCCAGAAAGAGACGGCCTGGCTACAAAGAATTGAAACGTGCAAGTAGTGAGTGTTTTCGGACTCGACATATGCGATACCTACAGGCAGTAAAAGCTCGGCAGTTCTTCATACGGCCTCGTAATTGTAAACATAAAAGGAGCTATTCAAATATAAGTACTAACGGTATGGAAATTAGTCTACTTTCAGTGAACTTCGTTAACAGACCAGGAGACGAGACGAGGCCAGACTAGACGAAAGAGAGCTACAATGACTTAATGGAGATAATCAACTAGCGTGAAATGTCATCATCATTTGAAGTCAACAGAGCAGCGACGCGGCTATCATTTATCAGCAGAAAGAGACGGCCTGGCTACGAAGAATTGAAACGTGCAAGTAGTGAGTGTTTTCGGACTCGACCTATGCGATACCTACAATCAGTAAAAGCTCGGCAGTTCTTCATACGGCCTCGTTATTAGCACGTCAAAACAAGAATTTCAGATGAAAACTGTACCGGAAGTAATTGCCAATCATCTACCGACAATGGGTTGTAAATGGAACATTGTCTACAATATTTCTTGGTTCGTCCAAGAGGAACTTGCTACTATATCTTCGTCGATTTAATTCCTTGTCTTCCTTGCCATCCCAGACTAAATCCTTCGTCTTTATTAAATCAGTGGATTACAATACACGTTTTCCTTGAAAAATAATTAAGTCGCATATAATTTTTAGGGTCGATGGGAGAAAATCGTCTGTTATGTTTTTCTTAAATATTTGCGAGTGAATAAAATCAGTTGTTTTGAAATTAAAAACTCTATCCGGTAGTATTGTGATTATAATAAAATTTTAACTAAATTAGAGAAAAATTTATATCTGTCACTTGAGCCGTCTGAAATCATAACAGGTCCTTCTGGGTGTTTGTTCACAAAGACATTTTTAATATAATTAAATTTTGACCTTAACACTAAGAACGGAAGGAATACCCTTATTTCACGATTCATCTTAGTTGGCGGCTCTTTCTAAGGATGCGGCTCACTTCTTCCTGCATAACAACAATACACACCCTCTTCCAAGATACCAAAGGCAATTAAGGTGTTACATTTCAAGATTTTTAAGATCTTCAATTCGTTCTTGCTATCTTACTAATATAATAATTATAAAAAGTACAGTATCACCCTCACCAAGCGTGTTGGTCTAAACTAGTCCCCGTACCATCATCCGTGACACCTGGAGTGCTTTGCAGTTTTTAGGCCATCATTAGCCCATTGGATGCAAACGAAAACTAAGCAGACCTTTATATTGTATCGGTGCCTTATCTCAGTCCCGTGATATTTCTTCGATCCAGCTTCATTCGTCGCTTTGATTTGCTCCTATTTAAGACGGATCAATACTCTCTTCATATGAGGGTTTTCATAAATTTTTTTATTTTATTTTGTTTTTTCCCACCGTAGTAGCGGGGATAATTTTCAAAGCTCCTAATCGTGTTGCTCGCAATCCGATTAATTGGATCCTGGTAAAATCCTGTCTTCTCTCGCGCCTACTCATTCTAATTGGATTACGACGCTCAGGTGGCTTTCTATAACGACGTCCTTTTTGTGAAAACGACAAAGTGAGTTGGGTTAAGAGGTTTTGAAAAATCGAGTTAATTAAGCGAACCGTGCGGGCCTGTATTATAAAGCATTGCCCCTGTGTACTTCGTGTACGCTACTGGTTTGGTTGTAAATTTTACGTCCTACATTTTACGTCATAAGAAAAATAAGTACCATAAGTAAGACTCATCCATAGACGCAATTATACAAAAACGTTGTTTTGCTTCGCACTTCAAAAAAGTGCATTTATAGGTAAGAATTTCAAATCCGTGAAGGGACAGAAATTATAAATTCACAGTGAAAGAAATATGAAAGTCACAGTCTAAGAAATCATAAAGCTATAATTATAATAATTAATATGAATAAAAAATTTACAAAAAAATGACGTATAAATTCGGCCTATAGATACTTTTACTTATGTAGAGTTTATGATTAGAAACTTTATAAAGAGGCGAATGTTTCCTTTTACTA
This sequence comes from Odiellus spinosus, assembly GCA_963920705.1. Taxonomy (NCBI): domain Eukaryota; kingdom Metazoa; phylum Arthropoda; class Arachnida; order Opiliones; family Phalangiidae; genus Odiellus; species Odiellus spinosus. Next base: position 757,583 of record CAWUCO010000289.1, on the reverse strand, counting down.
ACTGAAAACTGCAACCATCGCCATTCGATATCACCACTCTAGAGTCTAGGAGAAGGGAAAAAGTAAGAGTCAACTAAACTTTAGTAGCTGTCAGATGACGATAACACGCGAGTAAAGGTTTGTCAGTGTATTCCCCGTGGTGAAACATGTTTAAAAATCAAGAGTCTCATCTAAACAGCAACCCCTTTTAGATAATATAATTATCCACCCTAACAACTAAACATTTTAAAAACGCGGGCAGGAACTATTTGGTATTATGCTATTCTACCTTTCCACGCATAGATGGCTTTTAGTTACCCTTACCAAGAGTGAATTCTACAACAGAATGACTTCTGCATAATTAAAAGTTTCGATAGGCCGAATTTATACGTCATTTTTTTGTAAATTTTTTTATTCATATTATTATAATTATAGCTTTATGATTTCTTAGACTGTGACTTTCATATTTCTTTCACTGTGAATTTATAATTTCTGTCCCTTCACGGGTTTGAAATTCTTACCTATAAATGCACTTTTTTGAAGTGCGAAGCAAAACAACGTTTTTGTATAATTTGTGTTTGCTTTTGGAAAAATTAAACACTAGTAAATCAATTAACCCATTTTTTTGGTGTTAGGTAATTAAAATGATAAATTTACAATTTTAAATTTAAATAATTTAATAAATATGATTATTACATATTGTACAAACTTTATAATTGTTGTTCTAAATTATGGAGCCCTATAACTGTGGTTTAATATTAAATATATACTATGGTGCACGCGACATCTCTTTCTAATCTCGATCGCAGCACGTTATTCGATCTTTTTACCTCCCCGAGTGAACTTGTTCACGGGGAGGTTTTACGTTCGTCGTGTCTGTGTGTCTGTGTGTCTGTGTGTCTGTGTGTCTGTGTGTCTGTGTGTCTGTGTGTCTGTGTGTCTGTCACTTCCGGTGTAAGCGGATATCCTGTGTAACCGGATATCACGTGACCTAGCACGTAGAGCAAAAATCTTGGGACTCAAGACGTAAACATGCCATTTTATCGTTCAATTCCGTTCAACGGGAATTCCTATAATCAGGCTGCCACATGGATAAGCTTCAGGTGTCGTGCGATTTTATGCAACCGTGGACGTCTCCCATTGCATATTATCGCCTTCCACCATCCACATCAAACCTCGATGCTGGGCAGTTGAAGGCGATTATACACAATGGGACGTCTCCCACTGTTATAATCACCTCCGACCATCCAAACGCACCAAGGTCCAACCTTCAGTTTCCGATCTCAGCGGGCCATATTAGCGAGGCGTCCCTCACTAATATGGTCCACATCAACCATCAACTCGCCCCCTCTACGGGTCAGATTTTCGTTCGTAGCTACACTGAGCGCCTGGTGTAATAACTACCTCCAGACATTGAACAGGGGGTGGGTTCCCCTTTCTTCACAGCTTTAAGTTACAGATACCTAATAATGTTTTTCGATCGCCTTATATACCACTTTTTTTACACTAACGCGTTGTAGCCTTATGGCGTGGTATCTTTCAGTGAATTGAAACGAAATGCTCATTTAAACTATAATTAAAATTTCTTAAATTACTTAACTTAGTCTAATTAATAATTTCGCTGAAAATTAAATTAAAATTAAATGTTATTTTAGAAGATATTTAAGAAATTGTCTAAGAATTTTGTGAAATTTGTGTGTTCAATACCAGCTCGAGTTGGCAGCACGCGTTAAGCTATTTTCCATGTACCATTTAGTCCAAAAACATAGGTATAAAGGTATTGTAGGCTTAGGCTTGCTGCAAACTCAGGGTGGATTGGAAAACTAATACAGTTCAACTTCTACGCATATGGAAGTAGTCTTGTTTTTTATCTATTTTAATTGATTGATTTAATTTTTTAGCTTAGCCTCAGTTATTAAAATGTGTAGGTGTTTTTTTTTTATTTTGTTTATCGCATATATAAAAGCGTGAAATACTATTTCGGCCGTCAGAGAAAAAGCTGGGATCGAAGAGCTGGTTACCTTTTCGCTCGCCGTACCAATTCACTAGTGTGATGGTAATTCGACAGCGGCTCTTAGCTGCTTCGACTGGCGTTTCTCTCCGTGGAGTGATACCTCCTTTACCTCGGTGTCGAGGAGAGCTAATACACGTGTGTTTGGGCTTCGTACTTGTACATAACCTTAAGGCCTGCGTAAATTTGGGTGATTTGCACTTGACTTTTGGAGCGAATGTACCCGTATATCTAACTTAAACTTCTCCATTACCTACTTTGATTTTCATGTACTTGAGTTCCGTGACTGGAATGTGCTTTAAACCCAATCTTTAATAATTCGCCATTGAATTACAAACCAACTATTACCACGTAGGATAGGAGACATGATAATTGAGGTCTACATGTTGAATAACCTGCCACAAACTTGTATTTAATAGAATAACCGGCCGAGTACAGGGACTGGAAGTCTGCAACAGACTTCTAGTATTATTTTTTTCTTTTCGGCTGAATATTGAGAGAATTAGCTTTATGTACCGGGATAAACTTACTTCCTAGCGAAGCTGGAAACAATGTATTGGGACTTTGTTATAAGAACAAGTTTCTAGCACCTGCTTTCAATTTCATTTTTTCAATTGCTCGCGTGTTTGCTATATTTGCGAATTTGTTTCGCACGAAAATGCCGCGTATACGCAAGGGTATAATTCACAAGAAACGCTGGATTTGAAGTAAATTCTTCATTAATATTTGCAATTTCTCGCGCAAAACGCCATTAATGTCTAGGCGACTTCCTTGCATCTATCGCGTCTAATGCGCTCTCTTAAGGATATTAATTGGTGCATTCACGTCATTAGCGTAAAGATATAGATTTACGAAGAACGCGTGCTGGTATGTTTGGTAGATCTAAATGGCCAAAACGTTAGAGTTCTAATTTTTTTTTTTCAATTTCTCCGAATGTCTAAAGTAAATAAGTGCGTGTAAACAAGCTAAGCTTCAATTTTGCACACCTTTAAAGCATAATAACGTCATTTAAGCAAAGGAACATATGTGTATTTGTGACTTGCGTAAAATCGAGTTCATCAGCACGCGAGTATGTGTAGCCCACTAAATTTCAAGTCCGAAACCACTTTACGCGTGCAAAATATCAAAGCGATTCTGATATTCTTGGGAAAATCAGTTTAATGTATGGGGAAATACTGTAATTTTCTGGCAAATTTTCGAACAGTGGCCTAAGAATTGGTTTTAATAACTAGCACGGGTTTTCAAATTAATATTTTATAAGCCTCGCACGTTTCCAAATGTATTTCACGCGAAATTGTTGCGTGTACGCATGCGCAGATCGAACCAGGTTATTTATACCACAATTTACAGTTGACTAACATTCTTAAACCGGATTGACATTGAATTTTCTTGTGTTTTAATTGGTATATATGATATGGTTCACCCTATAGTGAAATGTAGACCGAGTGGGGAAAAGAATCACGTGATTGGATCTCTTAATGACTGCTAGTTTTAGTTTCACACTTTTCCCCACATGAAATTAATGTTTATCCCAATTAAGTATAGTAGAACTATGCTTTTTAATGCCTACTGTCGTTTATTTTCGGTGACGTTTTAGCTAGTGTGTAGTCACGTAAAATAACGTTTGTTTCACAACTTGTGTTGTATACTGAAGCCATTTATAGGTTCAATTTGATATAACATTTTGCCTTTTCACGTTACTTGGTCTACAAATACTCTACAACCGTCAAAATTCTGATATGGTTTTAAAAGAAGAACCTTGACCTTGTGTATTTAATCTCATATCGAGATTAAATGTTTTTCGCATCTAATTTTAATTGGTTTATCAATATGTTATTTGTATAGATATTTTTTTTAAGATTTTATATTTTTTAGATTAAAATAAATTTATTATTCAGGAAGATTTTGTAGAATCTAGTTCTCAGGATTACCGGTGTTGAAAATTTATTTTGCTAATGTTATCTTGATGTCTGTGTTTTCTGCCCGCTATTTGGTAGTGGTAAGATTAATATTTTAATTTTAATTAATTGACTTATTTGGCGTTTATTTGATAATTTGCTTTACTTAAATTGTTCGTGTAAGGGCTATTTTACATATTACCAAAGATTGCTAATTTCAGTTGTCTTAATTCTGATTTTCTCCACTATAAAACCAAGAAACATTTCCGATTTTTTTCATAATCGAAATAAGCCGTGTACAGTGATCTTCGAGACGAGAGGAGACGAGGCCAGACCAGACGAAAGAGAGCTATAATGACTTAAGGGAGATAATCAACCAGCGTAGAATGTTATCACCATTTGAAATCAACAGAGCAGCGACACGGCTTTCATTTATCACAAGAAAGAGACGGCCCGGCTACGAAGAATTGAAACGTGCAAGCAGTTAGTGTTTTCGGACTCGACATATGAGAAATCTACAGTCAGTAAAAGCTCGGCAGTTCTTCATACGGCCTCGTAATTGTAAACATAAAAGGAGCTATTCTAACGGTGTGGAAATTAGTCTACTTTCAGTCTTTTAAGATATTTTTTTATCATAGGAGTGGAAGCTAACGTCTTGTAACCGGTTTGGAAAATAACCTCTCAACCAGCTCAATCCTTGGATTCTTCCAATGACTGGGATCACTTGCATGATGAATATATCAGTAATGGTCCTCTATTAGCACGTCAAAACAAGAATTTTAGACGAAAACTGTACCGGAAGTAATTGTCGATCATCTACCGAAAATGGGTTGTAAATGGAACATTCAGTCTACAATATTTCTTGGTTTGTCTAAGAGGAACTTGCTACAAAATCTTCGTCGTTTTAATTCCTTGTCTTCATTGCCATCCCAGACTAAATCCTTCGTCTTTATCAAATCAGTGGATTATCTCAAAGATAATCACACAGTACCGCCTATGCTCTAATGATAATTTATATTATAAGAAAATGTATTTTACATATTTATTTAGAAAATAAATTTCATTTGGTGTGTCTATTAAGTAATCTACGCCATGCCGCATATAATTATGCGTAACGCAGGACATTTCAATTGGTGTGTATATTAAAGAGTCTACGACCTGTCGCATGTAATTATGGGTAACGCATGACACACTTTTGCATTCTCTGTATCCTTGAGGTTAAGGGAAAATACTTATATTCCGTAAAATAGAGAATAATAATTGGAATGCACGCTGGTTCCTCTATTCATCCAATACTCTACATTTCTTTTCATCTTTTATTTTAGGTAGGGTTAGGTTAGATTACTTTAACGTCGGGCTCGGGGAGGTTATATTTTGGTTTCCCAACTTGTTATAAGTAATTTGAATCAGTTCTTGTTTATTCCTTCGAGCCACCGCAGAACGAACACGTCAATACTCTCAGCATAATACAATAGTTCTTAAATTTCAGTTCACACAGTTTAATTCAGAAGTGCTTTCGATTTAGATGAATATTGCGAGTTACGTATAAATAACACCGCTTTAGCCGTTGTTTTCATTTTGATGGCTTAATCCGTTTAATTTTCACTTTTCACTTAGATTTAAAATGAAACCATTCAGTTAATTTGCCGGTTAATTTCCATAGGAAAACTTCAACTTTATTGTATAGTATAGTATTTTCACTATCGTTTTCTTGTTCATTAAATATTTATGGAATTAAATCTGAGCTGAAATGATATTCCGTAAATAGTTATTATTGGTTATTGTTTTTTGTTAATTCGAAAATATGCCCTCGAGACGCATCGAGTAGAGAGAGTACGCCACTACTCTCAACATAATTGGTTTAGTTCTCAAACTTCTTATAATATCTTGTGACAAAGTTTATTTCAGAAGTATCTTCGATATAGATGAATATTTTTTTTCGTATAAAACGTATAATCTTTACTTTCCACTTGGATTAAAAATGAAATGATTCAGCCTATTAGCCAGTCAATTCCAAAGGAAACCTCAAAAATGTATTGCATTCAATTTTCACTATGGTCTTCTTGTTCATTGAGTATTTCTGGAATAAAAACGGCACTGAACTTTCCATGGCAAAATGATAAAGGTCTTTCTATGTTGGTATTCGTCAACATAAGTTGCATCAAATGTAGCACGTGTTGATATCATGAAATATTAGGTTTTGAGGGTAAATGTGTGAGAGTAAATGAGATTTTTCTATTAGTTTATTAATTGTAAATTATACCGAATTAAATGAAAGTAAATGCTTTTGAACGTTTCACAAACTAACCACAGTTATAGGTACTAATCCGTAAAGACTACAAATAATTAAAATTGTTAAAGATAAACATATTTTTGAAATTTTTTTAAAATATAGTAACTTTACATTTGTCTTAACTCCCCCCCCCCCCACCACACACACCCTCTTCTCCAAAGGCGCAGGCGCGTAGTAACGTTTTTGAATTGGGGGACACAGTTAAGCACCACACCAAATATTGACCGATTTTAGGTCCTTCAAAGATTTTAGAGGGTACATCATACACCTGTACATTAAGTTCCTACACCACTAGAAAGACAGGGCAAGTCTGCCTCTCGTTCGGTTTTAAACCATATCGTATCCTATTTGCTCCGAATATCAGATTTATTACCCTCTTTTCGACTATCCACCCCCACTATATGCACGCGTGTATCACCCACCCATTGTTCGTACGCTTTGGAACTAACATTGTTAGTCATATTGAGTTAGTCTCAACGCCAATGATATCTACATTTCTACGTGTCTAGATGTAATATTCAGTTAGCCTCAAACCCCATGATATTTGCGTGCCATGTTGTCAGCCCCCTCCGCTTATCTAGCTGTCAAGTTGAGTTTGTCCGACCGCCCATATTATTTAGATGCCACGTTGTATTTGTCTGAGCACCCAAGCTATCTAAAAATCATGTTGAGTTTTCTCTCAACTTAAATATTCTCAAGGTGTCATAGTGAAATGCTTCTCAATGTCTTTAACATATGTGAGTTCCTCTCAACGTGAATATCTTCTAGGTGTCAAGCTAACTTTCCTCTCAACGCCTAAGACATCTAGGTGTCATGTTGAGTTTCTTCTCAACTTCGATATCATTTAGGTTTTATGTTGACTTTCCTTTCAACGTCAGCAACGTAGAGATACGTGTCATATTGTCTATCCTCTCCAAGCAATATCACCTATGTACCATGTTGAGTTTCTTCTAACATGGGTATCATTTAGTTGTCATGTTCGATTTCTTTGCAACGACAATATCATCTAGGTGTCATGGTAATCTCGCTTTTATGTTAAGTTTGGTTTCAACGGCAACAAATCTTTGTGTAGCGTCTGGTCTCTATGTCAATGCAACCTCACTAAAACATAAGTCATATTTGTGTCATGTTTGGTTTCATATCGATGTCCATGGGATCTCGGTATCGACCAGATGAGTTTCATTTCAATATCCCAATCACCTCAGTTGTCATGTTGATTTGTCTCTCAAGTGTAATAATCTTCCGTTGACATGACATATTAGTTTGGTCTAAATTTGGCCTCAACATTAGACAGTACCTTTCATTCAACATAAATTATTTCAGCGATTGTACCAGATTTTCACGAACTTATTTTTAAATTTTTTCAAGCAAGAGGAGATATGCATCTGTCAGGTTTTTAACAAAATTTCTTCTGGATTCTAGTTTTTTATCATTGCAAACCATCCAATTATTCCCTCCATTCTTTTTTTCTATCATTGTATAGTAGTGACCGGATGTCGTCGACTCCCCAACGTGAATAACGACAGCCTTTGTTTTAAATGTCATTTCTCCGATTCGTACTCTTTGAGTGTTGAAACTTCTTATCGGATACCTTAGTTTAACCAGGCTCCCCTGCTGGTTTGGTATTCGAACCTAGCAAAATTTAGCAGGAGATACTTATTCACCGCGTGCAAAACGATTCTAGATTCCATTGAATAATGTTGACAGTGAACGCAACGTGACTCAAAAGTCAGCCATTTACCAAACAGGTCGCGGAATTCTACTCCGTGGATTTTAGAGACTTGGTCGCTTGGGATGTTAACCAAATGTTAAGTAATTTTTTCAACTAGTTCGTGGCCAAAAGTTTGAAATTTCTGGTTCAGTCAGTTCATAAGAACTGGTTCCAAAGTTTCAAACGCCATCTATCGCTCATATACATCACTACTTTATGTTACCGTAGCATGAACAGGCCTCCTTTCCTGTTGTCTGGTCAAAAAATGTGACCTATAGACTTTGACATCACTTTCCCCTTAATGGCGCTACTCCGTCTATAGATACTCTAATAAAAACTAAACAGTAAGTCAATTAGTTTTTTATGAAAACACTACAAATAATTTAAATTTTCCGCCGAGTTTTATTATAAAATTATCAATTTAACACGCCTGTTTCAGAGTCCATTTTACTAATACATTTTGTAAGTCTCACCGCTATATATCATGGGGCTATTGTGAAATACCCAAGTTTAAGTACCCTGCTCGCTGCATTTTATAATGATGATATAAAAAATTGTTCAGCCCACTTAAAAATTCAGCCTTGCAATAATAACAACGCGTAGAATGCTAGACACCATCTTATCTCTTTAAACCAGCGCATATTAAAAACAGGCCAGCTGGCCTGTTTTATTTATAGGTGTCTCAAAATTTCATTAGAAAAGTCTATGGAGATTTGTCTTATGAGGTGGAATCTTTTTTGTCAATGATAACTGAGGTTTTCGTCTTCTTCTTCTTCGTCCGACCGCGAGTCCGTTTCATTGAGAGTTTGCATTCGAGAGAGAAAAATATGTTAGGATCGCGGGTGCCACGTTACTTTATGTCCGTTTAATTACGTTCATACTTTTAGGCCTAACTCTGCCCAGCAACGTCGCGACTTTATAACTAAAAAAAGTGCCACGTTACTTTATGTCCGTTTAATTACGTTCATACTTTTAGGCCTAACTCTGCCCAGCAACGTCGCGACTTTATAACTAATCAAAGGTATATGTGGGATCAATTAAAATGCAGTAATATCCATGGCAAGAAACAAACTCGAGTTTAATACTAATATTAAACTAACATATACAACACTTTAAAACCCACACAATACCCCCAAAATATTATATACACATGCTCATACCTAACCCTAACTAAATACACATAAACGAATACCAGATGCCAATTTTATACCTTGCGCAATGAAAAACAAAATGTACTCATCCTTTTCGCGCACACAACGTCGACGGAAACGGAAGAACAAAGACGATAGCGATAGGTCGAAATGCGGAAGGTCTAAAGAATCGGACGAAGGTCTATGAAGCGATGGTCATCTAGCGTGGGACGAATTCCCTGAATATGGCGATGTTCAGCCCAGAGTTTTACTCTCCAACACGACTACGGTTTAGGGAAACCAATCAACCTGACATCGAGGTCTCGAACGGGACGCGCGAGTTTAAATATTCTCTAACTCTTTCTCTCTAAAGTTAGCGGCGATGATCTTGGTTTTCCAAGTCTTGGATAACCCTCAGTAAACTTGAATAATCATTCAGTGTCCCAAACTCCTTCGCGCTCTCGCTTTTTGCCCTCGACCTCGGATCACGTGGTTATCCGAATCACCCAATTGTAGGGGACCTAATGTTGGTATTTGCCAATCAAGGCTGGTTTTCCCGTGACGTATCTTTTTAGTATTACCGAAGTTGGTTATCGGTATATGGCACTGGTATCTCCTAACTCTACCCTAAATAATAATTGGCATCTGGAAGCTAAAATTCAATTTAACAATAAACGGGAAAGTGAACGAAACAGTCATAAATAAATGTCAATAATATAATACACAAAAATTTCGGTACTGCTCTGAACATTTAACGGTCATAAATAAATGTCACAATATGATACACAAAGTCGTCGGCGCTTCTCTGAACAATTTAATTACAATCAGATAGTTGGGTTCTTCCCTCTCTCCTGAACTATTTTCAAAAAGAGAGCCGAACGAAGAGAATCCCAAGACACCCATTACCATTCAGAACTATATTCTCGAATGGTTAACGGCAATGCCTAACACATTCCGCACATGGAAATATTTCGCAGATTTATAGAGAGCGCCGAATCTTTTAACAAAACAAGTTCTAAGAAAAGTAGAATTGTCCCTTGCCATGGATATTTTTAAAAGATAAAAAAAATATAGTGGTTAGCTCGACTTAAAAGAGCGCGGCCTATTCCAAGTCAATATAATTGGAACGCGATGGGCCTAAAGTGCAACTCTCGCAATAAAATTCGTTGCACTCCCCCCCTCTTAAAGCCGAACGTCCCTGAGAGGCACGGAAAGAGTAATTAATAAAAAAAACACTACAAAATAAAAGGGCGAATATATACAAAATTTACAAATAGCTTATCACAAGGGCAATGGGCACGAAAATATGTGGTACATGATAGATGGATCCATATCTATCACACCAAATCATGCGAGGACAATTAAGCTCTCTTTTTATTCCCAATTTGAATGAAGCTTGATAGTAGCAGTTTACGAACGTTTCCTCAAAACCATATGGAAACTATCGTCGGACGGGGGTCTGATAATTTTCACGTTCCCTTTAGTTTTGGGTTTGGCTACCGTGGGGCTTTCACCCGCAGGAGATGTATTTTCCTGCTCGCGTTCTATAAATGGTTTTAACTCCCTAATGTGGAAGGTACCTTTCAAGGGAGTCCCTTTATCAATTGGAGACAATTGATAAGTTTGCGCGCCGAGTTTCTTATTTATTTTAAAAGGACCGTGCCAATACCGAGCTAATTTGGCCGAGAACTTTGCGCCTTTCGACGATTGAAAATGAGTTCTCTTTAGGACCAAATCGCCTTCCGTGAATTGGAAGTCACGTTTCCTTTTATTATAATACTGCGCATTCTTGTCTTGCGTCTTACTCAATTTTTCCCGCGCTTTCCGAAGCGCGCTATTAATCATTTCCGCCCTAGCAATAGCTGGAATCTGATCACACTTCGGAAACTGGTCTAATTGGTCATTATCAACATTCATAATCGGGGCTTCCCGTAATTCCCTCCCAAAGTTGAGAAATGCGGGGGTGTACCCAGTGGACTCGTTTTTAGCAGTTCGGGACGCCATTAAGAGTTGTTGTAAACCCTCGTCCCACAACTGATGGCTCTCTTCCACGTAGCACTTGATCATGACTCCTAAATCTTTGATCGTTCGCTCCGCGAGATTACCCTGGGGACTATAAAACGAAGTAAATCTCTGTTTTACCCCTAGGATTGCGCAAGCCTTAGTCATAAGTTTAGACGCGAATTGGCTTCCATTGTCGCTCACTATGCGTTTTGGTAAGCCAAACCGTGAAAAAACCTCATCGACTAATTTGTTGGCGATGTTTTTAGCCGTCGCTTTGCGCAAGGGGAACGCCTCTACCCATTTCGTAGCGTAATCAACAACGACTAGCACGTGCGTGTTCCCCTTCTTACTTCTAGGGTATTCCCCCTTTAAGTCAATACCAATTATTTCCCATCGGTCTGGCGGACTAAAAGATTTCATAAGTCCCGCTTGTTTCGTGTTGGGATTTTTGTGCTCTTGACAGACTTTACATGACTTGACATAACGGGTTAAATCTCTCGTCATACCTGTCCATGTATAGTACCGTCTAGCCCTATCGAGTGTTTTCGTTATCCCTTGATGACCTGACGACTTTAAATCGTGACACGCTGCCGCAACAGTATTGACTAGGCTGTTGGGAACTAAAATGACAGACCGGTATCCTTTACTATTTGGTAATTGTATTTTCTTGTAGACTAGATCGTGAATTATGTTACATAGTGGGGCTGACTGTTTCACCCACCTACTTATTTTGTCGTTCGGAGCAGGGCATTCGCTATTTTCTAAATGCGCTTTCAAGCTTCCTAAGCGAGGGTCAGAACTCTGAGCTTTTATTATCAACTCTTTGTCTAAAACAAGAAGTCCCTCGTCCTCCGTATCGCCTACTGCTCCCGCTGGTTTACCCTGTGAAATATCTATTACCCCGACCAAAGGTGTGTTTTCACGATTTTCGATTCCAGGGAAATCTGGCTCTGGAATCCTAGATAAGGCGTCCGCCACGATATTAGTGCTTCCCGGGATATAAACTATTTTATAATCGAAAGCTTGTAACTTCGTGCTCCAACGGGCATATTTACCAGTGGGGTCTCGCGCCTTTTTCAGCCATTCTAACGCCTTGTGGTCGGTCCATATCTCAAATGGGTTTCCCTCTAAATATACTCGAAATTTCTCAATCGCCCAAACAATCGCTAAGCACTCTCGTTCAGTTACAGAGTAATTTTGTTGCGCTTTGTCTAAAGATTTACTCGCGTATTGAATTACTCGAAAGGTGTTGTTTACTTTTTGTAGTAAGACTGCACCAAGTCCATAGTTGGACGCGTCAGTCTGAACTAAGAACGGGGCTTTAAAGTCTGGGGAAGCTATAATGGGTGCTGTTGATAGCCTATGCTTCAATGTATCGAACGCCTTTTGTTGGTCTTCTCCCCACTCCCATTTGGCATCTAAATGCGTCAGTGCAGTTAAGGGGTGCGCTATATCTGCGAAATTTTTAATAAACCGACGGTAAAAGCCGGCCATTCCTAAAAAGCGTCTTAACTGACGAACAGTACGGGGTGTAGGGTACGATACCATTATTTCTATCTTGTCTGGGTCTACTTCTGTACCAGCCTTTGACACTATATGTCCTAATATGTGGGCCTTGGTCTTGCAAAACTGCGTCTTTGACGATTTTACCGTTAGTCCCTCTCTTTTGAGCGTTTCCAACACCTTTTCTATACTAACCAGGTGCTGCTCAAAACTATCGGACATTATGTAAAGATCGTCAAAGTAGTCAAAAACGCCTTCCTTTGACAAATGAGCGAATAGGTTGTTGACCATCCTTTGAAACGTGGCCGGAGCGTTGGACAGGCCAAACATTAACACCTTGGGCCTAAATATCCCCTGGTGAGTAACAAATGCACAGGTGTCCCTACTCCCAACGTGCAAGGGCACCTGCCAATAGCCTGACCTCATGTCTAACACACTTATACACTCCGGCGAACTCGCGGACTCCAAAATATCCTCCATTCGTGGCAAGGGGTAAGCGTCTTTACGCGTAACGCTATTCAATTTTCGGTAATCTATACATAACCGATATTTCCCGTCACTTTTGCTAACTAATAATGTGGGTGCACTCCAGGGGCTATTGCATGGTTCTATCAAATCCAGCTCGAGCATTTCCTTAACAATAGAATCAATAATATCCTTTTTGTGTGGGGAGTACCTATACGGGTGCTGCGCTATCGGCAAACTATCACCGGTATCTACATAATGTTCGGCTGCCTGCGTTTGTCCTGGAGTCAATGAAAACACACCTTTGAATCTATATACGAGATTCCTCAATTTCTCCTTCTTTTCGTCGCTAATAGGTGACTCGTCTATAGCTTTATCTATTGCATCTTTGTCGAAATCATCCTCTTCAAAAAGGGAGCATTCACAAAGATCAATACTATCTTCAGACTCTAAAAAATCATAACGGATATTGGGGTTTTCTCCCCAACACCAATCAAATTGCCCATAATCCACTACCATACCCGATTCCCTAAGAAAATCTAATCCGATAATACACGGGTATGCCAGGTCGTCTAGTAGAAGCGCCTCATGTGTCATGATTTTGCCTGGAAGTCCAAATTTCACTTCCACGCTTTCTTTAGCCCTAAAAATTCTCCCATTAACTACCCTGAATTTTAAATTAACATTTTTGAAATTAAATTGTAAAGTTTTAAAGGCCGAATGAAATTGATTATCTATGAACGTTACTGAGCTTCCCGAGTCTACCAATGCTGTAGTCGGGATACCTCCTATTGTAATATTAATTAATGGTTTGTTATTTTTATTGTTTGACACATGAAACGCATCTCTAGCAAAAGGGCTATTCCCCAACTTGATTATTTTTGCCCGGGGAGGGATCCCTCGTTGGATGGGCCTCCCTTGTTCCCGTTTCCCGAACTATTTGGGTGAGGACAAAATCGCTTCACGTGCCCTTTCTTTCCGCACGCGTGGCAAATAATCGTGGGACATTGGGGCATTAGATGGTCTTGCGCTTTACAATTAAAACATCGCGCGTTGCCACCAAACGCCATTTGATTATTTCCACCACTCGGCCGTGAATTATTAGTTCCTCTAAATCCTGCCTGATTGCCCATAGCATTCCCACGAGCTGCAAAATTTACACTGGCGCGTCCCGCTACACCTATCGCTTGCTCCACCCGGGCCGCGTGTGCCGCTAATTCCCAAACACTTTGGTGATCCTTAGCCGATAAATAGGCTCGTAAATCCTTATGAAAATTTCGGTATATGCTCTGAACCTGATCTTCTATGGACATTGGGACAGTAAATTGTAGGATTATCTCCCTCATGCTGTTAACGAAATCGTTAACAGTTTCAAAATCTTTCTGCTTACGATCAAGCAGCTGTTCTTTCAAAAAAGAATCATTCACCGGGTAATCGAATTCCGCTTTAATCTTTTGCCTGAATTCTTCAAACGTAGTGGGCCTAACGGGTAACGCGTTCCACCAATCTAGGGCGGGGACATTTAACATTGACGGCGCCCAATACGTCATAAACTCCTGATCACTCAATCCTTGACAGTCGCGGATTTGTTTTGCTTTCGCTAAAAATTCGCGAGCACTTAAACCGGACGGTTTCCCCGAAAAAGAAGGGGGAATCACCTTCGGTAATTTACTAGTAGGAGGTATGATTCCTGTATTCACGGGAGTCTGTTGTAAAGAAGGGGCTACGTAGTTTGACGCTATGGACCCTACGCTCTGAGAAGAGACGCTCCCACCTGAAGTTATTAAGGGACCATTCATTAAGGTCGGCGCTACGGAATTATTAACTAAGGGAGCTACGGAATTATTAGTTACTGCGGGGGTTAACGAATTATTTACTACAGGAGCTACTGAAGTATTTACTGCAGGAGCTACTGAAGTATTTACTGCGGGGGTTACGGAATTATTTACGACAGGGGTTACTGAATTATTTACTGGCGGCAAAAGCTGCAGTAATTGCGCTTGCAAATCTAAAATTTGCTGTTGCATCGTGCTTAATAGTGAAGATGGTACGAGTTGCATTCCACTGGGTACACTAACTGATGGCCCATTAATACCAACCCCTAAACTACCATTACTTCCACTATTATTATTTGCGACTTGATTCTGATTTCCCAAACCACTGGGGCTTCCCAAAGGAACCGACATATCTGCGTCAATTATAGTTTCGTCGTCGCTACTATCAACTGCGTCTTCAAAAGCTTCAACGTTTTCGAGGGGACTGCTAGTGGTCGCCCGGTCCATCAAATTGTCTACCTCCGAATTTCTAGTTCGATCTCTTACGCTATACCTATGAGCACGCTCTATAGCCTGATACTCATCTAAACAATAAACGCAAGCCGATGATCTCCCTAAAATCGGAATACACTTCGATGGATCGGCGCAACGGTTCATGTGTACATGAACCCTAACACTAACAACCCTCTACTAAACTAATCTGCTCTCGGAATGCTTTCATAACAGTTAACTGTTATTGGAGAAGCACCTATCCCGGCAAGGGGCCCCCAAAAAGTGCCACGTTACTTTATGTCCGTTTAATTACGTTCATACTTTTAGGCCTAACTCTGCCCAGCAACGTCGCGACTTTATAACTAATCAAAGGTATATGTGGGATCAATTAAAATGCAGTAATATCCATGGCAAGAAACAAACTCGAGTTTAATACTAATATTAAACTAACATATACAACACTTTAAAACCCACACAATACCCCCAAAATATTATATACACATGCTCATACCTAACCCTAACTAAATACACATAAACGAATACCAGATGCCAATTTTATACCTTGCGCAATGAAAAACAAAATGTACTCATCCTTTTCGCGCACACAACGTCGACGGAAACGGAAGAACAAAGACGATAGCGATAGGTCGAAATGCGGAAGGTCTAAAGAATCGGACGAAGGTCTATGAAGCGATGGTCATCTAGCGTGGGACGAATTCCCTGAATATGGCGATGTTCAGCCCAGAGTTTTACTCTCCAACACGACTACGGTTTAGGGAAACCAATCAACCTGACATCGAGGTCTCGAACGGGACGCGCGAGTTTAAATATTCTCTAACTCTTTCTCTCTAAAGTTAGCGGCGATGATCTTGGTTTTCCAAGTCTTGGATAACCCTCAGTAAACTTGAATAATCATTCAGTGTCCCAAACTCCTTCGCGCTCTCGCTTTTTGCCCTCGACCTCGGATCACGTGGTTATCCGAATCACCCAATTGTAGGGGACCTAATGTTGGTATTTGCCAATCAAGGCTGGTTTTCCCGTGACGTATCTTTTTAGTATTACCGAAGTTGGTTATCGGTATATGGCACTGGTATCTCCTAACTCTACCCTAAATAATAATTGGCATCTGGAAGCTAAAATTCAATTTAACAATAAACGGGAAAGTGAACGAAACAGTCATAAATAAATGTCAATAATATAATACACAAAAATTTCGGTACTGCTCTGAACATTTAACGGTCATAAATAAATGTCACAATATGATACACAAAGTCGTCGGCGCTTCTCTGAACAATTTAATTACAATCAGATAGTTGGGTTCTTCCCTCTCTCCTGAACTATTTTCAAAAAGAGAGCCGAACGAAGAGAATCCCAAGACACCCATTACCATTCAGAACTATATTCTCGAATGGTTAACGGCAATGCCTAACACATTCCGCACATGGAAATATTTCGCAGATTTATAGAGAGCGCCGAATCTTTTAACAAAACAAGTTCTAAGAAAAGTAGAATTGTCCCTTGCCATGGATATTTTTAAAAGATAAAAAAAATATAGTGGTTAGCTCGACTTAAAAGAGCGCGGCCTATTCCAAGTCAATATAATTGGAACGCGATGGGCCTAAAGTGCAACTCTCGCAATAAAATTCGTTGCACGGGGGTACTCTATACTTATCTAAATGTTGAATACTAAGACAGATATAAAAGGTATAGATAACGTTCAAGCACCGCGAAAGACGGCGTTTCATTGAGAGTTTGCATTAGAGAGATAGCTTAATAGAAGGGCTAGCCCGAATAGAGGTACTCTAAGTCTATCTGTTAGAAACGCATAGTTAAGAGATAGAGGTATTGTAGTTTTTTACGCGCTGCAAAGATGATTGAACTAGGATATAATAGATTGTCTCAATTAGAAAGATGCAATAGAGACAAAGGTAAAAGAGTGAAAAAAAGGCTAGTTTGACTGAAGGACTCTTAACATTCTGTAGTTAAATACAAAGACCGAGATAACAATAGCGTGATAAAGCTTGAAAGACCGAGAAAGACGGAATAGGGTAACTAGTAAGGCTCCCCTCTATCTCTAAGAAACGCGTAAATAAGAGATAGATGGGTTTCTAGCTTCTTACGCGCTGCAAAGATAAGGCTGAACAACGATCTACAATGTTTAAATATAAAGAAGTAATAGAGCAAAAGGCAGGAACTATAAACAAATATGCGCTGGTTTAAAGAGATAAGATGGTGTCTAGCATTCTACGCGTTGTTATTATTGCAAGGCTGAATTTTTAAGTGGGCTGAACAATTTTTTATATCATCATTATAAAATGCAGCGAACAGGGTACTTAAACTTGGGTATTTCACAATAGCCCATGATATATTGCGGTGAGACTTACAAAATGTCTTAGTAAAATGGACTCTGAAACAGGCGTGTTAAATTGATAATTTTATAATAAAACTCGGCGAAAAATTTAAATTATTTATAGTGTTTTCATAAAAAACTAATTGATTTACTGTTTAGTTTTTATTAGAGTATCTATAGACAGAGTAGCGCCATTAAGGGGAAAGTGATGTCAAAGTCTATAGGTCACATTTTTTGACCAGAGAACAGGATCTGTAATGAATTGTTAGACAATAAATCTTTCTATTATTATATTTTATTAGTTGCATTCTATATGCCCAAGGTCCTTTTAGGAAGGTTATGACGACGATGACGTCAACGGAAGCTCTTCAAAACTTGAGTGTATTCGGCCATCTTTCTCTAGCACTCATTACGTCAATGAAAAGTATACTTGATCGCCAAAAGCAGCCGCTAATGCAACCAGTTAACCCTGCACCATTAGCCCTCAAACAAATAAAAAATAAAACGTGACGTCATTGAAAGGCGCTTGTAGCGCCAAATTGAAGGAGATGAGACATTAATTGTGACGGAATTGAAAGGCGCTTGTAGCGCCAAATTGAAGGAGAAGAGACATTAATTGTGACGGAATTGAAAGGCGCTTGTAGCGCCAAATTGAAGGAGAAGAGACATAAATTGTGACGGAATTGAAAAGCGCTTGTAGCCCCAAATTGGAGGAAAAGAGATATTATTTGTGACGAAAAGTACACTGCGAAATTTGAATACTTGTAAACGTTCTATTTGAAACATTAAAAAACAAAACCACAGCAAAGGTGAAATTGGGTAATACTTTCGGTAATAGAATTAGGAAAGGAGAAACCAAAATAATTTAAATCCATTCCAAACATAGATATATGAAATTTAAACTAGATCCACTACCTTACCTAAGTCACGCGCAAAAACGTCAGGAATGGAAGACATTTTCACGCGCTCATGCTCGCCTTTGACTGTGCAAATGTCACGCGCCACGGGGGACATGTCCCCCCGTATAGCGCAGGGGAAAAATATTTTGTATAAATCTTTTTCCCCGCCAAAAGCAGGACAACGAGGGAGGGTAAAAAGTTTGATTGTTAAGGGGGTGCACCGTAAACTAGTACACTACACCCCCGCCAAACCGTGCGGCTACATCATTTGTCCCTAAAGTGCCGCACGCGAAACCGTGCCCGGAACGGGTAACAAGGCCAAAGAGCGGGAACCTAAGAACCCCAGACCAGTGCTCCCGCACACACGTGAGGAGGCTAAGGCAGCAGAAGGAAAGGTACATGGCTTGGCGACCAGAATCCACACAGCAGTGCCATACGGCCCCCGTAATGTATCCGTGACCCAACAAGACCGACTCAAAGGCAGAGGGAGCTGCCAGGGCCCAGTTCGGGCCCTGCGAGTCGGCCGGGTGTGGGCGAGACGGCCGTGTTCCAATTCGCGGAACTAGGACGGATCCTAGAACTCGGGCCCCCTCACCACGACAAGGATGGAACACTACCCCCACCCTGCGCACGGACAGGTGGGGGGAGGGGGACGCGGGAGGGTAGTAAAAGTGGATTTTAGGGGGGATTTGTAGCCTTTCCCAGTATCATGTCCATTCAAAATGGCAGCCTCCACAGACGTGAAAAATGGCCGATAAGAAAAGGTTTATATTTTCGTTATTAAGGATTGTGGATCTAGTTTATTTTTCATATATCTATGATTCCAAATTGTATTACCACAATTAGGAAATGCACATTTTGTGATGTCAGTCATATTAAAGAGTGAGTTTAATAAAGCCAATTCTAGGTCATTTAAGGTATATTTTATTTTATATAATGTATTTCGATTGACAGTAACATAAAACCAACGATATTCCATTACAAAAGTTTGTTATCTATTTTCGGATAAAACGTTTACCCTATTTCACTGTTGCTGGGATTTTGTTTTAAATAAAATGTTTACAATTAAGTATTCAAATTTCGCAGTGTACTTTTCGCGCCCAAAACTAATCGGTGCACCAAATAAAATGGGTTAATTGATTTACTAGTGTTTAATTTTTCCAAAAGCAAACACAAATTATACAAAAACGTTGTTTTGCTTCGCACTTCAAAAAAGTGCATTTATAGGTAAGAATTTCAAACCCGTGAAGGGACAGAAATTATAAATTCACAGTGAAAGAAATATGAAAGTCACAGTCTAAGAAATCATAAAGCTATAATTATAATAATTAATATGAATAAAAAATTTACAAAAAAATGACGTATAAATTTGGCCTATCGAAACTTTTACTTATGTAGATTTAATGATTAGAAACTTTATAAAGAGGCGAATGTTTCCTTTTACTAACTGAAAACTGCAACGATCGCCATTCGATATCAGCACTCTAGAGTCTAGGAGAAGGGAAAATGTAAGAGTCAACTAAACTTTAGTAGCTGTCAGATGACGATAACACGCGAGTAAAGGTTTGTTAGTGTATTCCCCGTGGTGAAACATGTTTAAAAATCAAGAGTCTCATCTAAACAGCAACCCCTCTTAAGATAATATAATTCTCCACCCTAACAACTAAACATTTTAAAAACGCGGGCAGGAACTATTTGGTATTATGCTATTCTACCTTTCCACGCATAGATGGCTTTTAGTTACCCTTACCAAGAGTGAATTCTACAACAGAATGACTTCTGCATAATTAAAAGTTTCGATAGGCCGAATTTATACGTCATTTTTTTATGCATATTAATTATTATAATTATATCTTTATGATTTCTTAGACTGTGACTTTCATATTTCTTTCACTGTGAATTTATAATTTCTGTCCCTTCACGGGTTTAAAATTCTTACCTATAAATGCACTTTTTTGAAGTGCGAAGCAAAACAAGGTTTTTGTATAATTGAGAATTTTCTTAAAGGTCTTAGCACGTACATTGAAGACCGCAGAAGGCGCGTTATCGAATCGTTTATCACAAGTGACAATGACTCCAAGGTGCTCATGTCCCTCTCGCAAGACCAGTTCCGCGATTTACATTCCACCGTCGAAGACAAGCTGAAGACCATTAGATCATGCTCATCAAAGACGACTGTAGCCTTACTACTGATAAAACTACGTATCGGTTTGTCCAACGCAGTATTATCCGTTATATTTCAAATGTGTGCTCACGTTAGTAGCCTCATCTGGTACCTTGGCTATCGACGCCTCGAGGAACGTGGCGCCAAGTTTGCGAAGATGCAGCCCAATTAGATAATTTACCCAAGATAGTTTAAATATTTGTGTACCTTTTGTAAGAGCCCATAAGTGTGATAAATAAAATAGAGTAACCACTCCATTTACGTACGGCGTTAATATTGCTCCTAGTTTCTTGACGTACTTCCGTAAAGCAAAGGTTATCAAATGAAGCTGTATAATAGCTGTATAGTCTTTGCACAGCATAGGTGCCCGAGACATAAAACACTTTTACAGGCGTTTTCTTGTGTTTTTGGCCTATTATTTACATATTTTACCTCGTCGTACGGGCCAATCCCGTGGCAGTTACAAAACGAAACTTTCCCAGAGTCGTCATTTAACCCATATAGTTATTTGTTCCAAGTTTCAGCGTGATTCGTGTGGGGGAGGATAGTCTAATCATACTTTGAAGCCGACATATCCTCCTATCTCTAGCATTACGGAAGAAATCCTAAAATCTTTGTTCTGCGGTGATTATTGATATTAATGAACAGATTTCGCGCCACAAGAGCGTAAATACCATCAGAGATGACAACCAAACCAAAAATTTTGAAATTTTAAGAAATTTATTTTTAACATTACTTGACCCAAAGGTCTACCTAGTGTTGTGGGTCTTCTTATACAAAATAAGCATCAAGCTTTAGTTTAAAATAGTATATAACCGCCAAAAAACCAAAAATCCTTCGATAAAAAGATGGGATAGTCACAGAGCATCTTAAAAGTGTCTTACTTTTAAGTAAGACACTTTTAAGATGATCTGTGACTATCCCATCTTTTTTATTTAAGTGTGGCTGTCCCCATTTTTTAAGAAGACATGGAATATTTTTTTAAATATTCCATGTCTTCTTAAAAAATGGGGACAGCCACACTTAAATAAATGATGTCCTCTAAACTTTCTCTTTAATCAAGACTATTTTCTTGGTAATTTTCGTTTGCCTGACGATTGTCTTCATGTCAAGCCAAATCGTGCTCAGTGGCATGGCTTTAAAGTCTTCGAAAGGTGGTACCTTGCCCTACGTCTGGTTTGGCATGAACTGTCTCGCCGCCCTTTACACTTCCGCCGTGTGGTGTTTGTCACTTCATTGGTTTCTTATATTGGGATTTCTCGTCAAGATTAAGTACAATGACATCAATCGTGTCATGAACGAAAGCTTCGATGACCACGATTTTCGGATCAGCCCAATCCGCGCCATTACTGACGTGATGCGACATCATTACCGCGTAACAAATTTGTGTGGAGAAATGAACGCCTTTATGAAATACTACGCTGCCTCTGTTATTACCATCCATACTCCGCTATTTTGCTTTCTAATCTTTCAGTTAATGAAGGTAAAAATGGAAATTGTGTCCAAAGTAATCACTGGCTTGTGGACGATTGGTTTGGCCATTTACCAGTGTATTTTACTGTTCAGCGCAGCAGCTATACCAAACAATGTAAACAACCCGGACGGTTCTTCATATTTTACCCAAAACGAGATTTAATAATGGTTATCTTTTTACCCAAAGTATTATTTCTCGTTTCACCCAAATACATAAGACCCAATTCCCGTTCAACCAAAGCCACTTTCAAAGAGAAATTTTAGCCTTGAAAATTAGTATCACATTTTGAATTGCTACTACAATTTTTAAAAGGACCTTGGGCATATAGAATGCAACTAATAAAATATAATAATAGAACGATTTATTGTCTAACAATTCATTACAGATCCTGTTCTCTGGTCAAAAAATGTGACCTTTAGACCTTGACATCACTTTCCCTTTAATGGCGCTACTCCGTCTATAGATACTCTAATAAAAACTAAACAGTAAGTCAATTAGTTTTTTATGAAAACACTACAAATAATTAAAATTTTCCGCCGAGTTTTATTATAAAATTATCAATTTAACACGCCTGTTTCAGAGTCCATTTTACTAAGACATTTTGTAAGTCTCACCGCTATATATCATGGGCTATTGTGAAATACCCAAGTTTAAGTACCCTGCTCGCTGCATTTTATAATGATGATATAAAAAATTGTTCAGCCCACTTAAAAATTCAGCCTTGCAATAACAACAACGCGTAGAATGCTAGACACCATCTTATCTCTTTAAACCAGCGCATATTTGTTTATAGTTCCTGCCTTTTGCTCTATTACTTCTTTATATTTAAACAATGTAGATCGTTGTTCAGCCTTATCTTTGCAGCGCGTAAGAAGCTAGAAACCTATCTGTCTCTTATTTACGCGTTTCTTAGAGATAGAGGGGAGCCTTACTAGTTACCCTATTCCGTCTTTCTCGGTCTTTCAAGCTTTATCACGCTATTGTTATCTCGGCCTTTGTATTTAACTACAGAATGTTAAGAGTCCTTCAGTCAAACTAGCCTTTTTTTCACTCTTTTACCTTTGTCTCTATTGCATCTTTCTAATAGAGACAATCTATTATATCCTAATTCAACCATCTTTGCAGCTCGTAAAAAACTACAATACCTCTATCTCTTAACTATGCGTTTCTTACAGAAAGACTTAGAGTACCTCTATTCGGGTTAGCCCATTTATTTATCTATCTCTCTAAAGCAAACTCTGAATGAAACGCCGTCTTTCGCGGTGCTTGAACGTTATCTATACCTTTTATATCTGTCTTAGTATTCAACCTTAGATAAGTATAGAGTACCCCCGCGATCCTAACATATTTTTCTCTCTCGAATGCAAACTCTCCATGAAACGGACTCGCGGTCGGACGAAGAAGAAGAAGAAAACGAAAACCTCAGTTATCATTGACAAAAAAGATTCCACCTCATAAGACAAATCTCCATAGACTTTTCTAATGAAATTTTGAGACACCTATAAATAAAACAGGCCAGCTGGCCTGTTTTTAATATTAAAGAATCGGAAGTTTAAAATAAGTAATTTTAATTTTCTTTCGGAACAACTTAGCTAAGATTAACCATATCGTTTGAAATGTAGCTCGAGACAAATATAGACTTAAATAATTCAAACGTCTTTTTTAATCTACTGTAATACCAGTACACAGAATAGTCCTGGTCGATTTTCAAAACCGGAAGTCTAGAGACCCTCGCGAAAATTTTGGCGGGGAAAACTTTTGTCAAGTGATCGTCCGCCATCTTTTTGTAGCGTGAAATTTTCGTCCGCTCTAGTGATCTGTTCTAGCGGAGAGCGACAGACTAACAACTTGAATTTGGTTTGGGGCAAATAAAATTAGAAATAGTCTGGCTGCCTGTTTCTACAAAAAGATGGCGGCGCGGCTATGACACAAGCGCCAATTTCCGGCAAATCGACCAGGTCTATTAGTAATTTTAGAATTATACAATATCAAAATTCTACAAGACCATTTTCGGATAGTAAATAATTAAATAACAAATCTTGAAATCATATCAATTGATACGCGAGAATCTCGAAGAATAGAGAGAGACAAGCGACGGTGATTCCGGACAACCAAATCTGGAACATGATGGACAGTTCATTGACGGTCATGGCGGTGGGTGCTTTCATCTCAATACCGGCCTCCGTTGCTAAGAAGGGTCTAATTCTAACACGAATAACTGAAGTAATTGTAATGTAATGTCCAGTTTCCTTAATAAAATAATTTGCAATATGTTTATAATTTTTTTAATCTGTCCCTTGGTTTGGATCGAGAAGCGAAACCGCGGAGCGAGGGACAGACACTCTTTCCGCTCAGAGGCTAGAGCGGATTAAGTAGGAGTCGGGAACTCGTTAGCCACTCTTACCAAACCCACGTATCTCGCTCGTCTCACGTGATCAGACGTAGCTACCGACTGCCTCTTAAAGAGTTGGAAAAGCAAATTATAGCCAAAGGGCGCTTGAAAAGACGTTTCCGTGTTTCAAATCGCGCGGAATCTGACGTCATAACCTTATTGAAATGACAGAAAAAACCTTATTGATTGCTTGTTTCACGGAACTTTCTCTTGTCTAGCACGCGTGGCGATTGAAGGTTTAAAAAAAATCTCTTACAAATAATCAACTTGTTGCAAGATTCTTTTCGGTAACTTCGAATTAAACATTAATGATACGTAACTTGTGAGATACGACTTTTTCCTGAAGTACAATCTTCGACCCGTTTTTTCCAATTTGTTCAGGATACCACTATTCAGAAGGATTCTATTCTTTAATGTTTCTTCGCCACCATTATGGCGTATTTCCCGTAGCCGTTAGGGAACTCACCCCTATTCTGAAATTGTAATTTATTTCTTCTCGTAGCTCTGACATTTGGCGTTAATTTGAGAATTCAAAATCCCCAGGCATTTATTTCACTAAAGATATTTCCAAATTCTCGTTAACTGCTTTATTTCGAGCAAAAAATAGGAAATGGACCGAAATAAATATTTTAATACCATTAAATAATTTTAATATCGGTTTAATATATTTTAAATAATTGTCTTCGTTATTTCTTAAGCAAGAGACACACTTGGTTAGCCCATAGCCGCCTAAATTATCAAAGCCCGTGCTTGGGCGTATTTTTTTTTATATAACTGGCATTTTAAGGACGCTATGATTGACCGTTTGGTGGCGTGTTTTGGACTAGGGGCGATGACATAGTGAATGACGTAGTATGCGCGAAAAAGAGGCGCAACAGTTTTTTAAAGAGCTATCGGAGTGTGGAGGAGGCGTCTGCTACGAGGCACACAGCCTCCTAAAGTTGTAATGAATGCTTCATAATTATTCAACAGGAAAGAACTGATTTCAAATTAATTATTTTTTAGAGTTTTGTTTCGTTCATTAAATAACTACTTTCAAGTACACAGTGTAGCACACTTCATTTGAACTAAATGTTAATGCTATATACTTAAGCCTTAGCTTTGGCTTTTGGTGGTTTTGTTAAACAATTTTTATTTTTCATTTTCAGTTAAATTTGTTTCTTCATCAAACAGTAAAATGGTTTACTGCATGGTTCGAAGTTGTAAGAAGAATGATTGGCACAAAAAAGGTAGTGATACACGAAATTTTCACAGAATTCCAAAAAAAGAAAATAGAAGTAAATGGCTTTGTGCAATATTCGGAGACAATTATGAAGATCGAAATGAATACGTTGCCAATATTACAAATTCGGGTGCAAGAGTTTGTAGTGATCATTTTAATCAAGCTGATTTCAGCATTTCAAGTTCAAAAAAATCTTTACTGGCCTTTGGATGTAAGGGCTGCCACTTTATTTATTGAGAGAACTCTAAAAATTGGAATTATAAAGTCATCCGGACACTCTAACGTAGGACCGAACAAATGCCTAAGAGAAACACTGCAATCCCGTAAGAATACTTCAAACCACTTTCATCTGAAATTGATTCGTAGTAGCAAATTATATTTTTCAAACTTTCAGAAATATTGTGCAACAACACAAAATCTTTCCGGAATCGTTTGAAAACATCTAATATCACTAATCCTGATAACTCAACCACTTCCAGTTTGCAACCAGTTTTATCATGGGGTTTGCAAAATTTGCTCAATCAAATGGATGTTTTAACTCCAAATGGTAATATTTTGATAAAACTTATATGAGATAACTGATGGTAATGTTAAATTCATTTCTTATTATTTAGATCACTGCATGATTTCTATAAGAAGTTGTTCGGTTGCTTTAATAGGTGGTTATATAGTACGTGTGGCGGAAGAAAATACAAATTGCCCTGGATGCTTTGAAAAACTGATCCAGCCAGAGTCCGGAACTCCACTACTTTATTTAATTAAAGCAAATGATAATGGCGGTCTTAAATATCCGAGTCGACTATTAATACGTTTACTTGTAATCGTGTTAGATTTCGTTCAATCTTCAATCACACTTTTCCATCGACAAAATGTTTTAGCTAAATATGTTGAAACAATATTGCCCCATTTCCAAAAGCCTTTAAAATGTGATACAGGCTGTGGGAATTTAGATCTTCCTAATTTACTTCTAGAGAAATATTTAAGACCATTGCTCAATAATTACGCTAAAGATGTTTCAGATCGAAAGGAGAAAATTAGGAAATATAAAGCCAAGCCGTTGTCAAGAAAACCTTTAAAGGTTTAGTTTTTTAATAAAGCATTGATTTAAAGACTTTCTTTCCTGCTTCTAATCTTATTTTAATTTAAATAAAATATTATGACGTATTAGTTAATAATATGTATTTTGTTTAGATACTTGGAAAACTTACATTTCGAACTTTATAGAGACCTCCCTTATACAATTTATTTGAACCTTTATTAAGCACCCCCTCGAGTTATAGTCCAAAAAACGCCCTCGAACGGCGTACGAAAGAACTAAAGTTCGGCTAGGAGTATGTAAACTATCTCCCCCTCTCTGGGTACCAAGCACGGGCTTTGATAATTTAGGCGGCTATGGTTAGCCGAATAAGTCATTAAATACTTCAATTATTCTAATTTTAAACATTGAAAACTGTTTATTTGTGGGGAGATTTAGTACACATTTTTTTTTTCATTTATTAAGCGCGCTCACAATTGTCAGTTCCCCATTAACAGAGCTAACAAACTGAAGTATTATATTAATTATTCCTGTACTAATTACCCACTTGTATGATCTTCGTATCGGTTTATTTCCATTAGATCGAAAAATGTCTGATCGAATTCGATCAAATTTTGTTTCAAATGATCGAATCGAATTCGATCAAATTTATTTTATTCTCGTTTTAACTTTTGTGGCATTTGATCGATGTCCATTGGATCGAATTACAATTGATCGAAGTAGTAGTATTTAAAATACTATTGTAGTAGAACTAAATCCTTTAGGGATTATTCTCATTAGATCGAACCTAAAATGATCGAACTAATTAAGTAGGTTTTTTTGTACAAAAAAATACTTAAGCCTAAGCTTGGCTATGTTTGGTTGGGTTACGTTGGGTTAGGTTAGGTTAGGTTAGGTTAGGTCCAATGGAAGGGAAGCGTAAACGGGCAGGGCTTCAAGTCTTAGAAGTTTCCTCCTAAAATTGATTTCGATCAGGAAGCATTCGTACAAATGACACTTCGATCAAATGATATTCGATCAATTGAGACTACCTTTAAAACCAAATAATTTCGATCATATGACCTTCGATCATTTGAGACAGCGTTCGATCATTTGGGATTCGATCAAATCGACCCCAATCCTTGGTATCATCACCCGATTTGAGATTGGAATCTTATAAATTTTAGCGAAACTTTGTCCTTTTTAAGAAAATGAAGAACCCATTTAAAATCAAGATAGAATATTTGAAAAGTACTTATTTCGCATCTGGGTTTCGTAGCGATGTTCCAAGTCGTTGGGTCAATAAATCGCCAATTTCGATTGGGCCTGTTGTTTAATTCGACCTTCTCTCATTCCGATATATCTTACTAAAAATACGCATTAAATCTGTATAAAACGTTACCAAGACTCTTTTCGCGATCGACTGGCGTCTAAATATCTTGCGTGTTTAATTGCAACGTACATCTATGTAAACACCATTATTTTTTTGGTTCTACGTCATTAAACCAGATTTCATGTTTCTACTTAAGATAGTTTTGTAACTTTTTCTTTTTATTGACGTTCTTCTTCTACTCGTTTTAAAGGGAAAATAAACGATATAAAAATTATTCAACCGTTTTCTCGTAAAGAGGATTGGAAGCTCGCGTCTAATCTGTTTTATACGAGAGATATTTGAAATTTCAGTGAAACGGGGCTTAATAATGGCGTAGTTTGTTGAATTGTAGAGTTTTTTCGTCAAAACAAACTTGGATCTTAAATATTAATAAAAGTTTCAAGTGGAAAAGCGATTAAGCCAAAGATTTACAGATTTCAAATCATTTTCTATCAATTTCAGTTCAGTTTATTTAAGTTCTTTTTAAATTCAACGTTTTGATCATGAATTTCTTCGCATTGATGGATCAACGACCTATCGAATGTTATTGGAAGACTCACGGAGATCTCGCCTTAACTAGGGCCTTTGCTGATTGGTCGCTGACCCTTGAATGCGAAGAAATTCAGGATCTCCATGTATCCAGCTAAGTCTATTTTTCTGGGTAAGTTTTAAATTTATTTCTAGTTTAATATTTGTTTGTAATTTGGTGCCTAAATATTTCACATCATTTTCGAAGAATTTTCTAAGATCGGTTCAATTTTCTTCTTCTCTGAGATTCGAATCTTGAATTAATTACTGTATGAGGTCTAAAATTGGCGGGAAAATTATTATATTGCTAATTTGGAAGCGAAGATTGTAAACATAAATCAAAAGCTGTTTCATTTTCATTTCGTAAGTTTCCCTTTAAAATACACTTATGTTATACTTTAGATTGCCTCCACTTTCTACTTTTGTCGTTGCCATGGCTTCAAATTATTTGTTTCTCGACATTTTATAATACTCTCGAATAAAAGAAAAGATAGGAAGTTTCGAAAAGTCACTTTTTAGAGTGAAAACAAGTAGTATTGATCTCCTTGACTGCAAAAACATAACACACTTGTATAATTCTTGCTACGTGGTTGGGTTTTGCCTTGGAGGAAATATAAGATGCAGTCACACTAGCATTTAATCGATTTGAATCGTTTTAAGCTTCATGCGTTCATTTACATTATCTTTATCAGAAGCCGATGAAACCCTCCTTTGAAGTCTATTACTCCAGAGTCTTGTCTACCCCTCTCTGTATGGGTTAGTCTCAAAAATCGCGATTAGTACGCCTCCTAACGGTAGATATTTTCGGAACGGGAGTTCGTCCAGCGAATATCTCTAGCAGCCTTGGAGAGAGAGAGAATTTCCTCCGATCTCGTAAAACTGGGAATTTTACCCATACAGAGAGGAGCGCTATATCGAACATTAGAGTAGTAGACTTCAAAGGAGGCTTTCATCGGCTTCTGTCTTTATCAATATTTATCGAAGCTTCATCTATCGGTTGTTGAAACCGAATTGGTATGAAACTGGTTCCCGAAGCGGCTTAGTAATTCATTTGATCGACACAGGGTCCATTAGATCGAAATTCAATGGATCGACATGCAGAACCAAATGATCGACACTTAAAAAAAGAAGACTCAAATGATCGACAGTTAAAAAAGATTGAGTGGAATAGATATGAAGTACCATTGGATCGACATGCAGAACCAAATGATCGTAAATATCAAATAAGACTAAAATATTTGACATGTAGTTAATCAAAATTCAAAAAGACTTGATACTGCATAGATTTAAAAATCGATTAGTTTATTTAAAACCTATCGATTTTTAAATGCATGCAATATTAAGTATTATTAAAATTAATTTAATAGTTAAAATAAAAATTACAACCGATATTGAAGAGACATTTTCAAATAATAAATTTTCAATTTGAAAACTCCACATTTATACCTTATAAATATCTAAAGATTCTGCGCAGTATAAAATAAACCATAGGTTCAGTTTAAAAAAAGCCAAAAACTCTTGAAGTTTGATCTTATGGGAAGTTAAAAAACGCATATATATACAAAAAAATTAGAGTGAGGCTGTCATTATTTTATAATGACCATGGATTATTTAATTATTATATTCATCTCTGGGTTGGTGTGGCTAAAAATTGAGGCGGTTGGGTACTGTAGAAACCTCCGGTCTTAGGTTCTTTTTGTTTTACTTTTATTTATTTTTAATTTTGCTCTGGGAGAGACTTGGACTTTATTTTATTTTTCCCTAAAATATACCGACTGAAAAATATATCTTGGGTGATATTCTTCTATCTATTTATTTATATAGTGGTCGAAATGAAAGACAAGTTTTGATTCCGATATTATTTATTTTATTTATTTGGTAAAAGGGTTCCTCACTTTGGAGGCCGAGTCCTTTCACGTGTGAGAATATGTTTGTTCTGAGGAGTTCTATTTTTTCTTTTCTTAAAATATCTATATAGCTTGGCGCTAGGAAGAGTCGATGACGTGATTTTAAACCAATCACAGAGATGCACCGGAGCTGGGCAAAGGCGCCTAAATGTCCCTTCGCTTTTTCTTTTACAAAGGTGCAATCTTTCTATCTGCGGTGCAAGACCTCCCAGCCCCAACTCATTTCCCGCCTTTTCTTATTATATAGGCTCTTTTATACTTATTTTTAGGTTACATTTGTTTTGTTGAACGGAAAATTATTTAGTTATATTAGTTTTAAAGGTTACTTGTATTTAAGTTTTAGCTGGTAATTTATTATTTTAAACGATATTTTTCTGATTATTTTAACACTAAATGTGTAGGGTTTTGACAGGTACGTAATGTTTGTATAGAGTAACGACTTCAAAGGATCAGACTTCAAAGGCGGGTTTCATCTACCCTTGTCCAACATTATATATGACCTAACCTTACCAAACCCAATCATTTTATTTATTAACCAAATAATTTCGATTATTTAACACACCATTTTCACGATGCGGATTCAAACTCAGTATCCTTTTACAATCCACGCGGGCTACCCTTTCGGGCAACGGGTCAAGGCATCTCAATTAAAACGAGAGAGACTGTCGATCAAATAAATTTCGATCAAATGGGGCTATTCCGTCGATCAAACGAGACACTCTGTCGATCAGATAAATTTCGATCCAATGGACCCTTTGTCGATCGAATGAATTTCTATCTATTGGTAATATCCCTCCCGGAGCAGTTTCGAGAAATCGAATCAAATCGTTTTCCCGTTCACACGACTCCAGTGAAACGTTTTAAAACGGTTTAAATCGATTACAGACCTATATGAACGCGGCTTTAGAGGTAATCGTAGATTACTTGTGTTTCATCTATACGCGCATGCGTGTAAGGCCAGTCTCCCATTTCCAACATTTCACACCTCACAATTTGCTGGAGATTGCCGCTGGTTCCGCTTAATAATAGGGGTCTAGTCTGGGGATAAGGATTGTTTGATTTATTTGTTTCGATTAAGTTTTTTTTAAACGCGATTAGCGAATCTCTCGCGTTATAATTATCAAAATTACATCATTAACTAAAGAAGATTTAAATTCAAATTTAAGTGAAAACCGCGAACTGGTACGTTATTTGATAAAAGGTACGGCAAATGATCGTTTTTGGTGAGTTCTCCATTGACTACCGCCGAAATTAATTATTTTTGTAAGATATAGCAAATATGGCTATGACGTTTTCTATGTTTATTGAACAATACAACAAGCTTAGTTACATATGTGTTTTTAAGAGTTTAATACTTAGATTCTTAATATTGAAACGTGATTTTATTAAAGAGACAAACAATTGCTTTAAACCACCTCCAATGAATATCTGGATGGCGTTGTCCGTAACAACCGGACAGTGCAATTAGCCATAATTTAATTTATGTTTATATTTATTCATTGAATTTATATTTATTTATTAAGATTAACAAATTTGCTTTAAGAAATTGGTTAAGGTGCTTATTATGTCCCATATTTGATGAAGACCTCTTAAACAACGACCGGTAGCTTAATACTATCAGCAAAGGTCCAGTTTTACGTCATAGGCCATCGCTTAAAAATAGAAAAAAAAGTCATCACCCATGTCTGGCTCGAGTAATTTAGACTTTTCCTCGATATATTGAGTCGGGAGAGAGGGACGTTAGACGGACCGCGCTTCGATATATCGTCTTCCCTCCAAACTTCGGAATTTCTCCAAAGCATTTGCGGCCGCTAGAGTGTATCGAATCAGAACCTGCCGGTACATTTTCCCCGACCTTTGGTGATGGTGTTAAGCGTAATGTCTTGTTTACTTTTGGTTATAACTATTTGGTTGACCTCTAGAGGTTAATTTAAGCGCCTTGAGTTTGGATTTCATACAATTTTCTATATTTTCACTCGAAGCAGTGACACGGGTAGATAATTTTGTATAAGAGTGATTAATTATTCGATTAGTTATACATAAATACATTTCATTAAGAATACATTTAAATTTAAGTTATATAATGCATTAATATATCATTTTCAATTGGTATTCGGGGATAATCTGACAAAGTGACACCCTTTCATATTATTTGATAAAAAATATTGCTTGAATATTTTTTTAAATTTTAAACGCAGTTTATGATCATTCGAATATTGCTGTTGAAATGTTTCTTCGAAGTTCTTGTTATTAATGATATAAGCCATCAGCTTGGATATAATAATAGGCTGTAAAGATATTTAATAAGCTCCACAGTGTAGTGTTCAGAACCAAGCTAATAAGAGCCCGGATTACGTTAATTAATTTTGAAAAAATTTCGTTATTTCTAATGTTATTGAAAATAAAACGGTTCTTGATCCAAGAGCTCGGATAATGGATAACTTCGGATATCCATTCATAATTAGGCTTTTTTCAGATATTTTAATCTCGGATGAATTGTTAATATAAACATCAGAAATTACATAAATAGACACGTATTGAATGCTGGATACGAATTAGACCCGGAGATAAAATTTGAAGCTCGATTAATAAACAAATCGCGTTTATTCAAACGGATAATGTGAAGATAAAAATACGACGTTTCTCGAAATCCGTGTAGAATGAAATATAATAATTCGATTTTTTAATCTAAATCGAAAGGAATAGCGACTAAATTCCTACATTCTAGTTTCGAGATCTCAATTAGGGTTAAAATACGCGTAGAAACTCGAGTTTCAAATGTTTCTTATCGGCGAATGAATAACATGAATAAGAAATGGATAATGTTTTCGCGAACGGATAATATCTGATTGACATTCAATTAACAAAAGTTCTACGAATTCCGAGCTCTGCACATAATTTCCTTTTAAGTCCATTTTATCTGTTTGAGGGTCAAGTTTGTACGAAGGAAATGTTGCTTGGAGATGTTGAAATATTGTATAATCAGTCTTGAAATCCAATGTCACGTGTTGGCGATTCCTTCGAGAGATGAACTCCCAATTGATTCGCGATAATCTCGGAGAAGAGGGTTAGACAAGCGACGGTGATTCCGGACAACCAAATATGGAACATGATGGACAGTTCGTCGATGGTCTTGACAGTGACCGCGTTCATCTCAGTGCCGGCGTCACTCGCCAATATTGATCTAATTTTTAGAAACTGACGTATGTTTCTCGGGCCTAATTGAACAGTTTCCACGAATCTAAGAGCCCTAAAAAGGGATTTTCAAAGATATTAAGGCAATAATATTTTTTTAATTCATTTTTTTTGCAAACTCTTCAGTGGAGGAAGCGAAATTCTCAAAAAGGACCAATCAATTGGGAGTAGGGTACTCGTCTGCCACTAATTATCTCGCTTTGTAAATTTTAAGGGAGCCATCTAGTTTCACTCACGAGAAATCGGAATGTGACGTAGCTTCCGCCTCACTCGTAAAGAGTTTGAAAAGGCAAAGTAGCCAATGGGCGCTCGAGAAGACGGTTCCGTGTCTTAATTCTTAAGTTACATAACGAGCCA
The DNA here is from genome assembly GCA_963920705.1 of Odiellus spinosus. Classification (NCBI taxonomy): domain Eukaryota; kingdom Metazoa; phylum Arthropoda; class Arachnida; order Opiliones; family Phalangiidae; genus Odiellus; species Odiellus spinosus. Next base: position 723,447 of record CAWUCO010000289.1, on the reverse strand, counting down.
TCGATTGAAAAGTAGGCAATTTCCCTTTATACTCTTATTGGCTTTAGTATCAAGGTGGTTTTACGGAGGTCTCTCTAGCGCGCATGAAAATAAAATTAAAACATTAATTACAAATAATCAACTTCCTGCAACATTCTTTTCGGTAGCAACGGATTGAAAATTAATGAATTGTAAGAGGTTTTAATCACAAAATTTCCGAAATATAATCTTTGGCCCGCGTTTTTCTTTTTCATTTGGTTAATAATATTGTTTGAAATAATATAACCATTTAAATGCCCTTCGTCATCTAATATGGCGTATTTCGCAGTGCCGTTTGGGAAAGAGTCAAATAAATCGGAATTGTATTCTTCAATGTAGAATATTTCTTTGAATAGTTGATCCATTATTGGAGAATTTTTTCTTAAGCGTTTAACGTAGGTTTCTAACGCGTAATTATGTTTATAAATTGCTGGTCTCATTCCGGGATATTTCTTGATATCTTCGAGGGTATTTACTCGAACCGCGTTGGACACCATCATCTCGCTCTTTAAGTTGCCCGTGTAGGCCTTGATCAAGACTGACGTCCCCAGTAACCAACCACTCAACATCAATTTTGCCGAAAGTCGCCTCGGGAAAACATCCGCGGCTAAGGGTTAAGAAAGAATGTCATTGGTTAAATTTATTTATATTGTTTTACTCGCAATGAAGTACTCAACGGTTATGAAGCAGATGAGAAATGAAAAACCAAACGTATTCGAAAAAGGGGAAACGCTTTCCGATTGACGAACGAACGAATCTCATTTTGAAAAGCCCGCAGACGAGGGATAATAACAGCAGACTAATTGTTAGCGAGACCCAAATTGTGGACTCGATGCCCTCCAACGAAAATTTCTTTCCCGCGTTAATTCCATCATTTACGACAGTTATCAATTTTACTGATTTTGTGTTCGTCGGAGGGGAAACGTATAAAAATATGTTAGAGCATTGATTTGCAACATTATGCACACACGAATCGCAGAACTGCAATGGACTAAAAATTAGCAACGCGAAAGATGAATGTGAATCTATAGCCGAAAACGTACTTTAGCCGCAACGCAATACATTGAATATAATATATCTACAGGGGCCTCCATATTGTTTGCCTTTAAAAAAGCATCCACTGCGACCTTGACATCGTCCAATGGCACGATTGTGATACTAAAGTGAACCACTCATTTAGTCGCGCGGTCTCGTAAAGATTTACAATTATTATTATTATCAGAAGCCGATGAAACCCTTTGAAGTCTATTACTCCCGGGTCTGTCTACCCCTCTCTGTATGGGTTAGTCTCAAAAATCGCGATTCGTACGCCTCCTATCGGTAGATATTTTCGGAGCGGAAGTTGGTCCAGTGAATATCTCTAGCAACCTTGAAGTTCGTCAACCAAACGTCGTCGTATGTGGAGAGAGAGAGAATTTCCTATGTTCCGTAGACAGGGGGGTATGAAGTAGGACCCCTCCGATCTCGTAAAATTGTGAATTTTACCCATGCAGAGAGGAGCGCTATATGGAACATTAGAGTAGTAGACTTCAAAGGAGGGTTCATCGGCTTCAGATTCGGTACTCATAGATGCACCGCACCAATGGGTGGTTTACGTTAGCGTTTAGAACTGTTACGAATCCTCTCGCTTGCGCGATGGTGTCGTCTTCGATTGTTTCGGCAATCGTTTCTCACCTATATTTAGGTGATAAGAGACCTCTTTCTCCAGATCTTTTGGGTAGAATACTCGAATAAACCGAGCGATTGAATTTAAATCTGTAAGAACATTTCACAATGAAAGTTCTAAGGATTAAATATCACTTGAGTTGGACTACATATCCTGCGAAATGCTCAATTACACACGAAATTTAAATTTTAACGTTCTCAATCTCTACTTTATTTTTTTTTAAATACTTGAGTTTTGCGACAAGGATGTGCTTTAGATCCAAAAGCACCGTCATTACTACTACGTAATGACATTGCTTTTAAGTAGTTGGCCAATTATTAAAGTCTGGATCTAAAGCAAATCTAACTTTAGTATATTAAAAAATGAAGATTTAGAATGTTAAATATGATAGGCGAAACGGAAATTGATGTCGGCGAGTTAAATATACGGCCACATAATTCTGGTCTTCTCAATTATGTTCTCTTGAATTGTTTCGCCTTCCATGCCCATTTTTTGTGGATGCGATTCCATATTATAAATTTAATCCCTAGCTCGGTCTAACCCGTCCCTCTTGTAATATTTTAGGAAAGGCTAGGTTTGTTAATCCCTCGCCTATACCTCAAACTGGTTAAATCCTCGAGCTACCCCGTCCATCTGGTAATCTTTAAGGAATGTTTTGGCTAGATAATCGCTCTAATTAGCCAATCCCTCCAACTAGTTTATCCTTATAGCTCAGGCTATTTTTAATATTTTAGGTAAGGCTAGGTTAGGTTAGTTAATTCCTCGAATTAGCCCATCCTTCCAACTAGTTAATCCCTCGGGCTACCCATTCCATCATGTAATCTTTATGATAAGGTTAAATTATGTTAATTAATTTCTGGAAATTGCCCATCCCTCCAACTAGGTAATCCCTAGCTCAGGCTAACAAGTTCCACTTGTAATATTTTGGGTAATATTTGGTTAGGTTAGTTAATCCCTTGAATTAGCCCATCCCTCTTTTACTATTTTAGGTAAGGTTAGGTTAGTTAATCTCTATCTTTCAAGATTTGTTCTAGGGTCTCAATTACGAATAGATTGAAGCCTCAAATAAACGCTATAATATTTATTCATCATTAGTAAGAATTAAGGTTCAATATATACCTATAAAGCAAAATAGTGAAATGAGGAAAAGGTGTATATTTCTGGTGAAAAAAGGGACAGAAATTATACAAAAAAGAGGTTGCTTCGCACCCTTAAAAAAACTCTTTATCTAACTCGAATCAAACCCTTGAAGGGACACAAATTATTTGTTAGAGAAAGAGCAATTTCATATCTTTAAAATTATAGTTAGTAGATTTAGTCTACTACTTCAAAGATTTTATTATTATTATATATTTTCCAAAAAAATGGATAAAGACGACCTAGTTAACCTTCCTCTCTCATTGATGTTAATTTTAAATTCTATCAGTATCACTAATAAAATTAGCAAAAGATGGAGTTCCTTTAATGAATATATATTTATCATTAGTCCTAGGTCGTCTTTATCCGTTTTTTGGAAAATATATAATAATAATAAAATCTTTGAAGTAGTAGACCAAATCTACTAACTATAATTTTAAAGATATGAAATTGCTCTTTCTCTAACAAATAATTTGTTTCCCTTCACGGGATTGATTCGAGTTAGATAAAGAGTTTTTTAAGGGTGCGAAACAACCTCTTTTTTGTATTTATACGTTATAAGAAATGGATATTTTTTTCGAGAACGGATTATATCTGATTGCCATTCACGATTGTCTTATTCAGTTAACCAAACTTATACGGATTCCGAGCCCTAACAGTTCTTACTAATCAAATTTAGGCTTGCCATTGCTAGGAAGGGACGGGCTGGCCTGTGACCCTGAAAGCCCCCTTTGATTATCATAATTAAACTTACCCGTTTTCTTCAATTACTTTTGAAAACCTTTTGATCGCCTTTAATAATATATTAATAATATAATAATTTTAAATCTTTACGAGAACGCGCGACTAAATGAGTGGTTCACTTTAATATCACAATCGTGCCACGGGACGATGTCAAAGTTGCGGTGGAAGATTTTTTAAAGGCAAACAATATGGAGGCCCCTGTAAATATATTATATTCAATGTATTGCGTTAGGGCTAAAGTACGTTTTTGGCTATAGATTCACATTCATCTTTCGGGTTGCTAATTTTTAGTACATTGCAGTTCTGCGATTCGTGTGTGCATAATGTTGCAAATCAATGTTCTAACATATTTTTATACGTTTCCCCTCCGACGGACACAAAAATAGTAAAATTGATAACTGTCGTAAATGATGGAATTAACGCGGGAAAGAAACTTTCGTTGGAGGGCATCGAGTCCACAATTTGGGTTTCCTTAACAGTCAGTGTGCTGTAATTATCCCTCGTCTGCGGGCTCTTCAAAATGAGATTCGTTCGTTCGTCAATCGGAAAGCGTTTCCCCTTTTTGGAATACGTTTGGTTTTACTTTTCTCATCTGCTTCATAACCGTTGAGTACTTCATTGCGAGTAAAACTATATAAATAAATTTAGCCAATGACATTCCTTCTTAACCCTTAGCCGCGGATGTTTTCCCAAGGCGACTTTCGGCAAAATTGATGTTGAGCGGTTGGTTACTGGGGACGGCCTACACGGGTAACTTAAAGAGCAAGATGATGGTGTCCAACGCGGTTAGAGTAAACACCCTCGAAGATATCAAGAAATATCCCGGAATGAGACCAGCGTTAAAAACCTACGTTGAAAGATTAAAAAAAAAATCTCCAAAAATGGATCAAATATTCGAAGAAACATTCTACTTTGAAGAATTCAATTCCGATTTATTTGACTCTTTCTCAAACGGCACTGCGAAATACGCCATATTAGATGACGACCGGAATTTAAATGGTTATATTATTTCAAACAATATTATTAACCGAATGAAAATGAAAAACGCGGGCCAAAGATTATATTTCGGAAATTTTGTGATTAAAACCTCTTACAATTCATTAATTTTCAATCTGTTGCTACCGAAAAGAATATTGGAGGAAGTTGATTATTGTTATTACTGTTTTAACTTTATTTTCATGAGCGCTAGAGAAACATCCGTAAAACCACCTTCATACTAAAGGCAACAAGCGTATAAAGGCAGATTTGCTACTATTCAATCGATGGCTCGTTATGCAACTTAAGAATTAAGACACGGAATCGTCTTCTCGAGCGCCCACACTGTAAAAAATGAAGGTTTTTTTGGAGTCGTTTTAAACGCCTTAAAAGGTACTTTTAATGGAAAAACACCTTAAGGTATTTATTAGTACTACCGATGGCGCTTAAACAAACCCTAAGAATTTTTAACGGATCTTTTCAATACCATTAGGGTATTTTCGACTTCCGAGGGGTATTTTATGAGTAAAGAAAGTCTTTTTTAAAACCCCAAAAGGTATTATCGAACCAAGCTCGTGAAATTATTTTCCTAAGCCTACTTTTGTCAAATTAGGCTTAACAATCGGAAAACCCCGCGAAATGAAAACTACGCTAGAAATTTTATTCCCAAATCATTTTAAGTCTTATTATACATATTGTTGATATTAATGTTTTATTGGGATCTTAATTGGAGAAAAGTAAAATATCTAATGTCATTAATAGAAGGTAAACTAAAACAAGCGCCGCAAGGTTTAAATTGTATTTTTGGGGATTCAAATGTTAACGCTCCTGAGACTAGAACCCAGCGAATTATCTCTAGCAACCTTGACGAGAGAATAACGCTTGGTGCCGCGTCACTCTTTGGCGGAGGTGATATCTATCTCTGAGTGAGTAACAAACGAGTGGAAGCTTGTACCTAGCGCACAATAAGCGGTAAGCGCGTTAGAACGGGAAAACGGGCAGTCTCTTTCACCTCCTTCGTTTAAGTATTCTCTCTGTTCTCTTCGTAGTAGAGACCAGTGATGGGCGCGCTCCTCGCAGCTCCGCTCACTTGGAGTATTTTGAGTGGAGATGAGAGTTTTTTTGTGGTATACACGAGGAGCGCGAGTGGAGAAGTACTAAAATTTCATATGAGAGGAGAGTTGGAGAGGAGAGGCACATTTTTAGGGACTCCAAGAGATGAGTAGAAATGAGAGCCTACTTTTTTGAAGCCTTCAAGAGATGAGTAGAAATGAGAGATTTTTTGGGGGGTTCCCAAAATAAGAGTAGCAATGAGAGAATTTTTTTTTGGGACCCCAAGCGATGAGTAGAATTGAGAGGCATTTTTTTTAAACTCCAAGAGATGAGTAGATATGAAAGGTTATTTTTTTGGGATTCCAAGAGATGAGTAGAAATGAGAGGCATTTTTTTAAACTTCAAGAAATGAGTAGATATGAGAGGTTCCTTTTTTAGGATTCCGAGAGATATGAGTAGAAATGAGTGGCATTTTCTTCAAACTCCAAGAAATGAGTAGATATGAGAAGCACTTTTTTGAAATTCCAAGAGATGAGTAGAAATGAGAGGAACGCTACTTGCAGCTCTGCTCACTTGGAGTATTTATTATGACTTTTTTTTTGCGGCATATAATAGGAGCGCGAGAGGAGAGGTACTAAAATTTCATAGGAGAGGAGAGTTGGAGATGAGAGGCATATTTTTCGGACTCCCAAGAGATGAGTAGAAATGAGAGGGTACTTGTTTAGGATTCCAAGAGATGAGTAGAGATGAGTAGAAATGAGAGGGTACTTGTTTAGGATTCCAAGAGATGAGTAGAATTGAGATGATTGACAAGACTCACATGAGTCGAAAAAATTAGAAGTCTATTTTTCGGGACTAGATGAGACTCATGAGGGGTGATGTTTGTGAACTTGAAACTTAAGTTTTAGATTTTCGCTGAAGTTTTAAAACTAAGACGCCTATGCGAGGGGTCCGACATTTACACGAAATCGCGAAATCTTTCATACAAAATCCTGAAATCTTTGAAGAAATCACGAAAATTTTGAAGAAATCGCGAAATCCTGAAATCTTTGCGAAATCACGAAATCTTTGAAACGAAATCGCGAAATCACGAAATCTTTGAAACGAAATCGCGAAATCACGAAATCTTTGAAATGAAATCGCGAAATCCTGAAATCTCCGACGAAATCACGAATTCTCTGTTAGTGTCCGCCCTCAGTATAATGTTTGTTATTATTCTGACCCCTATTTTTTTCTAGCCCCCAGCCCTCCCATAGTAGAGTAGAGCCGTTACGGGTAAGGGAGAGGAAAAGGTATTAGAAAAATAGACGGTTTTATAACCTTGGAAATGGATAAAAGAGCCGTTGGTTGGTTCAAAGTATAGGATTTTCTATATTTTTGCCAACCTTGAAACTAACAAACTAGCCGTTAAATAGAACCCTTTTCTATGGAAGATGTTGCCATTTTCCAAGGTTAGGACGAAGTCAGAATTTATTTAATCGTCTATTGGATGAGCCTATTCCAAAATGGGTAGGGAATGGTCGAGAAGTGTGGGTCGTCTTGAAGAGAAGTGTGGGAACCAAGGAATATTAAGGGGGAGGGAACAGTGTCCTTCAAACTCAGCGTCTGCCTCCAATTCCCCTTTTTTCCCTTGGCTGTTACTATATTTTCTAATGCGCATCCTTATTCGCGCATGCTACGTGTAACACTCCTGACTCCTCGCTAGAGAAGGAGAGAGCAGACTCCCCAATCCCACTCTTTCATGAAAATTCGAAATTATAAAGGTGCAGCTAAGGCGCCTAGGATATAGCCTGCTGTAATTAGACGCGAGATGATGTAGTTATGTCAGGTGAGTGCGCACCAAAAAAGCGTAGTTAACAGTGGGAACGCGTAGAACCTAAGTCGTTTTTCTGAAAAATGTGGGAAATATTTCCAAACAAAGAACTATTCATTATTCATACAATAAATCACGAAATATTTGAGAGAACTATGAAGGCTTAAAGGGAGAATGCAACCTAATAAAAAGCGATTTTTTTTTCGATTCCTTATCGTTTAAATAGGCCTAATCCACCAATAAAAAGTTTACAAAACAAATATTAAACTAGAAATAAATTTAAAACTTAACCGGAAAATAGGCTTAGCAGAATTCATGGAGATCCTGAATTGCCTCGTGTAAGGTCTAGCGACCAATGAGTTAAGACCCGGCGTTCACGCGAGATCTCTACGAGACTTACAATCGCGTTCGATTGGTCGCTAGACCTCATACGCGAGGAAATCCGGATCTCCATGAATCCCGCTAATTCTAATTATTTATTTTAAATTTATTTCTAGTTTAAAATTTGTTTGTAAATTTTTTCAATAAAGGATTATAACTATTTAAACAATAAGGAATCGACAAAAAACACTTGCTGATAGGTTGCATTCTCCCTTTAAGGAAAGTTTTGAACATTTGAAAAAATTATGAAATTTGAAAAAATTCTCCAACGAAATCGCGAAATCTTGAACGAAATCGTGAAATCTCGGACGAAATCTTGAAATCTCGGACGAAATCGCGAAATCGTGAAATCACGAAACCTTTTGCGAAATCGCGAAATCAGAAAATCTTTGGCAAAATCACGAAATCTTTTGCGAAATCACCAAAACCTTTTGGCGAAATCGGGAAATCCCAATATCCCGTACGCTTTTTTTGGGATTTAAAAGTTCGTGACCCGTCGAAAACAGCTAGCGAGCGCCTCGCCTTTGGCAATGGCTTGCATTCGACGGTTTTTCGACCTTGGGTGGTTGAAGTGAAGGTTCGTGAGAAAGTAGGCGAAAAAAGGCGTAAACAAATCCTTTAAAAGCAATTGGAAGTTAGGAAGGTTCGCTGGGCGCGAGAAAGTAGGCAAATATAGGTCTGACGCCAGAAATATTGATTGAGTCCCCATACTTTAATAAAAAAATAACTATCGACAGCAGGGAGTAGTATTTACTTTTATTATTTTATAATACACCACATTAATTAGATTTTATATAACCAGTCCCCCTGTCCGTCCGGAAGTATTTCTTCTTCTTGAATTTCTTTTTTTTCTTCCGATTCTAATGAATTATGTAATTTCAGAGATTAATGATTTATTTAAATTTTTTTTTAATTTTAGTCAGAATCAGTTTGATATTAAAGGGAGAAGGAAGTGATGACACAAATTGATTTTATTTGATAGAGTAAGTTTATAACCCGCGTTCATTTTTTATCTATTTCTATAGTCCTCACTTTTAGTCCTAAAAGAACCTTCGGTTTTATCCTTTTTAAACGTGTATAGGGTCCTTCAAATTCTTTCCGCGCGGTTATTGCTTATTTTTTCCCAGAGATTAGTTATGCAGCCTATTAGGTCTAAACATTTTGTAGGCTTGAGTTCTCAACTTTTCAAGTGTTTGAAATTTTGGACCCTTTACAGCCTCACAGGGGGCCTCTACAGAGCCCTAATGTTTTTTAAGAGTTGATAAATCGATGTACAATAGGCAAATTTGGCCCCTCCCCATAAAGGGAGAAGGAAGTGATGAAACAAGTTGATTTATTTAATAGAGTAAGCTATGAGAAGTCCAAAGCCATTTATAAAACTAACCAGAACATTTAACATACCCGTTAATAGCCAATCTGGGATTCTGGGCAAAAGTATCTAAGAATCATAACTTATTGACTGTTCAAAGCTTAACTCAGGTCTATGCAACATAGAAAAGAGTGTTGACCCCATGGGAAAGGGACAGAGGATCCCTTTTATCAGCTTCATACGTGATGAAATTTGAACATGATTTTGGAGACTGGACATAACAAATAACATACGTTCAACTTCTGACGGTTCTGTGACTTCTGTCACGTTAACATTGATGGAGTAGTTGTTAGCAATGACCCAAGCTTGTCTATCTGATATTTTTCTAACACTCTTCAATTCTTCTTTAAATTTTTTTTCTTCGTTTTTTCTTTAATTAGATCTTGTTTGTACTTTTGAACTTGTGCTAAAATATAAATATTTTTTTTTTGCAAAAATATAAAAACGTCGAACTCGAATTTTTAGGCACGCATACGAGTGCTTTAATTATTTTGTATAAATCGTAGGCAATTTCAAACTTGTACTTTACCTTTAATATTTTTAACTTGTTTTTCTAAAGAGCCGCATTGTTTGCATTTAGATTTAACCCTTCCAGACATTAAGATATTTTCGGATATTTTATCTATAAATTTAAATAAAAGTTCAATGGCTTATGGCTTCAGGAGGTGGTAAACGGGGCTATGGACCCCAAAACATAAATTATATGTATTTTATATATAAAACTCATATTGGTGTTTTCCCACTATTTGAAATTCTTGTGAGTGTCAAAGGTAAGTCTCATGAAGATATCAATTTGGCTAATCTAAGCTTCAAAATGGAGCATCACTATCATAGTAAAGCCAAAGGTGTGTGATAGTGTTAAGATCTGTTATGAATGGGGGTCTTAAAGGAGGAATGAATTCTGACAACAAGTGCTTTTTTATCGGTTTAGATTTTAGAATAATAAAATAACAACAAAATCAATAAAAAGTTACCAAATATTTCTCGTATAGTCATTATCAATTTTCAAAGTAAGTTCCTAACTGGAAGGTACTGAACCTAACTTTGTTTTTTCGGGACCAATCAAGGATCTACTGTATTTCAACTTATTTGCCGCTGACTCTCGCAGTCTCGCGTTATTACGCTTAGCATCTTGAGTTTGGAATTTTGAAAATTCATTATGATTAACGAAATTGTTTTGGTCAGTTTTATAATTGATTTTTTGTCCCTATTTTATCTTTCTAAATCGATTAAAAATACTTTATCAGAGTTCATGCTCCCTTTAACTCTTAGTTTTAATTTATGATCCTTATCCTAAACGGGATTGAATTGCACGGGAATTATAGTATAAATTGCTTTGTTTTAGGGTGCGAAGCAAAGTCGTTCTTTGTATATAAGTTAATATTTGACTGTATATCTTCGTTAATTTATTGGCCTATTTTTGTGGTAAACTAGGGAGTAGATGAAAAATGATTTTTCGGGCCTTTATACTTCAAAGTTCCTTCTTACCACCTTGCTGCGACAGTTGAGTTAAATCAGTCTCTTCCAGTTCCATTGAATTAGTCGAAAGACTTCCGCAATGAGCTCTAATACTATAACATCTTTCTGTCTCTGAACGAAATAGTGATTCCGAATCCGATTCTGCCATTGAAAACAAATTCCCTATATATATTATTAAAATTAGTAACGCTGTCTGAAACATTCGGTTATATTTTTTAAACTTACTGATGCCGGAATGGGATGGAAGAACTATAAGTATTGACGAAGAGACGAATAGTCGTAAGTTCGTAACGCGTACGGTCTACAACAATTTCCACAAATCCACAATTCAGTTTTTAACTTTTTATATGCACCCTCTTTAAGGGACGGGTAAATTCCCCCCTTCTAAGTTCTACCTAGGAGGATATATATTCTCCTTGGTTCTACTGTACAAATCTAGCCCTCTCTCCAACGTTTTTCGCAGAATCGTTGTTGTTGTTTGGCCTATTTTTGAAATATATTTTCGCGCTAATTCGATCCCACGCTTTTTAATTCTATTTCCCACCACAAAGGTCTGTGGCGCTAGCTCATACACCCTTGTCCCTTATAAACTCGCAGAGTGGCCGGATTCCAGAGTCTACCATTTTTTCCGCGTCTAGGTAGTACAGATAGTTGCAGAACTTGTAGTAGTTTCAGTTACAACGGGATTAGTGTTAGAAACTGTCACATACGACTTTAGTCATAATGGTGAAAACAAGGGGTGGTAAATCCAACGGAGCCGCCGTAGCGGCTAAAGAACAGCCAAAAATTAGGTTTAAGAAAAATTTAAATAAAGGAAAGGAGACTCTGAATAAATTGGAATCCGATGTTTCCAATCATACCGGAATTCCAGATGAAACAGTGTCAATGTCGTTGTCTGAAACCCAAAGTTCAGCTTCTACGTCAGATTTTGTACAAAACCTTACGGATTTTAGCGAAATAAACCCTGCACAAGGTGACAATAATGAAAGTGATCACGAAGTATCCGTAAATGTCACTGAAGAGTTCCAGTTCGAAAAAAATCCAAACTTTAACTATTTGGCCTCAAACCTCGGAAAAACACTGAAATCCCATTATGAATATGAGGGTCATGCAATAATTCATGACGAAAAAGATGTAACAAAGAAATTATATGGTTGCGCAGTTCTGCGTTGTCTTTATTGTTCAAAACTTATCATCGGAAGCAGTGGAAACGCTCTTTATAATTTTGCCAGACATTTGAAAGTAAGTGTACATTTTAATAATGAGAGCCTTTTTGGGTTATTTTCGTCAGTGTTATTATTTAATAATTACCATTTAATTTTTATAATAGAGAATTCACCATGATAAAAGTATAGATTTGGAAAAACCAGCGAAAAAGGAGACCGTAAAGAAATCAAATTGTGAACAAAATTGCACTCAAAATGAGCCTAAAACCATGCCAGATTTTTTTGGAAAGAAAAGATTCTCACCTAGTGGAGCCTGGATACAAAAAAAATACAGAAAAGCCGTCCTGGATTATATCGCACTAAGGGGCCACCCACTAAGCGAAACTGAAAGTAGGTTTTTAATATTTTTACTTCACAAGACTGACAAGACATAAGAGTGAAGAAGATGCAGTAGTTTTTTTTTTTTTGTGTCGGCCTTTTTCGCCCTTCTACATTTTGGTCTATTGGCTAACATTGCATAAAAGTTAATTTATAATCAATTTTGATTGATCAGCGAGTTATCACTTGTGACTCATCGCGGCAATCAAGCGGCATGCGCCAACGATTTTTAAATACAGTCGGTCGCCGACTCGCCGTCGCTCGCGATAAAACCGTGTTAAGAACTTAAGGGCAGGCTTAGCATTTCTTGAAGTTAGAAACTAAGTTTTATTATTGATTTTGTAGTTATCATAAATCGATCAAAAATCACTTGTCAGAATTCATGCTCCCTTTATTTTTTTTTCTCTCAGACAGTAAGGTTTTAGAAGGGGACCCTAGTTTTCAGTCTTAGGGTACGGTGACTACACGAAAGCTAAAATGCTAACAACGATTTTGATTGTTGTAAACTCGTCAGTATTGTACTAAAATAAAAATACTATTATTTAGGGACTCATAGACTCCAGAATCTCGAGTATTGGCACTGTATTTAAAACTATAGTCTAACTTAAACTGTCTACGTTTTACTCTTTGCTTCTTCAGCTCCTGCTTTCCGCTATTTCCTTAGTGAATTAAATCCTGAAATAACACCGCTTTCCAGAAGAACCTTAGGAAGAGATTTAAAAAATGCAATATCCGAGGATGTAAAACCCGCTCTAACAATGGAATTTGTATCACAACCCTTTGACAGTGTACACGTAATCTTAGACATCTGGAGTTCAATTTCTCACGAAGGAATAATAGGAATTAAAGTTCAATTTATAAATGGTATTGTTACGAGTCATATTTGCAGGGTGACCAATTTTCCTATATTTCCTATTTTTTCCTATATTTTCACCTCCTTCCTATTTTCTCCTATAACTTAATGGCAATTCCTATAATCTCCTATATTTCTACTCAAAATCTCTAGTTAAGGATAAAATTTTTTTTTTTTTTTTTTTTTTTTTTTTTTTTAATTTATTGATATCGCTGATTGTTTACAAAATAAATATTTACAAGCAATGATATCTTCTCATTGGCCACATGAGCAATATTGCTCGTGCGTGGCCGAGAGTCTTTTATAACAATTTATATATAAATCATACTGTCAGCTGTGGCTGTATAAGATGATTTTAGCTTAACTGCGCATTTTCCAGTTAAAATAGTCTGTAAAATTCCATACTATTTAAGCAATTGGATCATATTAATACTATGTTTAAACCGGTGGCGAGAGTTGTGACGCAATAATAAACATGGTTCCTACTTTTAATTAATTATTTTCCTATTTATCATATATTTTACACTTATTTCTTCCTATTTTATCCTATATTTTACCTAAAATTCTTACTATATTTTCCTATATTTCGCAAAGAAATTTCCTTTATAGGATTTTCCAATTTTCAGTGGTCACCCTGTATTTGACCAACGCTTAATATTATATTACCATAATTAAACTATGAATTTTTCTTCGCTATATAGATAGTTGGGAAATGTGCTCAAAAACTATTTCATTCAAATACTTCGGAGAACGCCACACTGGTGAAAATATAAGAGAAAAAGTCATAGAATCTCTGAAAAGTTCAAACGTTGATCCAATGCAGGAAAGAATCATGTTTTCCATACCAATTCAAAATTTGTTTAGATAGAATATAATTTATTCCAAGTATTTTATATCGATTCCTTTAGTAAATACTAAAAATAAGACCTGTTTTCATAGTATAACATGATTCGTGAAGTATCTCAGAATAATCATTTTAAACAATCAAGAAAGATTACGGATTTTGGTTTAACATCATAGATCACCTCCTCCGACCAATCACACGACACCCTACCTTCAGGCTAATAAAATTCCCGTGGCACGTCATATATCACGTACGATTAAGAAGATATTTGCCACTTGCCAGTGATTTAATTATATTGCTTGTGAAATATGACCTGTCACGGAAAGAACAACCCAAACGGCCCATAGGAATTTGGGTAACGTAATGTTAAAATTTTTTGTTTCGCCACTGGAAAATTTTTATTGTGATAGTAAACTAGGGTTGTGTCCTCACCTTTCTACCACAAAAATAATCATTTAACCGTTATAGTCTGCGAATACAAATCAATTGAAGTTTAGCTCGATAATGTTAATGATAGGCCACATCGTTGGATTCGACAATGGAGTAGACTGTCTTCCCCCACCTGAAATCAGTTGAAATTTTGAATATTAGTAGATACTCGATAGATTAAGATTCTGGGAAATTATCGTTTTGTAACTGCCGTGGGATTTTTCTCAGCAACGATTTATATTACCCAGAATTTTGACATAATTTGAGGTGCGGAAGAACAAAACGCCTGTAAAAGTGTTCAACCTGCCGAACAAGAAAGTTTTGCAGGAAAGCAAATTCAAGGAGCGAGGCACAGACTATACAGCTAACTCGTATAGTCTTTGTGTTCTGAAAAAACAAAGAGAAATAATACCGAAAAAGTATTCTGTAGTGGTTTTTATGAGTAATTCAACGAACATTATCGAGCTAAACTTAAATTGATTTGTATTCGCAGACTATAATGGTTAAATGATTATTTTTGTGGTAGAAAGGTGAGGACACAACCCTAGTTTACTATCACAATAAAATTTTACCAGTGGCGAAACAAAAATTTTTAACATTACGTTACCCAAATTCCTATGGGCCGTTTGGGTTGTTCTTTTATTAGCTCGAAGGTGGGATGCCGTGTGATTGGTAGGAAGAGGAAATCGATAATGTTGTACCAAAATATTTTATTTTTATTTTTAAAATGATTCAGAATTACTTAATAAATGGTCTGCTATCCAAAAGGTCGTCTTTTTAGCAATCACTTGATTTTCCTCTTCACCTTCCCTTTAAAACTTAAGGGCCTTTTGAAATCCCTTCTAACGTTCTTGTAACGGGGATCAATTATATTTTATTTGAAAAAATAAATTAATTAAATGATGATATTTATAATGGTAGTATATTGAAAAATAGGTTGGTAAAGTAATGGCTGACAACGCCTCTAATATTACCAAAGCTTTTAAGAATACACTTCTTCAGTCCATCACTCCTGATTGGAACCCATTAAGTAGAGTGTACGACACGTCCGAAGAAGACTTTCCAGTTGAAGTTGAAGAACAGAGTTTAATGGTAGATGATGATGACAGTGACTCGGATGAATCAATTGATTTGAAGGGTAATTACTTAGCTTAGCAAATTTCCTATACATTTTTTTTCTGTATTTAAAAATTAATTATTTTAAACCTATAGGACTGTACGAAGAAGAAATCGCGAAAATTATTTTGAAGTGGGACAGAGTATTTTGTATAGCACATACACTTCAATTAGTAGTTCATGATGCTGAAAAGGGAGATTCGGAAGCAACAAAAATTCTTCTTCAATGCAAAGATATTATAAATTTTTTCAGAAACTCTTAACTACTACGGTGGGTTATTGAAAAATGAAGCCAAAAAGACTCTTTCGTCGTTTAATAAAACAAGGTGGGACTCTACTTTGTCATCATTGGAAGATATATACGAGGTATTGGTTTCCTCTCACTGGTACTTTATAGCTAGACATACACTAATACATTTTTATATTGATAGATCTTCTTTGATGTACAACAATTGTTATTGGCAGCAAACAATGACACCAAAGTACTAAAAAAGAGCAAAATTGAGGTTCCCAAAAATAACTTAAAGTAATTACTTAAATTTTAAAGACATTATTTCGCTATCTCATACCAAAACTATTTAAAAGAAATAATTCTTATCATGCTCGTCCGCGACTGGTATGCTTTAAATTGCTTGGGTTCAGGTCTTCAGGGGTTGACATTTCTTCAAAACCAACCACTCAATTTTCTATAGCTCCTGTAGATGTACTCTATCTGTCGATAACCAGTGTTTGTCTATTATTACATAGCTGACTGGATTTTCCACTTGAAAAAGGAATAGTCAAAGAAAATTATAACTTTTCTGATGAAAGTAATTTAATGCTTTCTGCGTCAGTTTGATTTAAGATTATAGACTTCTACCTATAGGAAAGCAAAAGTCAAGGGGGAGGAGGAGATCATGTTACCCTTCAGCCTGGGAGTATGGTAGGAGCCCCTAACTTGGCAAATTCTAAACTTGGTAAACGTTTCTTTAAAAATTCATAGGTTTTTGTTTGAGTGGCTCGAATTAAGGTTACTTGGGCTCGTTTTGTAGGCTGAATATCGATTTATTCGGAAAAAATAGCTTCGACATTCTTAAAATAGATCCGGAGAAGATACAAAGCGAACTAGCCCACCTCACAAATTCGACTAATAAAATAAAACGGAATTTTAGGGTCCGGGGATTAAGGTTTTACAGTCTTCGGAAAAATCCCACGTTTACGTAAAAGACTGATTCTGAAAGTTCGTAGTTCCTAGCTATAAAATGCTCGTCCATAACCGGAAATCGGCCCAGAATTCATTGGGAATAAGTAAATTTCAAATGACCTATGCGTTAGCCCTATCTTGGCAAAGAGCGAAATGATATATGGAAAACTCCCAAAATTCGCAAAAGGAATTACTTCCATACCTTGGATCAAGAACGAGTGCCACCAACGGGTTCCAAGGCGAACTTAGTCCTGAAGCGAGTATTTGAGAAATTATCGACGAATTATATTTTGGCTTTGGTTTGGCATAGAATTCTACGCAAATCAATGCCTAATTTTTAAATTGTCGATAACTTGGCAGATAGTCGCTTCAGCGCTCTAAACTCGCCTGTGAGACAGTTAATTTGGCCAAGGAATCCATTGGCGACAATCGTTTCTTGATTCGCGGCGCAGAAGTGCTTCTTTTTAAAATTTTGGGTGTTTTACACATATTTTTACGTGTTTTCCAAGTTAGGTGCTCTATTACCGAGTTAGGAACCAAGTTAGGTGCTATTTTACCAAGTTATAGGAACTAGCTAGTTTGTAACAGTGTATGCACGAAAGGTTTTGGTCATAGAGGGCTGAAAAAGAGGCATTGAGGAGTGGCTGCGTGATAAATCAATCTCTATGAGACTATGAATGATACAATATTAAAGTTTACCCCATCAATCCTATATAACCCTCCCAATTACATCTTTCCAAAAAGTGTGCCAAGTTAGGGGCTCCTACCCTATGGTTTTACGTGGGAGATTCAATTTATTTTAATTAGGGCTTCAATTGGAGAAATAATTACATTACTAAAACCAATAAGAGAAGTTACTAAGATGGTACAATCAGTTGCCACGTCAACATCTGCCATTGCTCAATCGCTCCTTGTATACGCATATGACAAAATCGAAGCAGTCCAATGCTCAAAGTTTCTGGACATGAAGAGGTTGCTTCTGAATGGAATAAAAACTCGATTCCAGGAAATGTTTAAAGACGAATCATTTACCACGGCAACTATCCTAAATCCAGACATAAAGATGGGACTCTTTAACAGTTAGTTTTATATTCACTAGGAAATATGTAAGTTTGTACCTTTAAACAACATGCTAAAACTGACCCAACAAATATGCACATCAAAACCTATTTTCGTCGGTGTATTTTAAAAATGAAGGCTGCATACCAAAAGTTACCAATAATAACGTTGAGAGTTTAAAATATCAGATATTACATAAAATCGTAAGAAGTTCAGATACCAATAATTTTGTAGAATTAACATTCAGTTTAACGATTAGAAAAATGTCAGTCATTTTTAAGGTGCAAGCTTAAAGATTTGTAAACATTAAAATACATGTCTTGAAATTTTCGCAATTTAATTTTATACAGATGCTACAGCGAAAATAATTGGTCTACTAACTGAGGAAGAGGCGCGTGAAGCGATGATCGCGCTTATGGATTTATATAATATTACTGAACCAGAAACCGAATCCAATGGCGATGAAAATGAAGTGGACATAAGTGAAACCGCAGTCTCTGGTATTCATTACAAACTTTAAAGGACATTTTACTTGTGGAATATCCCTTGATTCTTGACAGGGTTATCCTCTTACATGTTCAATTTGGTACCCTTAAAAATTTTAAGACATTTTCAAGATGACGCTAGTTGAAAATGTTAAGGTTACAAGGGTCATTCTAAAGCAGCTTGTCTCTTTAAAAAAAGACATTTCAATTTGGAATAATATAAGATTTATATGCCTAAATGTTTAACTTTCCATAGATGGATTTATCAGTTTTTTAAGCTCAATATCTAAAAAGAGGCGATTGAACTCGATCCAGACCAGAAGTGCAGAAATAGATTGTTATCTTAGAGAGGAGTATTCTGCTGCTACCGACCAAAACCCATTATTGTTTTGGAAAAACAAAGAAGACGTATATCCTAAGTAATTTATTTTAATTAATAAAAATAATTATCATACTGTGCAAACTGAACTCATTAGACGATAGACTCTTAAAGGGAAATGAAGTGATAAAATAAGTTTCTTTTATTTCATAGAGTAAGCTATGACAAGTCCAAACTTCCAAGGCCATTTATATAACTTATTTTTAAAGCACTGAATCTTAGGCCTAAGACTTCATTTTCATAATTTTTGTTCAAATAAATAACCGAACATTATGTATACTATATCCTTAGGCTATGCAAACTTGCAAGAATTGTTTTGGCCATTCCAGCCTCGTCCGGAGATGTCGAACGATTGTTCAGTGTGGCTGGATTTTTAAAAAATGCTAGGAGGAATCGATTAACACCAGAAGTATTAGAACAATTAATATTATACAGAGAACATCGCGTTGGCCATGTTATGGCCAAATTGAAAACTTTAGAAAAACGTCAAAACTCTTCAAACTGAAAGCACAATTGTTTAAATTGTTGTCTGGCGAGAAGAAAAATAAAGCATTTTGAAACATTTGAACTTTCCGTCTCATCGTTTATCGCGTCATATTCGTGTGGATATATTTTTAAATCGAGATGTTTTATTGATATATTAGGTATAAATCCGAATAAGATATTAAAGTGTAAGTATGATTTAATTTTTAATTAATTGTAATTAAAAAAATAAGATATTTCTTTTATAACTTAGATGACTGGCAGTGGAAAACAAATGAGATATGAAAATTAACGATCTCTAAGAAAGAGATAACATTAGAGCTGAAAACATAAAAGCGCTTAAAATGAGATGAGTGGTAGAGTTGAGAGTTCAGAAAATTTCTAAAGGAACTTAGGAAGGTGAGCATTAAGAGGAGATGAGCATTAAGAGGAGATGAGATGAGCGGTAGAGTTGAGAGTTCGGAAAATTTCTAAAGGAAGGTGAGCTTCAAGTTACTGGAGAGGAGAGGAGATAAGAGGAAAGGAGATGAGATGAGCGGTAGAGTTGAGAGTTCGGAAAATTTCTAAAGGAAGGTGAGCTTCAAGTTACTGGAGAGGAGAGCAGAGGAGATGAGATGAGCGGTAGAGTTGAGAGTTCAGAAATTTGCTGAAGGAAGGAGTTAGTGGAGAGGAGAGGAGAGGAGATGAGATGAGCGGTAGAGTTGAGAGCTCGGAAAATTTCTAAATGGAAGTGAGCTTTAAGTTACTGGTGAGGAGAGGAGATGAGATGAGAAGGAGAACTGACAGCTCACAAAAGGACTAAAGAGAGGTGAGCTTTGAATACTGGAGAGAAGACGAAATTATGAGATGACAGGTGAGCTCCGCGAGGCCTTGCAAAAAAGAGCTCCAATAGATGAGCGCTGTTACTATTTCACAGAGAAAGAGCGGAGAAGAATACGATCTCCCGAGATTTTTAATGAGATGATGTGATTTTCAACTTTGGCGCCATCTTGGTTAATAAGAAAGGAGAGAGGGAGAGGAGAGCCATCTTGGAGGGCGTTTACGTGAGAGGAGGGTCTATAACTTAGATTTTATGGGAGAGAGTCGGGAGATGAGTGCCTTTAAGTTAACAACAGCGAAATGGGGCAGGAGTGGAGTTCATCTCCAAGCTCAGCAAAGAGTCGTGAGCTGGAGCGTGAGCAGTAGATAAAATCGAGAAAATGCCCATCACTGGCTAGAACAGATCTGAAAGTATAATTAACCACCACTTTGCGTGCCAAAATATTACATTTCAGATGATCTAAAACATAAGAATAAAATAAATAGGAAAAATCTTGTAAAATTTAAATTATACTTCAGTTTTTACTGACAAGCTCGTGTCATCATAGTGCCAGTATCTTCAATTTCTTATCATCTTTGCAATTAGATTTCTAAGGAAAGTATTTGACGAATATTTTGGTGGTTCTCATTTTTATATCTTTGATTAGATCGTGACATTTTTTATCACGATTTCAATTTCTATTGATTAGAAAGTTTCGTGCAAACTCTAAAATGCAAAAAACTTTCTAATACAAAGCGGTATGAGATGTCGTTTAAAACATCTGAAAGTATATTATGACTAATTTGCAAAAGTTGTTACTTGGATGATACCGTGATGGATATATCACAAATTATTGTAATCTAAAAGAAGAGGTGCTTCGCGTCATTTCACTCTTGTCGTGAACAAACTACGCATCTGAAAGACGTTAGTATTAGAACTTTTCGTTTCTATTTTATTTATTCGCCAATGAGCGCCCATAATAAGTATTTTTACTAATAACATCAAAAATGTATTTGTGATGTATTTATGAATAATCCTAAAGAATGCCTAGTTTCTAGAATCGACTTTAGGAGCATCGATCTTGTGGAAACAATTCTAAATGGGAGTTTCATTCGAAACCAAAGGAGGTCTATCCAAGATAGTTCTTAAAAGCGAAAAATTACTTTGGGTTGTTAATAGTCTGAGTTTAACAAAATTCTATCATCTTTGGCTCGTTTTGTTTTTCGTGATTACTTGATTCTGTCTCGTGAATATTCGATTGTTTTTCGTGAATATTCGATTATTTTTCGTGAATATTCGATTGTATTTCGTGAATATATGGTAATGTTATTTTAATGTATTTACAAAATTTCTTTAAAGGGAGTACAAGATCAAAAGATCTTTTTCTCCGTTAAATATTCGAGTTATTAACTTTGATAGGCAAGCGTATTAGAAGAGAATTGAGATTTTCTATGAACTCCGAATGGAAATTGAGGAGTATTTTCCGAAAGATCGTTGAAAAAAAGACTCAAAATATTCATACTTAAAATGCCATAGAAAAATATTATCGCAACAGTAAAAATACTGCCATTTTACAATTTTTTTTTAAATTATCCAAAAATCCGCCCAGTATAAATTTTTGCTTATGGTGTTCTAATAATATGATGTGCCCGGGTATCGATGAGGCGTATGCCCAGGGTTACGACGGGGCGTATGCCCGAGTCACGATGGGGCGTATACATGAGTCACGATGATTCGTACGCCCGGGGTTACGATGGGGCGTATGTCCGGGGTTACGATTGGGCGTATGCCCGGGGTTACGATGGTGCGTATCTCATGATATATATTATGGCGTATGCCCGGGGTTACGATGTGGTGTATGCCCGAGTTACAATGGGGCGTATGCTCGAGCCACTATGGCGCGTATCATACACAAAAACTGGTCAAATCTTCAACTTGAATAATCAATCGAGTACTTAAATAAAGTAATCATGGGAAAGGTATAAATAATAAATGATAAAAAAGTGTACAATATATATATACAACGCGAAGAGTGAACACAAAACAGAAAATAAATATATGGAGAAGTGAGTCTACGTTCGGTCGCGCCAGATGGCATAATATACTCTATACCCCCACCTGCCTGAGAGAAAACTCAACTGTCGACAAAGAAGGTAGAACATTGCGAAGAGGGAACGCCACGACGTTACACGAAAATCTGGCATTTTTTAGGAGCAACGACGAGGGGAGTAAAGACGCTGAAAGCTACGTTCCTTCCCCCAACTACATCTGTATTTCGAGGCATCTCTTTATAACTTGGAGCGATACATCATCACTCCACCTAGAAAATCCTGTAAAATTTCATAAATAAGCATATAGATCTGTTTTACAAAGAATCTTGTAAGATTTGAAACGTTATTTCGCCGCATACTGATGTCTATTTACAATATCACGGTTTATATTTATTAGCTTTAATAAAAAACGAGTTTTTCGCAAAGCAGTATCCATCATTAATATTCTACTACCCCTATAAAAATCAACTACTCCATTTAATAGTGTAGCTGTAAAGCTCACTATTTCTTAGTCCGATAGCGGCGTGTCCATAGTCCGTTACTATGTTCGGGAACACGAAAAAAATTAAAAACGGAACTCCATGTTATTTTCTCGTAGACACCCCTAGAAAAACTGAGACCCCAATATAAAAATTGGTACCATCTGGTGTTTTTTCATCGTACTAATAAATAACCCATTACTACCGTTCATTTCGCACCGAAATAAAAAATAAAAATAATCCGGTAATTAATTCGTTTACAAGGCAAAATTTATTGTAAACGAATATATTGATGACCCGAAAACAGAAGTGTAGTGCCGGTATCTTAGGGACGAAACCTTACTCTGGGAGAGTCTTAAATGTATTTAAAGGCCGACTGAGAAAGAAACTGAAGAGAATTATGTCGAACAAGTGCTCGTTTTTTGTCAAGAATTTAAAAAAATCCGAAAGATCGTACATCTAACGCTATTTACTCAAATCAGAAAAGCGTGATTCAATTGAGGACTTGTTTGTCGGTAGACGAAGCTTATTTAATAAAAATATAGTTTGTAGTTTCTTTCTCGGCACTCTTAATTTTTTAGGTTTACTAATAATAACAGTTACAAATTCTTTAGAACCACCAAATTCTTTGAAACGATCCAAATACGTCGATATAGAATCAAGACTGAATTACACGTACAACCAATGCTAGGTTCAGCTGGAGCCACCGAAATAAACCAATTGAGTCCCGTGTTCTTTGAGGAATTATTTATTTCCTTTTTCATTTGGAAATACGGGATGGCATTCGCTTCAGTCTGCTTCTTCTTGGAGTTTCTATCGCTTTTTATAAGACGTCTGTTGCAGAAATCGCCACAACGCGGGAGGCTAACCACGAGTAAAAAGATTTTGCTCCGCACAAAAATTAATGACCATGATCATAAACTTATAATATTATAAATTAGTTGAAAAACCTTGTTGGCAGGCAACAAGAAGGAAAAGGTTATCCTTAACGTAAGTAATACTTTCGGATATGATTATCATTCCGAGAACACGCATCACAACTTTCAATGGACATATATTGTCATTTTAAATGGCAGAGCCATTAATCCAAACCTTTCACGAATAACTATGAGAAAATTTCTAGTTGATCTACTTGAAGAATTATTCAATTATGCTGTACCAAAGACTTCCTAACTGTGAAAGTAGTACTTACGTTAAAGGTAACCTTTTCTTATTTGTTTCGTGGCAACAAGGCACTTCAACTAATATTTGTCCCTTTGTAAAAATTAGTCTGGGTGAACTTTAGAGTTAGTTTGCCAATAAAAAAAAATAATTGCGTTGCAAAATATTTTAATGTTGAAAAAAATTCGAAAACGTTTTCATTTAAAGTGACATGTGTGAACGTATCATTGTAAGTTGTATTAACAAGTTGAGAAACCAAATAATTATCTCTCCGAGAAACATAACCTAACCCTGTAGGCAACAACAAAGGCGCAGCCTATTATGGGTGGTTGCGAGAAATACAATAATAAAGAAAAATACAATTATACAGACACAGAGTAGAAAATGAATTAAAATTAAATTTGAACGACATTTGGAAAACGGCAGGAAAACTTCTCTCCCAAAATTTCGAAACTTACACGAGTTAATGGTTGAAGCACTAAATTGTACGCGAAAAAGCTTTACACAATCTTACGTTCATATTTAATTTTGAACTTAAAAACTTATCACCCTAAAATTATGTTACCTGCTTAGGGAGATAAACTAATTTGCAAAGCATATATTTTGATTGTGGCTTTTAAAAATCGATGTAGCCGTGAAAAGGGCGAAATCCTTAGAATTTGGTCAGTTTCCCCCCTTTGAGACGTGCATCAGTTTGAGGGAGATTAGTAAATCTCGAGAATTAATAAATCTCGAGAATTAATTTATTCGCAATTTTCGCACGATTGCCGGTGCTTCTATAGCGCGAGCGCCACCGAAGCGCGTGATCGAGGAGGCTATGCAATAGCCTACCATTTTCATGCAAGTGATATTTCGTATCTGTAAGATAACGTAAGAAATCCGCTTTCACCTACTGGCAAAAAGTTGAACCACTAAATTTATGAATTATAATTAAATTTTAATGATATTATGATATTAGAAAAGGAATAATATTTTATTATATAATTTATTTTAAGAAAAATTAAAGTTTAATAAAAAAGTAATGTTAAAAAATACTTTAACTCTATACGAGATTCTAATCGTGGATCGTTGGATTTAAGGCTCTTCTTCCCTTAAAACGACGTTTTTGTGATTTGGTAATATCAACTTTTTATACAGATTATTACAGTTAGAAATACCAGGCTTTCAAATATTATAGACAAATTTCTGCTTAATGTATTAGTGCTAGAGATTTTCTTATGAAATATCGGGATCATTAATTATAATTATCCAAAGTTAATTAAGATTTGGCCTTACATGACTCCCTTTCAGCGTAACTTTTTGTAGAACTAGGAAACCGATTGGGCTGCGAAATGTGGCATTTTGTTCAAAACATTTGTACGTATGATTTGAGAACTTTTTGATTCTTTTATCTTTATTACTTTAAAAGATATTTAGGTTTAAAGTCAAAATTTCACTTTTGTGAAAAATTGAAGTTGAAGTTATCGGCATGTAATTTCATTTCTAAATACTGTATCATCATAAAAATAGTCTCAAATCATAGATCGAAATCTCACCTTTTTTTAAGCTATTAATTGATAATTATGCTTGATTAATTTTCAATAAATTTACGATGAAATAAACCCTTCTATTTTATCCATCGCGTTTACCGAGAGTCCTAGTTCCGAATAAAACCCGCCAGAGGTAGACGGTGTTTCCAAAACAAAGAAAATGTTTTTCTCCCGCTAAGAAAGGGGAGCTCAGACCCTTTACAATAGACAAGACCCATTGTAATCGTGGCGTGCGTTCCGACCGTCAGGTGTTTTCTTCTTCTCGATATCCCGACAAAAAAGGGGATCCCCTGTTCGATGTAGAGCGCCATCTACTGTTTCAAATCGGTAACTTTCGGCGGAAAACGCAGCCTTAAAATGCAATTCTGAGCCAGGCGGTCGGTCGGCGGAGAAAGTAGTGACATCTATCTAGTAAAACCTGGCCTATAAAGGTCAACGTTGAAGAGATTGTCCCACTAAGCCTTTGATTATAATTTATAACAACTCATTTAGTTAATATGTAAGTCCAAATGGGAAATAAAACTTATAAAAATTCAATTAAGACATTTCAAAAATCAAATAAACAAAAATATTTACTATATTCAAGTCTTTTTTACGAAGCTAACAGATAAAACATTTTATGGCGTCAATTACTCTCTTTTCGCTATACTCTCTCGCTTGTTTCACTTCCGAAATTCAGCGGATGTAATCGTAAAGGGATGTGTTTTCTCTATCCCAGAATAAATGTAGAGAACGGTCGCTTTTCAGCAGCGCGTAGGGAATATAGAAGCGGGATGGTTAACCGCATGACGGCATGTTTATTGCCTAGTGGGGATGCATACGGAATTTCAACGAGTACGAACTTGGCATCATATCAGTTTCGATTGTTAAGGGGGTGCACCGAGCTGGGAAGCACACAACACCCCCGCCAATCCGTGCGGCTGCATCATTTGTCCCTAAAGTGCCGCACGCGAAACCGTGCCCGGAACGGGTAACAAGGTCAAACAGCGGGAACCGAAGAACCCCAGACCAGTGCTCCCGCACACACGTGAGGAGGCTAAGGCAGCAGAAGGTGGAGAAACGGCTTGGCTACCAGAACCCACACAGCAGTGCCATACGGCCTCCGTAATGTAACCGTGACCCAACAAGACCGACTCAAAGGCAGAGGGAGCTGCCAGGGCCCAGGACGGGTCCCACGAGTCGGCCGGGTGTGGGCGAGACGGCCGTGTTCCAATTCGCGGAACTAGGACGGATCCTAGAACTCGGGCCCCCTCACCACGACAAGGATGGAACACTACCCCCACCCTGCGCACGGACAGGTGGGGGGGAGGGGGAACTTGGCATCATAGCAATGATAGAGCTTGGAGCTACAGCCTTCTTCTGCCTAAGCGGGCTGTCTAAGCGTGCTATGCAAATACTCTACGGCCGTTTATGCACTAGCTAGAGGCAACCATAATTTCAACGCGTGTAGAGCGAGCGACCATTCTGTATATCACAGATTTAAAATTAATTTTACTTTATATTAAAGTCTGATTTGGAAAAAAAGGTCTAAAGCACACATCGACATAAGGCTAAACTAAATCACTCAAAAAAGGAAAACAAAGAGCTTCCAAATTATAGATAGGCCTTCGGGTATGACAACTCTAGGTACATACACACTGAACTTTAACGTGTACCAAAAAAACCGTCATGGGTAATAACATGACGCTTTTTTTGGGCTTCCATAATGTATAAGAACCTCGGATCATGGCATCACATGTTATTTCTCCTTTGAAGTTAATACAGCCCAAACAAAGGAGCTGCTAACCGTCTACGGAAAACTAGAGACACGGATAACAGTTTTTCTATTGAAATACTCTAATTCTAAATAAATTTCATCATCAGAAGTTTCGTCGCTGTTTTTGACGTATGCATTGTCTCTTGGTCAGGTCACTAAGTTCACTGGACGCGCCGGACTTGGAAATGTTTCTGGGAACATGATCGTGTAGTCATAGACGGGATGCGAAACAAAAAGCGGGAATTTTGCTCCAAATATGAACCATATCGGTACTCGGCGGAATATCCGCCAACAAGCAATAATGAACGGTTATCTATTTTTAATGGCGATGATATGATCGAATTCCGTTATCTTTCAAATTGGGACGTTAGACTGCTCGCGAGTACTAGGAGGACTACAGTTTTAACTTATAATATTTTCTAGGAAATCACCAACTTTTACAGTTTTAAGACGAGTTAACGGTTCGTCTTGTGGATTAGTCGCGCGTTAGGGCTTCAATTGGTTCTATAAATCCCATATTTCTTTAAAGTATCCTATATAATCCTAAAATTTCGCAAATGGTCCTATATAGTCCTATTTTTTAGCTTCTCTGTAAATTTACATAATTGCTTTCAAAAAAGTAAATTTGGGAATTTTGATGGCAGTTTTTTACCTAAGACCATTAGACTCCACAGGAGTGACAGGACTATTAAAATAAAACTAAACCCTCCTTGTTTCGGTGATTCCGAATTGAACACCACCTATTGGAGAGTATTAGGTACGAAACTCCAGCTCCAAGAAAATTTCTCCCAACCTACTTTCTGCTGGGGATAAACCTTTTGAGGGGAAACCATTTGGTAGTAGACAGGAGAATTATAAATTAGACAGGAGAATTATAAATTAGACGGGAGAATTTTAAAATTGACGGGAGAATTTTAAAATTGACGGGAGAATTTTAAAATAGACAGGATAATTATAAAGTAGACAGTAGAATCTATTCTTGGTAGACCATATTGTCCTCCAATGCCATCCTAACTCCTTTTTAGATTTTAAATTATTAAATTATTTCAATAAATTTGTTTAAAACTAATGAACTTTATTAAAATATTGTCCTATATAATCCTAAAATTTCAAGGAAATGGTCCTATAAAATCCTATTATTTCTACAGAAGAATCCTATTTGCCCTATAAAAAATTCGCTTGACGAGTTGAGGCCCATTGAATGAGCGAAACGAATATATTTCCATTCGGGAGAACAAAATACTGACGGTCGCTTTTCCCGTGGATATCAGTGTCAACGAAGCAAAAATTTTAATCGAAAACGCTGTGGTATAGTAAAAATATAGACCATTTCCTGCCATTCTCTTTCGTTCTTTGTATTTTACCTACTTATCCATATCGATGGGAAACGGGGAGGCGCGTAAAGCTAGGGTATCGCGCGTAACCATCGAGTAACCCTACCTTTCTGGGAATTTTGAATTTGTTTCGTACCTAAAAGAAATTTTACATCCACTTTCGCAACGCGATAAGATAAGTACGAGATACTTTTACCTCAGAGGGTTTTTCTATTAGCAATGATCTATAAAATAATATAGTAAAAACGTGTAGGATGAGTAGAAAACATTTCATTATATCCTATAAATTCTTTCTTTCTTACAAAAACTAAAGTATACTATTCGTCAAATACCAAGCGCTTTTAATTTTGGCCGCCTCTATATTTCACGTGGCCCGTAATCTCAGCTTTAGGAAAATAAGACCAATTAATTTCTTTTGTCAATTACGCTACTAAGAACATTGTTTTTTGCGTTGAAAACCTTCCGAAAAAACAAACAATTGAACAGGATTCTATTTTGCCAGTAAATTAAAAGCAGTCTTCGTGCGATCAAAGAGATTACAGCCTAGAGGAAAATTCCCTGACTTTTCCAGGTTTTCACTGACCTTTTCCAAATATTTACCTTGCCTTTTCCAACTAGTTTCCCTTACCATTTCAGCCAAAACTACCTAATTTTTAATATTTTATATTACCTAAAATTAAATATATTCAATAACAACGTAATCGCTTAGGTTATATTTTAAACCTTTTTATTCCGTTCGTTACCTATAAATGCACTTTTTTGAAGTGCGAAGCAAAACAACGTTTTTGCATAATTAGTGTTTGCTTTTGGAAAAATTAAACACTAGTAAATCAATTAACCCATTTTTTAAAATTGCAAATTTACAAGTTTAAATTGAAATGATTTAATACATATGATTATTTTATATTGTACAAACTTTATAATCGGTTATTGTTGTTCTAAATTATGGGGCCCTATAATTGTGGTTTAAGAATAAATATCCTATGGTGCACGCGATATCTTTTTAAATCTCGATCGCAGCACGTTATTCGATCTTTTTAAAAGTAAATTGATTAAGTTCTTGTTTTTGCACTATTCAAAAATATTCCCTCGATCCACCGCAGAACGAACACGTCAATACTCTCAGCATAAAACTATAGTTCTTAAATTTCATTTCACACAGTTTAATTCAGAAGTGCTTTCGATTTAAATGAATATTAACATCGGTTAAGCCGTTGTTTTCATTTTGATGGTTTATAAAGTTTAATTTTCATTTTTCACTTAGATTAAAAATGAAACCATTCAGTTTATTTGCCGGTTAATGGAAATTATTAACAACACTTAATAAATACTGATCTGCCATGGTGCACCTCATGGGCTATTAGATTAATAGTTTTGACCTAATTAACTGGTACCCTTTTAAAATAGCTTTGAACTCACTCGTTTTCCTGTGAGGACGCGTTACACGACGCGCACAAATAATGGTGGACGGACGCGCACAATTAAAGATTGAAATGTATTCAGAATACTGGTCGCTGACGTCTCGTCATCGCGTGATTTCGAATCATCCGATTGCCCGGTTGGATTTTATTTTGTACATGGCGATCGAGCCTTTTTCTTACTCCGTAGATTTAAACTCAATTTAAAAATTATGACCTCTCGCTTTTAAGTCTCCAGTCCAACCTCAGGATACCAGTAAGTAGAAAAATATATAATTGGTACCATGCCGCGGCATACGCGGGCATGGCAACTAAAAGGAATTTAAAGTTTTCTTAAAATTGAGTACACATGGGACCGATTTATAAAAAAAGGAAGCCCATGTGCAAGAAAAACCATTACAACTCTAACCTCCGACCTCGCGCTTGCTAGATACGCGTATCGGAAGACCTAAAAGAAAAAACACAATACGACTGTAATTGTCCTGGGGGGAGTCTCTGCCATTTACAATTTAAAGTATTTACGAATTAAAGGGTAGAAGTCAAAGATTTTAAAGGTTAAATAGAAAATATAAATAAAGTCCGAATTTGCCGTTACATATAATATTATGACTCTTTCTTTGTTTCCATCCATTTATTCATCCACTACGCTTAGTTTAATATAAGAACGACGAAAGCGGCACCTCGTAACAAATCCGCGCATAACGAAGTTATGCGCCATGGCTCGGGAAGATTCGCTTCAATTCCGAACTCGTCAATTACAAGAGAGAAGGGTGATACCAAGGGATTACTAGCTAAAGGGATATTGGCTAATTCCAGTGATAAAATATACTAACCTGACGTGACCTTACTAGCGTTGTTTTAATCTGCTAACTTAAAGATAACTAAAAGTGATTACGATGAACATCCACTAAGATACTAAAATATCTACTCGAGAATTATCGAGACGATCGAGACCAGAATAAACATTAAACTTATAATGTTTAGAGCCCTGCTAAAAAAAAGAAAACGAAGTCGTAAAAACAACATCGCGTTAAAGTACATATTTGCAAAAAACTATGCTAAGTCCTCCGCACTGTTCCTAAAGAAACGTAAGTCTTCCTTTACTCTGCTGTCCAAAAGATGTACTGGATGATGGCCCCAGGCATCTTTCCACTACTTGTCCTCTACTTGGCCTATCCTAATCCTTGAAGGCTAGGACATTCTAGGCGTCACCACGGAACTTCCACCTCTGCAGCAGGCTTGAGACGTTGATTTTTTTTACATGATGTTGAACGCATGAATGACAGAGAGAGAGAATGTGTTCTATCCATAGGCGCAAATGACTTTTATCTCTCGAAAAACTACGTCGACGTCCCTTAAAAAACGGATTTGGCCTACTGGCGATAGGCCAACTGAAAAACGTATTTACATCACATTGTAAGTCCGAAAGTTCGTTATGTCGAACACGTGATAGTACCGAAAGTTCGAATACTCTAAAGGGGCTGACTTCGCGTCGACTGCAACTAAATCAGACTGAGATTGTTGCACTCTACTAACGTAACCTTACCTATAATATTATAAGAGGGATGGGTTAGAGTGAGTGTTTAACTAGTTGGAGGGATGACGTAGTTCGAGTGATTAACTAACGTAAATTTACCTAAATATTCCAAGAAGGGCAAGGAAACAAAATGTCCATTCGAGATTGTGAACTATCTATAAAGATTCCACTTGAGATTATGTACATGAAGATTATGGTCTATCAAGATTGTGCCGCATCGACATTATGTTCTGCCGAGATTGCGTCCCATCGAGATTATATCCCATCGTTATTGTGTCCTATCGAGCGTGTGTCCAATTTTGTTCTTATATCCGTATCCTTTCTAGACTCCTTTAAATTCTGCAGCATAATTTAAATTTCCCGCCAACTTTTATAACTAAATCAATTTATTGTACGTCTGTCTCAGAGTCCATTTTCTAAGACATTTCAAAATCTCACCGTTATATACCATTTGGGCTAATGTATAATACCCAAGTTTATTTACCCTGCGGCTTATAATCATTGATAAAATAATCCAGTTCGCACTATAAACGTTAAAAACACTGTTTTGCATTAGAGTCAATACGTAGAATTCTAGGCATCGTCCTATATCTTTTAAACCAAAACATATATCGTTTGTATCTCTCGCGTTCTTCCTTATTATTTATATTTAATTAGACACAAGTTTTTTATTCAACTTCATACACCAACGTAATCATTTTTTCCGTCTTTCTTACCAACGTTATCAAAGCTACTGTTATTCAGTCTTAGTATTCAACATAATAAAAGTATAATAGAACACACTTGTAAATCTAACACATTTCTCTCTTTCTAATGCAAACTCCCAATGAAACGCCGTCTTTCACGGGGTTTCAACCTTATCTAAAGCTTTTGTTATCTCAGTTTTAGTATTCATCCGAAACGTATAGAAAAATATAGAGCACCTTCATGATTCTAGCAAAGTTATCTCTTTCGAATGCAAACTCCCAGTGAAACGCCGTCTTTCACGGTGTTTTAACGTTATCTATAAAGCTTTTGTTATCTCAGTCTTAGTATTAATCCGAAACGTATAGAAAAATATAGAGTACCCCAATGAACCTAACATATTGATCTCTCTCGAATGCAAACTCTCAATGAAACGCCTCGCGGTCGGGAGACGAAGGAGACGAAGATTTCAGTTATCAAATCGAAAAAGTTTACCACCTCATAAGGCTAATCTCCATAGACGTTTCTGATGAAATTGTGAGAGACCTATAAATAAACCAGGCCGGCACGGCCCGGTTTTAATAAATTAAATTTTGGCTGATTGCACTATGTCTGGTTTTTCTGGCCAACACCATCGAGATATTCATTGGAGGTGGTTTAAAGCACACTTTTGTCTCTTTAATAAAATCCCGTTTCGATATTAAGGATCTTAGTCTTAAACTCTTAAAAACACATATGTAACTAATCTTGTATCCGCACGAATATAAAAAGAGTTGTATTGTTCAATAAACATTGAAAATGGCATTACTAAAATTACTATCTAACAAAAATGATTATTTAAGGAGGTACTCAATGGGTAACTCATCACAAGGCTCATTTGTTGTACCACAAACGCTATCACTTCAATTTCACTTGAAATCTTCTTTAGTTCATGATGTAATTTTGATAATTATAACGCGAGAGATTAGCGAATCGCGTTTAAAGATAACTTAATCGAAATTTGATCATTTCCGTACCTATTATCTCGCGTTCAAATATCGCTCGAACTTTACTTCCGACGAACCGTAAAAGTCGGACGTAGTTCGTCGTATAATTTGACAAGTTGAAAATAATTTTTCTCTAGTTACCATAAGAACTGTACATTGTAATAGTGTTTTACGCGTAAACTTGAAATCTTACGGCCTACATCGTGCGAGTCGATCAATAATGAAGCTTTGTTCATATTTGAAGTATACCAAGCACCGGAAAACGAACAAATTTATTAAGTGACAATGCTATGACGTCATAAAACGGCTTCAAATCCTATTTTTGGTGCTGAAATAACCGGGAACTTTAAACATAGGGTAACCTTAAATTGTCTTGATCCAAGAAGTAATTCCTACTTATTAATTAAAACAAAAACATGAGTACTAACTATTTAATTTGGTATAATTATCCTTAAATTAAGTTATGTCGAATTTAATATATTAATTAAGATAATCAATAGGTTTTTAAGTATGAGCTGTTCATTGTTTGCATATTCTGATTATACTTCAAGACAAAAATAGAGAGAAAATTAGTGCTCGGAATCGGATAACTTCTGATATTCATATTTTTTCAGATATTTTATTTTCGGATTAATTGTTTGTGAATAAACAAATACGAGTCGTAAATTCATATAAAATTTAATTGGATGTTGGGTTTATCCGAAGATAGACGCTCGAAGCTTTATCTCTTAATCGAATTACTCGAGGATTGAAACGGATAAGGATGGATAAGAAAATTCGCATTTCTTAGAATTCGTGGAAAGTTAAAGAAATATATTTCGAAAAAAATAAATAATAAAACTTCTTTAGAAGTGTTGAGTTATAAAGCTGACCGACGCGAAAAATTTAATGATAGGAGTGTCATGGAAACGCTCTCACAAACAATGCTAATAGACTTAGTTTCTCAAACTCGCTAAAACATTTTGTGGCGTTTCAAATGAAGTTTAATGATTAGAATCAAGAGCGAACCAGCTAAGAACTTAGGAGTATATACGTTAACGGATAGAAAAATGATTAAGGCGGTAGTGAAGGGTTATTTAGTACGATGAAAAAACACCAGATGGTGCTGATTTTCATAATAGCGGTCTCAGTTGTTTCTGGGGGTAAGGATGGTTTGATTTATTTCCACAGTCTAACGAACTCTCTCTTACCTCTTTCCCCAGTATCCCGCCTCTCGCGGAAGCGGCTGGGCACGCTGTAGGCCAGACGGTGACGGGTCTTGGATACTAGACTCTATCGTGGCGACATCTTCGAGTTAACACGGAAAAGACCAATAAAATATGCATTTCTTATCGTAACTAGAGAAAAATTTAAATTAAATTTGTTACGGAAATGATCAAATTTCGATTAAATTATTTTTAAACGCGATTATCTAATCTCTGACGTTATAATTATCAAAATTACATCATGAACTAAAGAATATTTCAATTCAAATTTAAGTGAAATCCGCGAACTGATAGCGTTTGTGGTTCGCTTGATAATAGCAGGGTTTTTAGAGACTCTAAAATCCCTGATAATAGGTACGGAAAATGAGCCTTTTTGGTGAGTTACCCATGCTTGATTCACTCTTGATAGCAAGCTGTTCAAGTTAGTTCGAGCGTGTTTATGACTCCCGTGTAATTGACATTAAATTATCGGCTTGCTTACTTTCTAGGTCAAGAAGGCACACCTTTGTTCTAATAATAAAATGACTACATTGTAAGGGTACGATACAATAAAGCACTCGGTCGACGATAGCCGGAGAATTCAAGCAGATCAAAAAGTGTTCAAAAGAAAGTAAAGAAAATACGTAAGTTCAATTGTGATAATAATCAAAGGTGGCAAAAAAGGTCACAGGCCAAACCCATCCCTTCCTAGCAATGGCCAGCCTAAATTTGATTTGGGGCTATTAGAAGAACTGTTAGAGCTCGGAATTCGTATAACTGTTGTTAATTGAATAAGACCATCGTGAATGTCAATCAGATATTATCCGTTCGAGAAAAACATGTCCATTTCTTATTCGAGTTAACGGATACCCGAATGTAACGGCAAACTTACAATTCGTACTCATTGTTATTCAGGAAATTGATCCGAGTTATACGAGTTGTTCATTCACCGATAAGAAACATTTGAAACTCGAGTTTCTTCGCTAATTTTAACCCAAATTGAGATCGCGAAGCTAGACTGTAGTATTGTAGTCGCTGTTCCTTTCGATTTAGATGAAAAAATTGAATTATTATATCTCATTCTACACGGATTTCGAGAAACGTCGTATTTTTATCTTGGCGTTATATGTTTGAATAAACGCGTAATTTGTTTATTAATCGATATATGAAATATGATAACGATAATTAAGACGAGATTTTCCTCGTATAAGTTAATTTCTACAGTTTAGACACATTTGAATTTAAAGGACAAAATTTAAAATTTAACCAGAAAATAAGCTTAGCCTGATTCATGGAGATCCCGACCAATGAGGCGAGATCTCCCATGAGACCTCTAATAACATTCAATTAGAAGCAAATAAGGATCTCCAAGAATCCAGCTAAGCCTATTTTCCGAAATAAAACGGCCAAGGAGAGTTTTCGTTAGAGAAACAGTTGACTTGAAGATCAAATTTAAGTTTAAGGGCCATCTACATTACGCAAGATGCCAGAGCTACGAGAAGAAATTTACAATTTCCGAATAGGAGTAAGTTAAAATGATCGATTTTTTCGATGCACCGTATTATATTATGTATTTTACATCAGACTGATCCAATAAACACCAAGGAATATATTGTGAAAATGCTAGCAGCAAAAAATGTCGTAAACGAGTATGACTATATTTGGGAAAACCTATCAAACGTCAAGTGAGGCCAATATTAAAGGGAAACTTGGAGCTAAAAATGGAAGAGCTTTTGAATTTATTTTCAGAATTTTTTGACTCGTTTTGGTGTTTAAATTAATTTCTAAAGTTTGATAAACTTTCTTTAAGATTAATTATAAATTCGGACCAATCATATTATTTCAGCCTTCAACAGCGCTTGTAATGTGATGCCTAAGACCTTGGACATAAATGCCGCCCTATTGTTTTAATGTTAGGACGCTACAAGCACTATTGAAGGCTGAAATAATATGATTGGTCCGATTTTACATTTACTTCTTTTGAAATTTTACCAAAACTTTAGAAATTAATTTAAACACCAAAAACGTGTCTTAAAATTGTTTGAAAATTCTCGAATACGTTTTTTGGCATCCGGGGATTCCGAAAATAAATTCAAAATCTGTTCCGTTATTAGCTTCAAGTTTCCCTTTAATAAAATATTAATAATTGGAAATCTTTACGAGAACGCCCGACTAAATGAGTGGTTCACTTTAGTCTCACAATCGTGCCATGGGACGTTGTCAAGGTCGTAGTGGATGATCGTTTAAGGGCAAACAAAATGGCGACCCCTAGAGCTTCATTATATTCAGCGTTTTGCGTTATAGCTAAAGTACGTTTCCGGCTATTGATTTACATTCGCTTTTCGGGTTGTTCATTTTTCATTCATTGCAGTTCTGCGATTCGTCTACGACTCTTTTGACAACCCAATACAGTACATTATTTTACATTTCCCCTCCGTCGAGAGTACTCACGACAAGAATTATAACTGTCGTAAATGATGGAATAAAAGCGGGAAAGAAATTTTCATTGGAAGGCATCGAGTCCACAATTTGGGTTTCCCTAACAGTCATTGTACTGTTATTATCCCTTTTGTGCGGGCTCTTAAAAATGAGATTCGTTCGTTCGTCAATCGGAAAGCGTTTCCCGTGTTTGGAATACGTTTGGTTTTACGTTTCTCATCTGCTTCAAAACCGTTGAGTACCTCGATCATTAGTAAAGTCAGACGTCGATAAAACCATCCTTTGAAGTCTACTAATCCAATGTTCCATATAAGGTGCCTCTCTGATGGGGTCGATTCTCCTCTTTTGCTGGCCCGGGGGAAGGGGGGGACCTACTTCAGACCCTCTCTCTACCGAAAATTGGAAATTCCCTCTCTCTCCCTCTTCTAGGGTAGGATGCGCGTGATTCATTCCCAGTCAATCCTCTATGTAATTATTATCCCGAGCTCTAGCGTTCCTACGCGTTCCCCGTGTTTGGATGAAAGCGCAATTAGCATCACGCTTTGAGTATAAAAACTTCAAATGACGGTCACCCGCTTCTGGTAAAACTATGAAAAAATAATTTAACAAAGGAAATCCCTTCTTTAACTATTAGCCGCGGATGTTTTCCCGAGGCGACTTTCGGCGAAATTGATGTTGAGTGGTTGGTTACTGGGAACATCCGTCTTGATCAAGGCCTACACGGGGAACTTAAAGAGCTATATGATGGTATCCAACGCAGTTCGAGTAAACACTATCGAAGATATCAAGAAATATCCTGGAATGAGAATAGCAATTCATCGAGAATACAATTCGATAAAAAGATACCTTAAAGGCTTAAGTAAAAATTCTCCAATAATGGATCAACTATTCAAAGAAGCATTCTACTTTGAAGAATTCTATTCCGATTTATTCGACTCTTTCCCAAACGGCACTGCGAAATACGCCATAATAGGGGCCGACGCACATATAAAGAACGAAATTATTAAAAATGATATAATTAACCAAATGAAATTGAAAAACGCGGGCCAAAGATTATATTTCGGAAATTTTGTGATTAAAACCTTTTACAGTTCATTAATTTCTAATCCGTTGCTACCCAAAAGAATTTTGGAGGAAGTTGACTATTTGTAATAAATGTTTTAACTTTATTTCCTCCATAAAACCACCTTGATACTAAAGCCAATAAGCGTATAAAGGCAAATTTCGTACTTTTCAATCGATGGCTCGTTATGTAAATTAAGAATTGAGACACGGAACCGTCTTCTCGAGCGCCCATTGGCTACTTTGCCTTTTCAAACTCTTTAAGAGTGAGGCGGAAACTACGTCACATTTAGATTTCTCGCGAGTAAAACTAGATGGCTCCCTCAAAATTTACAAAGCGAGAGAATAAGAGGCAAACGAGTACCCTACTCCCAATTAATTGGCTCTAGCAATTGAGCTAGACAGTCCTTTTTGAGGGTTTCGCTTCCTCCACTGAAGAGTTTGCAAACAAAATTAATTAAAAAAATAATATTATTGCCTTAATATCTTCAAAAATTCTTTTTAGGGCTCTTAGATTCGTGGAAACTGTTCAAACCGGCCCGAAAAACATACGTCAGTTTCTAAAATTTAGATCTATGTTGGCGAGTGACGCCGGCACTGAGATGAACGGAGCCACTGTCACGGCCATCGACGAACTGTCCATCATGTTCCAGATTTGGTTGTCCGGAGTCACATTCGCTTGTCTATCTCTATTCTTCGAGATTATAGCGCATAAATTTGGAGTTTATCTCTCGAAAGAACCGACAACACGTGACATTGGATTTCAAGACTGATTATTATATCTTCAAGTTACACGCAACGTTTCCTCTACACTTACATAACAGATGAAAATGGACTTTGAATGAAATTGTGTACAGAGCTCGGAATTCGTAGAACTTTTGTTAATTGAATAAGACCGTCGGGAATGTCATGCGGATATGATCCGTTCGCGAAAACAATATCCATTTCTTATTCGAGTTAACGTATACCCGAATGTAACGGCAAACTTACAAATCGTACTCATTGTTATTTAGGAAATTGATACGAGTTATACGAGTTATTCATTCGCCGATAAGAACAATTTGAAACCAAAGAGTTTCTTCAGGTTGATTTTAACCCAAATTGAGATTATTATTTAGTCGCTGTTCCTTTCAATTTAGATTAAAATCGAATTATTATATTTCATTCTACAGGGATTTCGAGAAACGTCGTATTTTTATCTTCGCATTATCCGCTCGAATAAACGCGTAATTTGTTTATTAATCGAGCTTAAAATTTTATCTCCGGGTCTAATTCGTATCCAGCATTTGATACGCGTCTGTTCATATAATTTCTGGTGTTTATATAATTTCTGGTGTTTATATTAACAATTCATCCGAGATTAAAATATCTGAAAAAAGCCTTATTATGAATGGATATCCAAAGTTATCCATTATCCGAGCTCTTGGATCAAGAACAGTTTTATTTTCAATCTAACATTAGAAATAACGAAAAAAATTTTACAATGAATTAATGTAATCCGGGCTCTTATAAGCTTGGTCTTGAACACTACATTTTGGAGCTGATTAAATATCTTTACAGCTTATTATTATATTCAAGCTGATATCATTAATAACAAGTACTACGAAGAAACATCTCAACAGCAATGTTTCAATGATCATAATCAGTGTTGGGTAGTATTTAAAATACTTGTATTTTAAATACTATTTTAAATACTTTTTAAGTATTTTGTATTTTATTTTAAATACTTTAAAATAAAAGTATTTAGTACAACTAAATTGTCCGGAAAAAAACATCAAGATCCAAGCGGAAGAAACACGCTTGAAAAATACCGAGATCTCGATTGCTCTGGAATCGTTAGCGACGAAATTAGGAATCTAATATTAAGTATGTATAGTCGCGCACCCGTTGCGCTAGTTTTCATCATTCCATGAAGAGTACTTTTGACGCGGACGCGGTTTAAAAACGGCTGTAGCGGCTCTTATTTCTGAACAAATGATGCTAAGTTTTCTAATTCTGAACACCCCCCCTGCTTCTAAATCTTAACTATCTTATAGTTATAAAAAAATTCCCAAATTTGCAAAGGGAACCACTTGCGCACCTCGAATCGAGAAATGAGTGTCACCAATGGATTTCTTGGCCGAATTTACTTAAGGAAAAGCGGAATTAGCCAGTATTTGCGAAGTTATCGGCGATTTAAAAATTAGGCATTGATTGTGCATAGAAACCATAAAGGAATCCTTATTTCAGAGGAAATCGTCGATAACTTCGCAAATACTGGCTCGAGCGCGCTAATTCCGCCATTTACTCGGTAAATTCGACCAAGAAATCCACTGGTGACACTCATTTCTCGATTCGATGTGCGAAAGTGGTTCCTTTAGCAAATTTTGGGAGTTTCTCAAATATATTAATATGTGTTCCCAAGTTTGATTTCGCATCGTTCTGAATTAAAAATTCTCGGACATATTTTAAAATTACGTTTTCGCGAAGAGTTTGTGGCCCAATTCTGCGCTTGAAAAGTTTATTTTGTAGCGGGACACTCAAAACTTTACGATCAAATCGAGCGCTTAAGCCCACGATTTTTCCTGAAATTCGTAAAACCTTATTTCCTGGACCGTAAAGGAAAGCATTCCCTTAAAAATGGTCTAATTAATTAGGCTAATTATCGCGGTTGTCTAATTAGTGTCGCATCTTCTTCGGGTCTTTTTCTAGAGAGTTGAAGTTTTGTTCCGCAAATAGCCCCATTCTTAATCTACAAAATGAGCCCTTCCACCTTTAAATAGACCCAACCAAAGTTAAGTTATACATTTTTAAATGAAAGTGTTCAGAAATAGAAGCGTTCAGATTTAGGAGGACTGACTATAGTGGCATTGAAGTAGCAATAAGAATTCCAGTCTTACAAGGAATATTGTCAAAGTTTCTCGATCTTTCGAAATATACGGTCTTGTCTAGGTCGGTGTAGATTGTAGAGTCGGTCTGGGACCGTGCCTCACGCTAGGCCTTGAAATTAGTATTTTAACCATTTAGTATTTCAAAATATTTTTTAGCAAATAATATGAAAGGGTGTCGCTTTGTCAGATTATCCCCGAATACCAATTGAAAATGATATATTAATGCTTTATATAACTTAAATGTAAATGTATTCTTAATGAAATGTATTTATGTATAACCAATTGAATAATTAATCACTATTATATGAAATTATCTACCCATGTCATTAGTGACTGCTTCAAGTGAAAATATAGAGGCGCTTAAATAAACCTCGAGAGGTCAACTTAACCCTGACTCTATTCCAGAGTAAAAATCAGTACAAATGATGTTTTTTTCTCGAATAATCGACATTGAAAATATAATAGGTTGTTTTAAACCAAAGCGTGTTGATTTAAAATTATTATTTCCCCCAAAATTGGCTTTAAACAAGATGGTCAAGCCCATAGGAATAGCTAGACCCATGACATTGTAAAAGAGGCTGAAAAGAACCTCTTTGAACAATTTGAATGGCGTTTCGAGATTCCTTTAAACACGAAGTTTTTCAAATCATGTTTTTCAAATCATGTTTTTCAAATCATGTTTCTCAAATCATGTTTTTCAAATCATGTTTTTCAAATCACGTTTTTCAACTTGGCTACCTGTGAACGCGTCTTTATATCTAATCTTTATTAATTTATCTTGGATACCCGTGTGAAAGCGTCTTTATATCTAATCTTTATTAATTTATCTTGGATACCCGTGTGAAAGCGTCTTTATATCTAATCTTTATTAATTTATCTTGAATACCCGTGTGAAAGCGACTTTATATCTAATCTTTATTAAGTTATCTTGAATACCCGTGTGAAAGCGTCTTTATATCTAATCTTTATTAATTTATCTTGGATACCCGTGTGAAAGCGGCTTTATATCTAATCTTAATTTATCTTTGATACGTCTGAACGCGGATTTATATCTAATCTTTATTAATTTATCTTGGATACCCGTGTGAACGTGGCTTTATATCGAATATTTATTAATTTTTAACTTAGATACCCGTGCGAACAGGCATCTATATATTATCTTTGTGATTTTATCTTGGATACTCGTGCAACGGGACTTAATATCTATTCTTTATTAAGTCATTTTTATTTTGGAAACGCGTCTTTATATCTATTCTTTATTAAGTCATTTTATCTTATTAAGTCATGTATCTTGGATACCCTAGGAACACGCCTTTATATCTAATCTTTATTTATTTTTACCTTGGATACCCTTGTGAAGGCACCTTTACATCTAATCTTTATTGTCTTATCTTGGATACCCGTGAAAACGCACCATAATATCAAAAATTTATTAATTCATTTTATCTTGAACACACGTGAAAACACGCCTTTATCTAATCAACCTATAAGAAAATATTGAATATCTTCGAAAATATCTTTTATATTAAATTTAAGTTTCAGCAAGATTGGTTTTTAGATTAAGTTAAATCATTTAATCTGTTTTAATTTTAATTTAAATGAATAATACGTTTCAATTCAGTAAAAGCTATAACCTCAGAAGGCTAAAATAGACGCGAATCCAAAAGATACTATATAAGGCGCTCGTTTATCGTTATAAACTAAGAAGCGAGTAAGGGTTGCTGCTCTTCATGTACGTTTACAGCAAGGTAGAGGCTAATAACTGTATATTCGAATTTTATTGGAGAATCAAGCGCCGTGGTTGATGACGTCTTCTTTCGACGTCACACACAGACAGAACCTCTCCGCGAACTAAAAGTTCAGTCGGAGAGGTAAGAGGACGATAGATTTTTCTATTCGATGACGTATTTCGTCTTCTTGTACAACGCGAACGCCAACGCCAACGCGAACGCCGCAGTGAATACAGTACCTAGACCCCACTAGGGTTGCGTATAGCTAAAAACTATCATTCTCGTTCCTTAAATTGAAGTCCCCAACTCCAAATGGCAAATTAAGATACGCAAAATATCTTCGACTTACCACGATTAAATCTTCATCCCTGATTGAATTTGAATCTTGTTTGTTTATGTTATCCAGCAGTCACAAATTCCGCACAAATACCGCGCTTTAAACTTCAATTAACACGATTTTAATTTCACGATTAACGAAAGCGCGCGTAAACGGCCGCCATCTTAATTTCCCGTTCCGCCGGTGATGAGGTGAAGCCAAAACGTAGGGGTCGAGCGAACGCGAGTGCTGGAAATAATCGAAACATTTCGAAAAATTAAAAACGCGCCAAAATATTCGCGGTTTGTGACAAAAAAATTGGTAATTCTACTTTTAAAGGTTTTTATTTATTTTCGGAATCATAGTGACAAAAACCTTTTCGAGAAGATTCAAACAATTAGGCCTTTTGTCGTTTAAACTATTTTCTAAAGCTTGATTAA
This sequence comes from Odiellus spinosus, assembly GCA_963920705.1. Lineage (NCBI taxonomy): Eukaryota > Metazoa > Arthropoda > Arachnida > Opiliones > Phalangiidae > Odiellus > Odiellus spinosus. The sequence continues at coordinate 680,662 of CAWUCO010000289.1, read as the reverse complement.
GATTTCACGAATAAATTCGACCTGATAATCGTATGATTATTCCGCCTTGAACAGTACACACATTTGTCAATAAATTTTGAAAGAAATGGATATAATGAGGTTAAAACATTACGAGCTTCTTTAAAACTTAGTCATTAAGAAATAAGTTTACACGAAATCAGATCAATACGGGCACTAATTCAAACGCTGCCATTTGCTGGTATTAAGCTACGGCCGGGCGTTGTTTAAGAGGTCTTCATAAAATACGGGACATAATAAGCACCTTAACAAATTTCTTAAAGCAAATTTGCTAGACTCGTCATATTCTTAGTCTAAATAAATAAATATAAATTAAATAAATGAATATAAATATAAACTAAATTATGGCTGATTGCACTATGTCCGGTTTTTCTGGACAACACCATCCAGATATTCTTTGGAGGTGGTTTAAAGCACATTTTTGTCTCTTTAATAAAATCCCGTTTAGATATTAAGAATCTTAGTCTTATAAACTCTTAAAAACACTTATGTAACTAATCTTCTATCCGAACGAATATAACAAAAGAGTTGTATTGTTCAATAAACATTGAAAATGGCATTACTATAATTACTATCTTACAAAAATGGTTATTTAAGGCGGTAGTCAATGGACAACTCACCAAAAACGATCATTTGCCGTACCTTTTATCAAACAACGAACCAGTTCGCGGTTTTCACTTATTTAAAATTCGAAGAAAATCAATAAAATAATAAAACCAAGCTGTTTGGTTTAAATTTTATTTATTATTTTTGAAGATAATATATTTTTAACCTGTTCGTTATCCGAATTCTATAACTTTATATTTATATTTTCTTCGGATAAGTTAATTGGATTGATAGTCTATTTTAAGCAAATTGGTAATAAGAATAATATCAGAAATTAATTCACTCGATCTATTCAATTAATAAAAGATATACAAATTGCAAATATTAGGCGAATAAATAAGCAATAATAAACCCCATAGAAAAATCTAATTCTCTCCACCAATCTCATCATATTTAGCTAAACCCTCTCCTTAGTAGGGGGTGTTATAATAATAGAATTTAATATCACAAGTAAAACATCCTTCAAGTTTATAAGACGACGTACTGCGGGTGACATTGAAGTGAGTCCGATTTTCTCAGTCCAGGGTTGTACTCCGAAATTTGTACAGAAATGTGGCCGGGCTCAGTATGTTCTTTCTAGAGTAAATCAGACTCGAAATAGCGACGGCCGGGCGAGACACGCTCCTTCGTTTCGCGAGAGAGAGGGAAGAATCGTTTTCCGTCGATATATTTTCACCCTCGTAAACGTCTAGAAAGTTCAGTCCAATATTAACACCGCCTACTTAGTTCCAATCTCAACCGCTAGAGAGGGCAATTTCGAGTTCCGTATCTCGACCATTTTAGAGTTTTTGGATTTTTTCCTCTCTCCTCGGGCGAAAGCTCTGAGACAAAACTTTCTGAACCACGTACCACTCGTAATATTTCTTATTGTATTGTAAACTTGAAGCATGGTTTACTTGTGATGATATTTATATTAATAATTATTTATATTATATAAAGTTTGCCGAAACGATAATGATAGGAGCGTCACGGACACGCTCCCACAAACAATGCTAATAGAAAAAACTGCGCTAAAACTTTTTGTTGCGTTTCAAATGAAGTTTAATTAATCAAGAGCGAACCAGCTAGGAACTTAGGAGTATATTAGTAAACGGGTAGAGAAAAGGATTAAGGCGGTTATTTAGTACGATGGAAAAAACAAGAGATGGCTCTGATTTGCATAAAAGGGCTCTCAATGTTTCTGGGGGTAAGCTTCGTTTGGGAATGATTTATTTCTCAGTCTACTGAACTCAATCTTATCTCTTTCCCCGAGTATCCCGCCTATCCCTCAAGCGGTTGGGCACGCTGTAGGCTAAACGCTGACGGGTCTCGGATAATATAGGCCGTATCGTGGCGACATCTCGGAGTTTACACGAAAAACACCGTTATAATATATATTTCTTATCGTAATTAGAGTAAATATTAAACTTCAAATTGTTAAATTATACGACGAACTACGTCCGACTTTTACGGTTCGTCGGAAGTAAAGTTCGAGCGATATTAGAACGCGAGATAGGTACGGAAATAGTTTTTCGATAAGTTATTTTTAAACAAGATTCGCTTATCTCTCGCGTTATAATTATCAAAATTAAGTCAAGAACTAAAGAAAATTTCAATTTAATTTAAAGTGAATAGGTATGGAAAATGAGCCTTTTTAGTGAGTTACAAATGCTTGATCCACTCTTGATAGCCCTGTTAAACTTATTTCGAGATGGCGTGTTTATGACTCGCCAGTAATTAACCGGCTCGCTTACTTTCTAGGGCAAGAAAGCATACTTTCGTTCTAATAATAAAATGACTAAAGTTACGATTACAATAAAGCACTCGGTCGACGATAGCCGGAAAATTCAAGCCGATCAAAAGGTGGTCAAAAGAAAGTGAAGAAAATACGTAAGTTCAATTGTGCTAATAATCAAAGGTGGCAATCAAGCTCACAGGCCAAACCCGTCCCTTCCAGGCAATGGCCAGCCAAATATTTGATTTTGGGCTATTAGCAAGAACTGTTAGAGCTCGGAATTCGTATAACTTTTGTTCATCGAATAAGATCATCGTGAATGTCAATCAGATATTATCCGTTCGCGACAAACATATCCATTTCTTATTCGAGTTAACGGATACCCGAATGTAACGGCAAACGTACAATTCGTACTCATTGTTATTTAGGAAATTGATAAAGGTTTTACGAGTTATTCATTCGCTGATAAGAAACATTAGAAAACTTTCGAGTTTCTTCGCATATTTTAACTGAAATCGAGATCTCGACGCTAGAATGTTGGAATTTAGTCGATTTCTTTCAATTTAGATTAAAATCGAATTATTATATTTCATTCTACACGGATTTCGAGAAACGTCGTATTTTTATCTTCGCGTTATCCGTTCGAATAAACGCTTAATTTGTTTATTAATCGAGCTCAAAATTTTATCTCCGGGTCTAATTCGTATCCAGCATTTGATACGCGTCTGTTTATATAAATTGTGGATTTATATTAACAATTTATCCGAAATTAAAATATCTGAAAAAAGTCTAGTTATCAAAGGATATCCGTAATAATTCATTATCCAATTCTTAGCTCCTTTGATAAAAAATTGTAAATTCCCGCGATCAATTTAAAGAGTTTAATATTAAAAATATATCTTTACCAGATCTAGTATTCTTGTAGAACATATTCAAAGGTAAACTCGAAGATAAAAATTTAAAACTTTTTAATTAATTAGAAATATGATTAAGATATTTAAGACGAGATTTTAAATGTTTAAATTAATTTCTACACACATTTAGACACATTTGAATTTCAGTGACATAACCTAGAAATAAAATTTAAAAACCTAGAAAATCATGAATTTCTTCGCATTGATGCGTCAGCAACCAATGAAACTTCCAATAACATTCGATTGGTCCTTGACTCTTTAATGCGAAGAAATTCAGGATCTCCACGAATCCAGCCAGCATTATTATTTGAAATAAAGCGGCCAAGAAGAGTTTGGATTTGGACTTGACTTGAAGCTCAAAATTAAGTTTAAGAACCATCTACATTACGCAATATGCCAGAGCTACGAGAAGAACAGATTTACAATTTCAAAATAGGAGTGAGTTAAATTGTTTGATTTTTTTCCCGTCACCATAAGTTATATTATGTATTTTACATCAGACTGATACACAATACACAGAGGAAATAATTATGAAACTACTAGCGGGAAAAAATGGCACAAACGCGTTTGACTATGTTTGGGAAAACCTATCAAAAGTCAAGTAAGGCCAACATTAAAATAACAAGAGTCTATCATTTTAATCCATAAACAACGCCCCGTAGCTTAAAACTAAGCTAAGGTCCGGCAGATTCTCATTCGAGACACTCCAGCGTTCGGAGTCGCCCTGTAAATAGTGAACGGAGGAAGCGCCACTCTATGGAGAAATTCCGGAGTTGAGAGGGAAAACAATTTAGCCAAGCGCGGCCCGCCTAAATTCCAACTCTCTCTCCCGACTCAAAATATCGAGAGTCCAAATCACTCGAGGCAGACAGGGATGATGACTTTTTTGGCTAGTTTTACGTGATGGACCTTTGCTAATAGTATTAAGCTACGGGGCGTTGTTAAGTTTCGTGGAATAAAGTGATAGACTTTTGAAAATACTAGTCATTGAAAAACGAGTGTTTCACTTTAGTCTCACAATCGTGCCATGGGATGATGTCAAGGTCGTGGTGGATGATTATGCGCGGAAACGAAATATGACGATTCCTGCAACTGCATATTCAGCGTATTGCGTTGTGGCAAATGTACGTTTCGGAGTATCTAATAGCTAAATTAGAGTTATTCGGGTTGTTAATTTTTCCTCCATTTCAGTTCTGCGATTCGTGTATGTATGGTTATGAAACACAATATACTAAATCTTTTTACACTTCCCCTCCGTCGAGAGTATTAACGGTAAGAATTATAACTGTCGTAAATGATGCAATTTACGCGGGAAAGAAATTTTCGTTGGAGGGCATCGAGTCCACAATTTGGGTCTCGCTAACAATCAGTCTGCTGTTATTATCCCTCGTTTGCGGGCTTTTCAAAATGAGATTCCTTCGTTCGTCAATCGGAAAGCGTTTCCCGTGTTTGGAATACGCCTGGTTTTACGTTTCTCATCTGCTTCAGAACCGTTGAGTACCTCGCCATAGAGTGCGGATATCTTACAACGCGTGTCGCATGCGCTATAGATATAATACGCCTCTACCCATCCCATCTATGACGTCGACAAACCGCGTGTTGATTCTAGCACCATCTCTGAGTCGGGGAGGGTAATACGTGGTTTTGATAGTCAGCTTTACGAATAATTGACGGTCAGAGTGATAGAACTTTTTTATAGAATTCTGGTTCTTTCCATCGATTATGACGCGTAGCCCCACCCGTTTCAAGAAGTCACTTTTCCCCTAAGAGGCGTATCTCTATAGCGCAATAAGGCACTCTATGGTTGAGTGCCTTATTGCGAGTAAAAACAATAGAATAAGTAATCTAAAGAATAAAAATGAATCTTGAACAATTAGCCGCGGATGTTTTCCCGAGGCGACTTTCGGCAAAACTGATGTTGAGCGGTTGGTTACTGGGGACGTCAGTCTTGATCAAAGCGTACACGGGCAACTTAAAGAGCAAGATGATGGTGTCCAACGCGGTTCGAATAAACACTCTCGAAGATATCAAGAAATATCCCGGAATGAGACCGGCAATTTCTCACACTGACCTTGCGTTAAAAAACTACATTGAACACTTCAGTAAAAATTCTCCAATAATGGATCAACTATACAAAGAAGCATTCTACTTCGAAGAATTTAATTCCGATTTATTTGACTCTTTCCCAAACGGCACCGGGAAATACGCCATATTATCTGACGACGAATATTTGAAGAGTCAAATTAGTTCAACGGATAATCTTATCCGAAAGAAAATGAAAAAGGCGGGCCAAAAATTATATTTCGGAAAATTTGCGTTTAGAACGTTTTATTCTTCATTAGTATTTAATTGGATGCTACCGAAAATAATTTTGAAGGAAATTAATTATTTGTAATTAATGTTTTAACTTTATTTTCATGCGCGCTAGAGAAACATCCGTAAAACAACCTTGATTATAAAGCCAATAAGCGTATAAAGGCAATTTCCTACTTTTCAATCAATGGCTCGTTACGTAATTTATGAATTAAGACACGGAACCGTCTTCTCGAGCGCCCATTGGCTACTTTGCCTTTTCAAACCCTTTACGAGTGAGGCGGAAGCTTCGTCACATTCCGATTTCTCGAGAGTGAAACTAGATGGCTCCCTCAAAATTTGCAAATCGAGAGAATAAGGCCGATAGTGGCAGACGAGTACTCTAATCCCAATTAATTGGCTCTAGCATTTGAGCTATAGACAGTCATTTTTGAGGGTTTCGCTTCCTCCACTCAAGAGTTTGCAAAGAGACTTATTTTTTTATATAACTGCATTAATATTCTTTGCAAATTCCTTTTTAGGACGCTTAGATACGTGGAAACTGTTCAATCCGGCCCGAGAGACTTACAAAGGTTTCTGAAGATTAGATCAGTGTTGGCAAAGGACGCCGGCACTGAGATGAACGCAGCCTCTGTCACGACCATCGACGAATTGTCCATCATGTTCCAGATTTGGTTGTCCGGAGTCACAGTCGCTTGTCTAACCCTCTTCTCCGAGATTATAGCGCATAAACTGGGAGTTCATCTCTCGAAAGAATCGCCAACACGTGACATTGGATTTCAAGACTGATTATACAATATTTCAGCATCTCCAAGCAGCCTTTCCTTCGTACAAACTTGACCCTCAATCAGATAAAATGGACTTTGAAGGAAATTATGTAGAGAGCTCGGAATTCGTAGAACTTTTGTTAATTGAATGTCCATCAGATATTAACTGTTTCTCGAAATCCGTGCGAAGAAAAAGATACGACGGTCGTATTTTTATCTTCGCATTATCCGTTCGAATAAACGCGTAATTTGTTTATTAATCAAGCTTAAAAATTTTATCTCCGGGTCTAATTCGTATCCAGCATTTGATACGCGTCTATTTAATTTGTGTATTTATATTAACTTAAATTTATTCCAGATTAAAATATCTAAAAAAAGCCTAGTTATAAATGGATATCCTAAATTATTCATTATCCGATTCCGAGCTCTTGGATCAAGAACAGTTTTATTTTCAACCTAATATTATAAATAAGGAAATTTCTTTCACAATGAATTAATGTTATTCCGGCTCTTATTAGCTTGGTCCTGAACACTACACTGTGGAGCTGATTAAATATCTTTACAGCCTATTATTATATCCAAGCTGATGGCTAATATCATTAATATCAAGAACTTCGAAGAAACATTTCAACAGCAATATTCGAATGATCATAAACAGCGTTTAAAACTTTTTAAAAAATTATTCAAGCAATATTTCTTAGCAAATAATATTAAAGGGTGTCACTTTGTCAGATTATCCCCGAATGCCAATTGAAAATGATATATTAATGCATTATATAACTTAAAATTAAATGTATTTTTAATGAAATGTATTTATGTATAACTACTTGAATAATTAAGCACTATTATATGAAATTATCTACCCATATCATTAGTGACTGCTTCGAGTGAAAATATAGAGGCGCTTAAACCTCGAGAGGTCAACTTAACCCTATGACTCTATTCCAGAATAGAAATCTGTACAACTGTCGAATAATCGACATTGTAAAACATAATAAGTTGTTTTAACCCAAAGCGTATTGATTTAAAATTATTATTTCCCCCAAAATTGGCTTTAAAAAACTATTATTTTCGTTCCTTAAATTGAAGCAAAGTCCCTAACTCCAAATGGCAAATTAAGATACGCAAAATTTCTTCGACTTACAGCGATTAAATCTTCATCCTTGATTGAATTTGAATCTTGGTTGTTTATGCCATCCAGTAGTCACAAATACCGCGCTTTAAACTTCAATTAACACGATTTTAATTTCACAATTAACACGATTTTAATTTCACAATTAACGAACGCGCGCGTAAACGGCCGCCATCTTAATTTCCCGTTCCGCCGGTGATGAGGTCATGGAATAATAAGCTTATTATTCCGTGATGAGGTAAAGGCGAAACCAAAGACTACCTAACGCTACGCTTACTAGACAGGCGTGCTCTATGGAGCTACTTGCATACAACTTTTACAAGACTTCAGCGCCCCCTTCCAGCTGGAGCAAGTGCAAAGCAAAGACTATTTAACGCTACTTTTGTCGGAGGCTTTTAGTCTTTGGAAATATCACGTGGTATGATTCATTGTTAACGACTTTTTCTTGTCAGCGCCCGTCGGGCGTCGCGACACGTAATGTTGTTTTCAAATAATTAACCAATTTTTATCTAATCTGCTCTATTTAAGTTTCGTTTGATTTTTTAAGGCTCATTTATTTATTTAAACTTGACTGGGTAAGTTACGCGTAATAATCATAATGTATTTTAAAATACCGTTAAGCCTTAAACAAAGGCTTAACAATGTCTTTGTTTTTATTTTTTAATGTCTTTGTTCAATTTTCCTTTCAATGTTAAAAGAATTCATATCCATTTAATGCGTAAACTGTCTAATTAATAAATTATTTATCTATCTCAGATAATCTCAGAAACTTAAGGTAAATGATTATTTGGAAATATTTCTCAAACTCAGTAGTAATAAGTAATTATCTACGCTTCATTTGTTTCAGATAAGGGTAGCTTGTGGTTGTGGATATAAATATGTTCCCAAAGTGTGGATTCAAATCAACAGAGTAACGTAATCATTAATCAGGTACGGTTGTTTTTCTTCTAGATTCGTTAACGTACGATTACAGGTATTTAAATTTTTAATACATAAGCAAATATAATCAACAAAGTTTACGCGATAGAATTAAAAACGCGAACAAAAATGTGTCTTACAGGCACATCAGGCTAGATTGCGATTTCATTCTCTACAATAATTTACAGGTTTTTCTTATCTCCATCGATTCGCGTACATTCAGTTTTAGGGTACAATTATAAAGTATGTGGTAATAAGGTCCAAAATCATTTTAGAACAAATCCAAGTACACCAATCGATTTACTCCTCAGCTTTGGCTGAACACGCTGCCAATTATCCCAGTCATAAGTTTGATTTTTTTAAATGTCCAAAATATTGCGATGATTGGCCATTATATAAAACTGAATGTACGCGAATCGTTGGAACATCAGTCCCTTAATCGTGACGACGGCCCAGCTACATTATCGATCTTTGGTTTAAAAAAAATCTATACACGCCCCCCTCGAGTCACGTGACGAAGTTATTGTAGAAAATGAAATCGCAATATAGAATTCAGACCTGATTTGCCTGTAAGACACGAAACTAGTCGTCTCACCGTGTATTTTTGTTCGCGGTTTTTAATTCTACCGCGTAATTAAAGCTGCGAGCTTTTAAAAAACTTTCTTAATTATATTTGTTTCTGGATTAAAAATTTAAATATCTGTAGTCTTACGTTAATGAATCTAGAAGAAAAACAACCGTACCTGATTAATGATTACATTACTCTGTTGATTTGAATCCACACTTTGGGAATATATATCCACGAGCTACCCTCATCTGAAACAATTGAAGCGTAGATAATTACTTCTGAGTTTGAGAAATATAAATTTTATAACTTGATTTTCCATATATTAATTTTTATAATTGAAGATCAAAGGAGATGCCTCCCAAAAATGGAGTGCACCGTTGTGCGGGACCAAGTTGCGCTAACAAGCAAGGACCGTTGTCTAGTTTTTCTTTTTTTTCGTTTTCCGAAAGAACCTGAAAGGTATGTTTTTTTATATATTGTTTGCTGGATCCAAAAGTTTGCATATTATATTGTTATTATTTGTACCATATGAAGGTGACCACTATGCCTAGTTATAAGCAAAAGTGCCCAGATTCGTACTATAAAAAGATCAAGGAGAAATTACTAACATCATACCAACCAGCGTTGTTAACGCCAATTCGTACCATAAAAAGGTGACCACTATGCCTAGTTATAAGCCTAAGTGCCCGGATTTGTACTATAAATAGAAATGAGGAAAATCATACCAACCAGCGTTCTTAAAGCCTATTCAAATTCATGGAAAGTTAATTTTGTTTTGAAAGATACCTTTATTATACACAGATACGCGTTTAAATATTTTTGGTTTAAATTTCTTTTCTGCTGAGCGATTGCAAAATTTTTTAAATTCACCCATATAATTGAGGTAATATAAATTTTAGATGCCAACAATGGGTTTTAAATTGTGGAAATAGCAAGCTCTACGGACTGAGCCCGGCAGTGTTATACAAAAATCGCGGGATTTGCTCGGACCATTTTGAACTTGGACAGTTTATGAACCCTCTAAAGAAGCGACTAATCAAAAAAGCTGTTCCAACTATTTTTGAGGCTGAAGTGGAAATACTTCCCAGCCCCGTAACTCCAGTACAAAAATCACGATCAGCAAAACGTGATGCCCAAGGTAATACATCAAGAACTCCGGAGATTTCCATTCCAAAAAGGTTAGGTTCAACACCAAGAAGATTAAGAGTTGCACCAGTGGAAACCCCAGTTATTACCACACCAAATAGGGTAGTAACGCCGAGAATATCAACAAGTGGGGAAACCAAAATATTACCTCTCCTCGTCCCAAGTCTAATTGTAAACAAGAAAACTAATGAAACCAGGTAGTCGATGTTAAAAATTAATTTTATTATTGGTATGATTATACTTTGAGTGGGATCAGCCATAAGAGGCGTAATTCACCTCCTATCTACCGGAAACTATTTTTATAGTATATGTCAGACCTTGACGACTTCCGGAAACCAAAAAAAAATAAAAAACATAATTATTATTTGTTAGGTTTTTCCATTTTTTTTTTTTTTTTTTTTTTTACATTATTTCATTGGTGGGACCTAACCTAACCTAACCCAACCCAAGCTAACCAAAGCCATGTAAAAAAACTGAAAAAAAAAAAAAAAATTCATTTTTTTTTTTTTTTTTTTTATTTCCGGAAGTCGTCAAGGTCTGATATATACTATAAAATAGTTTCCGGTAGATAGGCGGTGAATTACGCCTGTTACAGCTGATCCCACTCAAAGTACAATCTTACCTTATAATTAAAATATATATATATAAAATAAGAAATAGGAGTGGCACACTTCTTGCTATAAGGTTACTTATGCCGCCAGCTGGTAGAAAGTTACAGCATATTTATTTACAAAATAAAATGAAATTTAAATATGATATTATGATAGCAGAAGACTAATACTGTTTTATTAAGCATAACTGATACGAAAAAATTGTATTAAAATAACAATGCTAAACAAGAAAACTAATGAAACCAGGTAGACGATGTTAAAAATTTATTTTATAATTTTTGGGTTAAAATAAGAAAGAGGAGTGGCACACTTCTTGCTATAAGGTTACTTTTGCCGCTACACTATTTACACGATGAAACTAGTGTCACCTGTTGGTAGAACGTTTACATCATATTTATTTACAAAATAAAATTAAATTAAAATATGATATTTTGATAGAAGAAGACTAATACTATTTTATTAAGCATAAATGATTCGAAAAAATCGTATTAAAATAACTAGTCAAATTCTAATGACAATTAAAAATAGGAGCGTCCCGAGAGCGACGTATTCATTTACATGGTCATGTTTAGTTTTATTTCCACTCTCTCGAAAGAGTCGAATATTCTACGAAGAGACCCCATGCTCCGTGCAAGCACGGACGCGCCATACCACTACCTTAATTTTCGAGCCTCTGTTATTTTACAGATACATAATAGTTGAAGTTTATCTTAAATTAAAATTATTCTAACCAAAAGTAAAACAATAAAACCATAATTAAATTATTTCCAAGCTATAGGACTAAATTAAACGTAATGATGATAGAATCAAATTAACTATGATTAAACAAATTGTAGTTGAAATGGATTTTACAAGAATAAACACAACTGAATTTCTAGATTATTTATTATTAATTAATTTAAACCTAAGACTGAATTAAAGAGAATGATGTGATTAAACAAATTATAGAAAATGACCAAATGAGTTTGACCTTCCTTGACTGAAAGGTATTAAGGTAAGCTTTAAGACGAGTTCGAGGGAAACTAGTGTCACCTACAGCATAAGCTACTAATTATTCCATGCCTACAGATAGAAAGTTAATTTACAAAATATAATTAAATTTAAATATGATTTTTTGAGAGAGGACTAAAACTAATTATTATAGAATTTAAATCAAGCATTATTAAAGTTTTTAAAAAAACCGTACGCCTTTATTTCGTTATACTGCTGTAGTCCTACTTCCTACTAATCTAGCGTCACCTGTGACAAAAAGTTAACGTCAAATTCATTTAATAAATATAATTAAATTTGAATATTATATTATGATCGTTTAAGACTAGCAATATTTTATTTTATAATGTAAATTACGAGTAATAAGCTTTTAAATTTTTTATTTAATTGGATACATATAAAGCATTATACTCGACGCTACTATAACACGGCCTGGCTTCCGTAGTGCACCCCTTCCAGATTTAAGAGGTTTTTATATAAGATTCTTTCAAGTGCTTATAGCAAAGTCGTTAGAGCGTTCGCATGGCTATCTCTAAAGCGGAGCAGCGTCGAGCGCGGACAGTAACTCGGTGGGAGACCACCTGTGAGATGTTTTATTTAAATAGGAAATTTCAGAATATGTAAATTGTACCGCCACCTATGAGAAGAGTGGTGAACTAAAATAGAATTTTCTTGCGATGACGTAATTGCGAACACCGCGAACGACGGACACACACACACACACACCCACACACACACACGATCAGGACAGAACCTCTCCATGAACTAAAGTTCACTCGGAGAGGTAAAAATCAGCGGGTTGAAAACTACTCCTAGAAGATCATCTAAACGAAAAGCCAGCAAAATTGAACCTGAGCTATTTATAAGAAGACGTAGGCTAGCAGAATACCGGAAAAATCTAGTTTCTCCAGATAAAATAGGTGATAGTAGTGTGTGAAGGATTTTCAAAGTTTCAATTGCATAATCTAATCTTGTCTTTAAATTTATTTAAAACCTTCAAATAGTACTGAAGAAAATAAGCTCTTAATATCTCAAGAGGAACGTTCTGTCCTAAATTCCTTGATCCGTCAATATTTGCTTACCTGGAGGCTTACCATAATGATCCAAGTTTTCAAACAGAGAAGGTAAAATAAATCTATTAAAGGGAGGGTGAAGTGGAAAATCAAGTGATGTTTTTTGATTCTTTATCTAAAAATAAGACCTGTTTGCTTATTAAAACATTCGGGAAATATCTCTGGACTTTTTAAAAAATCAAAATAGGTGCCGATTTTAACATAAAATTCAAATATTAGAAACACCCACCTCCGACCAATCACAGCAGGCGCAATGTAGTGTTTAACGAAGAGTAAATAATGGTAAAGCCAGGTTTAACATTGCGTATCGCTCCGCGTTAGCCTTTACTCCATTGGCGTTTTTGGTTGACAGCCAATCATCAGCCGAGAATATCAATGGAGTAAAGGCTAACCCGGAGCCATACGCAATGTGAAACCTGGCTTTACCGTTGCTTACTCTTCGTTAAACACTACATTACGCCTGCTGTGATTGGTCGGAGGCGGGTTTTTCGAATATTTGAATGTTATGGTAAAATTGGCACCTATTTTGATTTTTAAAAAGTCCAGAGATATTTTCCGAATGTTTTAATACGCAAACAGGTCTTATTTTTAGATAAAGAATCGATGAAACATCACTTGATTTTCCACTTCACCCTCCCTTTACATTTATTATATAACTTCTAATTAATTTCTTTATTTAGCATAACCAAATCTCGTTGATTCAGATGTTTAGAAGCCAAATGGAAAGTCAAGAAACTTCAGGTAAAATAATTTCATTGGATAGAGTTTTAAAGATAAATCAAGTCGCAAAGAACGCTTGATATCTCCCTTCTGTATATGGTTGTAGGTTTTTAAAATAGCAGTCATTTAGAAGTCAGTAAAACAGCAATATCGGTAGAGAGAATTTACCTTGGCTCTTCGTATTTTCAGAATGTATCTCTACATTAAATGTACCTGTAGCACCAACCAAGAAAAATAAAACAAGTGAAACACCAGTAATAGTATTAGTAGGATTAACCAACAAAAAGAAAACACCTAATACGCCAGGAAAAGCTTTGTTAAAAAAGAAATTAAGAGTCAAGTCCTCGGTGATTAGCCGTTACAAAAGAAGAATATCTACTTTAAAAACAGTTCTTGCCCATTCCAAGAAGGAGAAAATAAAGACAATTTTAACATATAGCAAAGACCTATTATCGGACCAGCAGCAGATGTTTTTGGCCACTCAGTTAAGACAATCATGTGCGAAACGTAAAGGCAGACGATGGAGTGAAAATGATAAGAAAATTGCACTCTCGATACATTACCAAAGTCCAAAATGTTATAAACTTCTTAGAAAAATATTCAAGCTACCCCACAGTCGAACCCTACGTGACTGGCTCTCAACTATCAACCTTGATCCTGGATTAAACTCTTTCATATTTGAGGCTCAACAAAAAAGGTTAAAAAAATGAAAAGTAAAGATCGAAATTGTATTTTGACTGTAGACGAAACGTCGTTAGCTGAAGGCCTTTCCTATGACCCAGCCAAAGATACGATAGAAGGTTTTGTGGACTACGGTGATGTTGGTAAACAATGCGTACTTGGAAATGAAGCTCTTGTCTTAATGGTCCATGGCCTTTTTAAACAATATAAGCAACCAGTGGGATATGTTCTTGCTAAAGGAACAACTAACACCGAATTTTTGAAAAGCTTCCTAATTGAATGCGTAAATAAATTAGGTAAAATTGGGTTGAAGAAGCATTGTCCGCGATCAAGGTGGAACAAATAGAGGTGTCTATAAGAAGCTAAACGTGACGAAAACTGAACCCTTCATTTGCCTAAATAACAAAAAAATTTACTGCATGTATGACTGCCCCCATCTTCTTAAGAGTTTGTGAAATAACTTCAGAAAGTACGTTATAAAATACCAAGGTAAAAGATCGTTATTTCATTATGTGGACGAGTTTTTTAAAAAAGACAGTAAAAGAGAAATAAGACTTGCTCCAAAGCTATTAACTAAAACATTAAACCCAAATAATTATGAAAAGATGAGGGTGAAATTAGCCGCGCAACTTTTTAGCCATTCAGTGGCAGTAGAAATGTCTACGTACATTTCTTTTGGTGAGTTTTAAGCTCAAGCTAGCGCAACTGCAGAGTTCATAGGTAATGTCGACGAGGCATTTGATGCAGCAAATTTACAAGCTCCAAGAAACTTCTAAGACCATTCAAAGAAGGATCGGGACATGTTGAAGCCTTACAGAAGAACTAGAATTTGATGTTCCTAAGCGTGTCAAAATTTACCGCGTGGATGGGTGGATTCAATCTATAACGGCAATATTAGGTTTATGGGAAGATTTGAAAAATGAAGGGTTCAAGTTTTTCTTCACAAGAAGACTTAACCAAGATCCACTAGAAAACCTGTTTGCAACAATATCGCAAAGGAGAGGAAACAGCTCAAACCCAACTCCTACCCAAATTAAAAATGGCTTCAAACAAGTTGTAATGATGACTCTATATACAAGTTGTGACAATCAAAATTGCGATACAGATGCAAATGAAACTCTTTTCTCCTTAAAAACTTTATCTATGGAACTAAGCAAAAAAGATAAGTTATCGAAGCAACCTATCGTAACAGATGATGATAATCGGAGTAATCCCAAGAAGGCAGCAATAAAAATTTCGGAAGTTGAAACCATGGTCAAAGAATTTGGAAACAAAATCGATTTGAATTGTCTTGAATATATAATTGGGAGCTCTATGCGCAAAGTGAAGGGAAATCATGACTGCAACTCTCACGAAATTTGCACTTTCATAACAGAATCTGAATCTATGGAGTGTGATAGTCAGATATTTATACATCTAAAAGCATATACTCATGATAAGGGAGACTTTGGGCCCGGGGCTAATTGCTCCTTCCGATGCAGTAGTTAGCTTAATGTTGCAGTGCGAGAAAATATTCCTCAAAGTATTCAACCAAAGTATGAATTTACCAAACATTCTGGAAAGTTGCATCGTAGAATGCAGAGCAAATATTTCTTGCAATGATGTTTGTGAAGGGTTCCTGAAAAAACTTTTGAAACTGTATTGTAGAATGAGATTGTATTATGCAGTAAAATTTTTAAATGCTGGTATAGCCGATGAGAAAGAACAAAAAGCTAAAGTTGCCAAAGCAAAGAATTTACCGAAGGAAAAAGAAATAGCAGTGTCAAATGCTAAAAAAGATTACTGCTCGAAACAAAGTCCCAATGAAGTTCCACCAATTTCCAATCAAGTTCCTACAAAGCCAAGTGATAAATTGACTGTAACCTCTAGACCTCCGAAATTTAAAAAGTTAATGAGGGTGCAACATATGAGTTGTTAACTACTGACAAGCCGCAGCCAACAATCAAAAGGGTAAAAGATTTGTCAAAAATTAATATTGATGGTGATTTAAGTGATATTCTGACATTAGATGGACTCGAACACCAGAATTGGAACCGTTACAAGAATCCGACCTTCTCTTTCATTTGTTAGTCTTAGATACTAGCACACCAATCGCTTTAGATTTATTTTCTCATCAACATATATTGTGAGTGAAGGAGGTTAGACCATTCTAAGAACATCTCATATTGAAACCAGTTTTATTTCTAGTATCTTCTGTTTCTCGAAATATACCACTCAAAGTCTATTATCAGCGTGTCGAAGATTATACAACTCTGTGATGGGTTAGATATTGAGATTGCAGGTGCTCTTGAACGAAATTGCCAGGGATCCTAACCAGCAACAGCTTCCCTTAGAAGATATTGAGAAACTATTAGATCTTTTAGAACCGTCTATTCATAAAAGGTGCAGAAATATTTAAAGAAATTTTCAAGACCTAACTTTACCATATAGTAACCTAATTTGTTCAAAATTTCAGGTATATTGATTTAGTCAATCTATTGAAGCAGTTGAGAGCTGCAGTTGCCGATGTTTCAAGAGTGGAACCTCTTTGAAAGCACGCGCCTCGCTTCTATCCAAATAAACTTACGAAGATCCTGATGGCCATTATGAACTTAAAGGTACCGTGTTTAAGAATATTTTAGACTTTTCATTTACCTATAAAGTATTTGTTATAGGGTTTTCATGTTCCAATACTTCATCAATGTTTACTCCTAGGAGCGAAACAAATAACTATTAGAGTTAGTAGATTGTTACCCTCGGCTAGTAACAGCGAATTAGATTCACCTTCCATACCCGAAGTTCCTACTGCAAAACCAAGTTATAAATTGACTGTACCTCTAGACCTCCGAAATCAAAAGAAACTACTACTTAATACTAAAATGTGGCACGATTCTTTAATTTGCATGTAGAATCCATTTAATTTCATTGCTCATTAATTCTCGAAGAGATTTTTAATCGGGTACTTTCTCTATTCTTCTAGCTTCGTTTAATGAAGTCTTTCGGTAATTAAAAGTTTTAATACTAAAACAAATATAAATTTATCCAGGTCAATTTCAACCTGAAGTTTCGCAATATTTCCATACCATTATTAGAAGGATGAGGAAAATTGCTTCGTTGATTTCAGCAGAATATCAAGAGGTCGCTGTTAGTACCAAATTAATAACGTGGCACGATTCTTTCACGATGGGATCATCACTGAAAATTCAACCAGTTGCTTTAATTCCAAGTGCAAATTTAAACCTATTTTATGTAACATTTTTTTCCTGATTCCTAAAAGGGAGTGTTCCAAAATAAATTCCTACCGCTTCTAAAGTCGTAACAATAATAATTTTACCCTTGGATTTGTTCTAACGTATTCTCTTTAATAAACTATAGGCAGAGGCTTATCACCGTCTTAGAAATGTTTTTTTGGCAGGATATCACGTTTATAAATAATTGATCATTTGAAAAGTTTGATTTCATGAAGATAAATTCTTCTTTAGATTTATGTCAGATGAATCTCATTAAGAAATTTTTGTATTTTACAATAAAATTTGAAGGATTACGTGTGGTTTCAGTTTGACAAATCAGTCTAATTAGCAATGGAACAATCTCAAAGAAATGATTGTACTAAATGAACGTTCTAGGTGTAAGTTTAATTTCAGGTTGATATGATCTCTCTTACATCGGATGAATCTCATTAAGAAATGGTGGTATTTTTAATTTAGAATAAACTTTCTAGGATTAGGTGTGATTTTAGTTTTATAAATCCTTAGCTTTAATATAACGTTAGATGAAATAAATTAATTTAAGATGGTGGTATTTTAGAATCAATTCCAAGAATTAAGTTTGATTTCAGGTGGATATAAGTCTTTTTAATTAACAATGGATTAATCAATATGAAATTGTTATAAGAAAAAAGCGCGTTCTAGGTTAAAGTTTGATTTCAGCTTCGGTGGTTTATTATAATAAAAATTCTACGATTAAGTGTGTTTTCAGTTTTAAAATTCCGTATTTTTAATGTTAAACTCTTACGAAATAATATGCTGAAGATGAAAGTAGAATTTTCTATTAGTATGATTCCAATAACTTGATAAACATGTCTAAAACTTTGAATCAAATGCGTTTAAATTTAGTGGGATAGATTTGTCATGCTTTTTTTGTTAAAGATTCTAATTATAGATAATGATGGATCAGTCGCTTCTCGATTGTTAGTTAATTTGGTCTTTTTAAATCATTTTATACAAACGTAACACACCTATTAGTTTTTCTTTAAAGCATTTGATAAATTTTATCATGGTAGTGAGCTGCCTCTAAATTTAAAAATAAAAACTCCGTTTGAAAGTTTCGCCAATAAAATAAATAACAAGGACTACTTTAAGTACTACAAAGTATAAAAAATAGTCTGTGGAAAAATCATGAACCAAAAAGCAGATGGCGCTGCACTAAAAGCGTTAACAGTTTTTTAACGTTAGCACGCCTGTCTAGTAAGCGTAGCGTTAGATAGTCTTTGGGCGAAACGTAGGGGTCGACCGAATGCGAGTGCTGGAAATAAACCAAACATTTCGAAAAATTAAAAACGCGCCAAAATATTCGCGGTTTGTGACAAAAAATTGGTAATTCTACTTTTAAAGGTTTTTATTTATTTTCGGAATCATAGTGACAAAAAACCTATTCGAGAAGATTCAAACAATTAGGCCTTTTGTCGTTTAAACTATTTCCTAAAGCTTGATTAAGATTTCACGAATAAATTCGACCTGATAATCGTATGATTATTCCGCCTTGAACAGTACACACATTTGTCAATAAATTTTGAAAGAAATGGATATAATGAGGTTAAAACATTACGAGCTTCTTTAAAACTTAGTCATTACGAAATAAGTTTACACGAAATCAGATCAATACGGGCACTAATTCAAATCCTGCCCTTTGCTGGTATTAAGCTACGGCCGGGCGTTGTTTAAGAGGTCTTCATAAAATATAGGACATAATAAGCACCTTAACAAATTTCTTAAATCAAATTTGCTAGACTCGTCATATTCTTAATCTTAATAAATAAAACTAAATTAAATAAATGAATATAAACATAAATTAAATTATGGCTGATTGCGCTATGTCCGGTTTTTCTGGACAACATCATCGAGGTATTCATTGGAGGTGGTTTCAAGCACATTTTTGTCCCTTTAATAAAATCCCGTTTCGATATTAAGAATCTTAGTCTTATCAGAGGTATATAATAAGCCCCTTCGGGGGGAAGTATGAAAGGTAGGCAAAATCGACGAACAACGAGTGCCCGGCGTAAATCGCGGCGGATCGACACACCGCTTTACTCATAAAAAATAGTTACACCATTTTGAACCTCACTAAATTTTCCCTACGCGCACTTCCGGAACTCGCGAGCTGAAGTCAACCTTCGACTCCAATTTAACAGACACACTAACTCCCGAGACAGGAAGTTCAAAACACAAATCGAGCCGTCTTGTTTATACAAAAACCGTTTACTAGAGTAGCGACATTGAGAAGTCCAGCGCGAGCAAGTGGCCTAGATAGTCAGCAGCAGGCTCTTGTTGTTCGTGATTTTTAGCATTGGTAGTATAGGGGCTTTCATACCTCTGGTCTTATAAACTCTTAAAAAAACATATGTAACTAATCTTGTATCCGCACGAATATAAAAAAGAGTTGTATTGTTCAATAAACATTAAAAATGGCATTACTAAAATTACTATCTTACAAAAATAATTAATTTCGGGGGTAGTCAATGGAGAAGTGACCAAAAACGATCATTTGCCGTACCTTTTATCAAACAACGAACCAGTTCGCGGTTTTCACTTATTTACAATTCGAAGAAAATCAATAAAATAATAAAACCAAGCTGTTTGGTTTAAATTTTACTTATTCGTAGAACCCGGTAGGGTTCTTACGTTATGGGCTGATCATCATCTGTAATGCTATTTTGATTTCCTTAAAAAAATGGACCTTTAGCCAATCAGAACGCTCCATTTCCCCATTGAAATAACATTAAAATCGACTCTTTCGATGACATGTCCCGTGCATCGCAGAACTAAAAGAGGAATTATTTGTTACAGTTATAATAACTTTTAAATGGTAGAGCAAGGTTCGAATGTTGAACTTTTCAAGTTTCATTTAAAAATATTAAGTCTAAGTATTTTAAAATTAATTCTGAAGTTGACCCTTTTTTTGGTACTTAGCTGGTTTCGCGCATGGCCAAATTCGTAATGTTATTCTATGGGATTTGATTTTTTTGAAAGTGGCTTACCTTTCAGATTTATTTTCTAATACTTCCGGATATTTTTCAGACTTGGATTTTCCGTGTGGTATGAATTAAGTTTCAAGCTTTATTTTAAGACTAATTTCATAATTTTACACCGATTAGTTGGCCCACAATCTATTCATGAAAACGGAGGGAACAACAAGGCGGAGAAATAGATTCGCCAAAAACCTAAGCCTAATTTGACAAATTAGGCTTAGGTTTTATATGGCTTTTTAAAATCTCGCGCAGTTCGGAGCGCGCTTGATTTGGAGGCTATGGGTATTGAACTCTAATGACTTAATTTCTCCTCCTTCATATTTTTGCCGTTTTTATAGATAGATTGTGGCCAAACTAATCGGTGTAAAATTATAAAATTAGTCAGTCTTAAAATAAAGCCCGAAAAATATCTGGAATCATTAGAAAATAAATCTGAAAGGTAAGTCTCTTACAAAAAATCTAAATCCCATAGAATAACATTAAGTTTCAATTTCTCCGCCTTAAAAGTACTCTCCTGTTTAAAAATGAGTGAAATTCCGAACGACTTGCCATTCCGAACGGCAATAAGGAAGGTATTAACATCAAAAATAATGAAAAAATTCATTGGAATTTAGTTTAAAGGGTAATGGAAAATTATAAAGATTTCACTGCAGCTGTCGGAGGTATTAACATCAAAATTGATGAAAAAATTTATTTAAATTTGGTTTAAAGGGCAATGTGGAAAATATAAAGATTTCGCTGCGGCTGTCGGAGGTATTAACATCAAAATTTATGAAAAAATTAATTTAAATTTGGTTTAAAGGGCAATGGGGAAATTATAAAGATTTCAATGCGGCTGTCGGAGGTATTAACATCAAAATTGATGAAAAGGTTAATTTAAATTTGGTTTAAAGGGCAATGGGAAAAATATAAAGATTTAATTGCGGCTGTCGGAGGTATTAACACCAAATTTATGAAAAAATATATTTAAATTTGGTTTAAAGGGCAATGGGGAAAATGTAGAGATCTGACTGAATCAAGTGAGGCTGCCCCAGCTATTAACATCAAAAATTATGAAAAAAATCAATTTTAATTAGGTTTAAAGGGCAATGGTAAAAATGTAGAAATTTGACTGAATCAAGTGCGGCTGTCGCAGCTATTAACATCAAAAATGATGAAAAAATTAATTTTAATTCGGTTTAAAGGGCAATGGTAAAAATGTAGAGATCTGACTGAATCAAGTGAGGCTGCCCCAGCTATTAACATCAAAAATTACGAAAAAATTAATTTTAATTGGGTTTAAAGGGCAATGGTAAAAATGTAGAAATTTGACTAAATCAAGTGAAGCTGCCGCAGCTATTAACATAAAAAATTATGAAAAAATTTAGTTTAATTGGGTTTAAAGGGCAATGGTAAAAATGTAGAGATCTGACTGAACCAAGTGAGGCTGCCCCAGCTATTAACATAAAAAATTACGAAAAAATTAATTTTAATTGAGTTTAAAGGGCGATGGTAAAAATGTAGAAATTTGAATGAATCAAGTGCGGGTGCCGCAGCTATTAACATCAAAAATTATGAAAAAATTAATTTTAATTGGGTTTAAAGGGCAATGGAAAAAATGTAGAGATCTGACTGAAATAAGTGAGGCTGGCGCATCTATTAACATCAAAAATTATGAAAAAATTAATTTTAATTGGGTTTAAAGGGCAAAGGTAAAAATATAGAGATCTGACTGAATCAAGTGAGGCTGCCCCAGCTATTAACATCAAAAATTATGAAAAAATTTATTTTAATTGGGTTTAAAGGGCAATGGTAAAAATGTAGAGATCTGACTGAATCAAGTGAGGCTGCCACAGCTATTAACATCAAAAATTATGAAAAAATTAATTTTAATTGGGTTTAAAGGGCAATGGTAAAAATGTAGAAATTTGACTAAATCAAGTGAAGCTGCCGCAGCTATTAACATCAAAAATTATGAAAAAATTTAGTTTAATTGGGTTTAAAGGGCGATGGTAAAAATGTAGAGATCTGACTGAAATAAGTGAGGCTGGCGCATCTATTAACATCAAAAATTATGAAAAAATTAATTTCTATTGGGTTTAAAGGGCAAAGGTAAAAATATAGAGATCTGACTAAATCAAGTGCGGCTGCAGCAGCTATTAACATAAAAAATTATGAAAAAATTAATTTTAATTGAAGTTTACAATAAAATGTAAGACTGAAGGAACAGATATTATATCAAAAATGTCTTAGCGAACAAAGACCCAGAAGGACACGTTATGATTTTGGAAGGCTGAAGCGACAGATATTATATCAAAAATGTCTTTCTGAACAAAGACCCAGAAAGATCTGTTATGATTTCAGATGGCTGAAGGGACAGATATGTTAAATTTTCTTTTAAAACGTAAAATTTAATTATAATCGCAATCTGACAGGATTTAGAGTCTAATTTCTAAACAACTGATTTTATTCACTCGCAAATATTTAAGAAAAAACATAACAGGCGATTTTCTCCCATTGACCCTTAACATTAAATTTGGCTTAATTATTTTACAGGGATTACGTGTCAACCAAAATAAAACTTTTCGTTCGATAGAAAAGATTGGGTATTCTCACTTTCGACTTAGTCGTAAATTCATTCACCGAGATTTAAGTATATTTCAGACACATTTTTTTATTCTTACTTTGAATTACTATTCGTTAAAGACCACACGCTATCCCGAAACCAGGGATTACTCAACGTCGTTGGTTCAAAGTCCAAATCTGCTCTAGAATGGTACTATTAAAAAGCTCTTTATTTATGTCCTCGATATGTAAACAAACCAAGGTTGTGAGATATGTGGCTTTAAAGGGGCTATACGCTAATCATGGATACTTTCTTTAACTATATGTATTTCGATAATTAATATTCTTAAATTTGTAATTGACGAATACTCGAATACCGACCTTGAAATTCCGTTAAAACTCGGTTAAAACTACTTAAATAAATAATGTTTTATTATAACTCCTCGACTTTAGTCGAGGCAATTCGTTCATATTGCATTATGCGTGCTGAAATAAGGAGTTTATACGGAATAAAAATTCGCTGTATTTTAGTCCCAATATAGGTTGCGGATTTCCAAAACCAAAATCCTTATGTATTTAGGTTTTAGCGCTAGAAAGTGATCTCTTTCAAGGGAATCATAAAATAAAATTATAAGGTTTTCCTCGAAGAAGATAACTACGAATAATTTAAAAGGCCTATCTTTTCTGAAATTTTCCCCCTTTAAAATCCTCATTTGACTGCTCAATTTGTTACGGTCAACGTCGTCTACTAAGCTAGAAAACAAGGCGAGTACAAAGGGGCTTTAAAAAACTCAAATAGTCCCTATAAGATACTCATTCTTATAAACCGGCGAGTATTTTTAACGATCTGTTGAAGTAAGAGTCGTGACAATTTGGGGTTTAAAAAAAGTGAACTCACATTATACTAAAAAAAAAAAAAAAAAAAAAAAATTCAATACACGTTTTCCCTGAAAAATAATTAAGCCAAATTTAATGTTAAGGGTCAATGGGAGAAAATCGCCTGTTATGTTTTTTCTTAAATATTTGCGAGTGAATAAAATCAGTTGTTTTGAAATTAGACTCTAAACCCTGTCAGATTGCGATTATAATTAAATTTTACGTTTTAAAAGAAAATTTAACATATCTGTCCCTTCAGCCATCCGAAATCATAACAGATCTTTCTGGGTTCAGAATGACATTTTTGATATAATATCTGTCGCTTCAGCCTTCCGAAATCATAACGTGTCCTTCTGGGTCTTTGTTCGCAAAGACATTTTTGATAAAATTATTTTTGAAGTTAATATATTTTTAAACTGTTCTTATCCGAATTATATAACTCCGATAATGTTCTAAGATAAGTTGCCATTTTCGGATAAAAACAGATATGAGAATTATTTATTTATATTTTCTTCGGATAAGTTAATTGGATTGATAATCTATTTTAAGCAAATTGATAATAAGATTAATATATGAAACTAATTCAGTCAATCTATCCAATTAATAAAAGATATATAAATTGCAAACACTAGAGAAATATTAAATACGCAATAATAAACCGCATAGAAAAATCTAATTCTCTCCATCAATCTCATTATATTTAGCTAAACCCTCTCCTTAGTAGGCTGTATTATAATAATATAATATCACAAGTAAATCATCCTTAAACTTTATAAGACGACATGCTGCGGGTGACATTGAAGTGAGTCCGATTTTCTCAGTCCACGGTTTCACCCGAAGTATTCCGAAATTTGTACAGAAAAGCGGCTAGGCCCAGTATATTCTTTCTATTGAGTAAATCACACTCGAAATCGCGACGGCCGGGCGAGACACGCTCCTTCGTTTCGCGAGAGAGAGGGAAGAATCGTTTTCCGTCGATATATTTTCACCCCCGTAAACGTCTAGAAAGTTCAGCGGGATATTATCACCGCCTACTTAGTTCCAATCTCAACCGCTAGCGAGGGCAATTTCGAATTCCGTATCTCGACCGTTTAGAATTTTTGGATTTTTTCCTCTCTCCTCGGGCGAAAACTCTGACGACAAAACTTTCAGAACCACGTACCAATCGTAATATGCCTTGTTGCAAACTTGAATCATCATTTACCTGTGATAATAATTATATTATATAAAGTTGGCCGAAGCGATAAGTTTAATAACATTCGCGTCACGGACACGCTCCCAAAAACAATGCTAATAGAAAAAAACTCGCTAAAACTATTTGTTGCGTTTCAAATCAAGTGAGAGAATTCACCATAATTTTAAACGCTAACGTAAACCACCCATCGGCGCGGTGCATTTATGAATACCGAATTATTATTAAAGATGAAAATCTAAAGAGAAGAAAATCTTGACTACTTTTAAATTACGGTGAGTTAGGGAGAATTTAATGGATAACTCCTGATATAATATAACAGTCAAAATTAAACGACTGAAGAGGGCTACCCTAGTATAAGAACCCAGTGATTGTAATTTACAGTTCCTGATAAAAATTCCATTAAAAAAAGCTTATCTATTGTTTAATAAATTAAATTTTTGTTTATCAATTTAGAACCAATTAATTAAGCTCGGCTTAGTTTATCTTTTAACCTTTTCGTAACCCATTCAGGCATCTTCTACTCTATACTTCATAAACCTTTTCAATCTTTCATTATTGAAATTTGTGTTTAACTAGAGAAACTCTTGTATCCGAAAATGGTCTTATAAATTTTTTGTCAAAGTACCTTTGTCTGTATTAATTCGAATTCAGTGGACGGTGGGAACAATAAGCCGACGATTTGTTATCAAGCGCCGCGGGTCCATTGGAAATAACATTACGGTTTCTAATGAAATTCGAGTTTAGATAAAGGTGTATACTAATAACGATGGATAAGAAATTTCGCATTTAGAATACGTGGAAAATTAAAGAAATATATGTCAGTGAAAATAGATAAAATATTAAAACTTTCATAGCTGACCTAAGCGAAAAATTTAATTCAAGGAGCGTCACGGACACGCTTTCACAAACAATGTCAACAGACTCAACTTTTAATCTCACGAAAACGTTTTGTGGAGTTTCAAATAAGGTTTAATGATTAGAATCAAGAGCGTACCAGCTTAGAATATAGGAGTATATACGAAAATGGGTAGAGAAAAGGATTAAGGCGGTAGTAAAGGGTTATTTAGTACGATGGAAAAAACAAGAGATGGCGCTGATTTTCATGATATGGGTCGCAGTTTTTATGGGGGTAAGGATTGTTTGATTTATTTATTTCCCAGTCCATCGAACTCTCTCTTAACCTCTTTCCCCAGTATCCCGTCTCTCACGAAAGCGGGTGGACACGCTGTAGGCCAGACGGTGATGGGTCTTGGATATTAGACTCTATCGTGGCGACATCTTCGAGATTACGCGTAAAATACCGTTATAATATATCATAACTAGAGTAAAATTAAACTTAAAATTGTCAAATTATACGACGAACTACGTCCGACTTTTACGGTTCGTCGGAAGTAAAGTTATAGCGATATGAGAACGCGAGATAATAGGTACGGAAATGATAAAATTTCGATTAAATTACTTTAAAAAACGATTCGCTAATATCTCGCGTTATAATTATCAAAATTACATCATGATTTAAAGAAGAATTCAATTAAAATTTAAGTGAAAACCGCGAACTGATAGCGTTGGTGGTTCTCTGGTTAATAGATCCACTCTTGGTAGTTATTTCGAGATAGCGTTTTGTGGCTCCCTTTAAATATACAATAAATAATCGCCTCGCTTACTTTCTAGGTCAAGAAGGCACACTTTTGTTCTAATAATAAAATGAATACATTGTAAATAAATAAAGCACTCGGTCGACGATAGCCGAAGAATTAAAGGCGATCAAAAGGTTTTCAAAAGTAATTGAAGAAAACGGGTAAGTTTAATTATGATAATCAAAGGGGGCTTTCAGGGTCACAGGCCAGACCGTCCCTTCCTAGCAATGGCTAGCCTAAATTTGATTTGGGGCTATTAGCAAGAACTGTTAGGGCTCGGAATCCGTATAAGTTTGGTTAACTGAATAAGACAATCGTGAATGGCAATCAGATATAATCCGTTCTCGAAAAAAATATCCATTTCTTATTCGAGTTAACGTATATATCCGAATGTAACGGCAAACTTACAATTCGTACTCATTGTTATTTAGGAAATTGATACGAGTTATTCATTCGCTATATATAGTACAGTGCAAATGTAATTTAACTCGGACAAAATTAGAGACAAGCAACTCTCAACGGAAATGACATCTATCCATGGTGCTAATGAAGGAAAAAAAAGTTGCCTATTGTAGGGGGGTGGAACTTCCCCAAAAATGGCCGTCATCTTGAAATTTTTATTTTTTTGCAATTTTCGGCAAAACCGTTAGATTTAGCCATATGAAAGTGAAAAGCAATTTGATTCTACGTGTTATTACGCATTTAATAAAGCAAACCACATCCAAATATTCAAATTAGATCAATTATTACGCTCAAAAAACCACATCGTTAACTTCGAATTTCGTTATTTTTCTTTATTAAGACAAACATATTTCAATTTTGTTTCAGAAAATGGTTAGCAATGATAAAATTGTTTTTACTCTCTCTTCAATTTTTATTAGTTTACATTAGTCAATACCTTCGTCATCAGTATCACTAACTTCGCGGCAGGAGTTAAGGCCAGATATTAGATTACACATACACTCTCCGCACATAGCAGAACATATCATCCCGTATTTTCTACATGAACATGCTTTTGTACAGATAGTGGCTTTGCATCTACAAAATATTAGCTTAGGTATGCTTTCTGGAGTGGGAGGCTGATTACAATATATCGGGACCAAAGTATTATCGCATAATTTCCACCCCCATTCATCCGCGTTCAACTTTCTATAGAGCCATTCCTGGGTTTGATAATACACACGATATATGCGCTGTTCCAATGCGTCTTTAGTTGTGGGACGGGATGCCAGTTCAAAATTGCTTTTCAGTATTTGTTTAGAAATAATTTTGTTGTATAGAAGATACCTTTGCCTCTTTAGGCTTTTGCTTTTCGGTGTGGCTCCATACAGTTTCAGGACAATTTTTTCACCAGCGTTCCAAATTGACCAAGTCAGATAAAGTCACTGATGTTTATGAACTTAAAAATAAACTAGGAGAGAAGGCTGCTATTTTGCCATTCGTTCATGCTCTATCAGGGTGTGATAGTACTTCAGCCTTTTACACGAAGGGAAAGCTAGCGTTTTTGAAACTATTCAAAGGAAACACTAACTTAACCCAGGACGCTCTTTTATACAATGGCAAAAATGCAAATAAGAAAGATCTTTTGAACGCTGGTGAAAAAATTGTCGTGAAACTGTACGCAGCCACACCCAAAACCAAAAACCTAAACAGGCAAAGGTATCTTGTATACAGAAAAATTGTTTCTAAACAAATACTGAAGAGCAATTTTGAACTGGCATCCCTTCCCCCCCGAGCGAATTTTTACCTCCCCGACTGAACTTTAGTTCAGGGGGAGGTTTTACACTGGTCGTGTCTGTGTGTCTGTGTGTGTCACTTCCTGTGTAAGCGGATATCCTGTGTAAGTGGAAATCACGTGACCTAGCTCGTGGAGCAAAAAGTCTAGAGACGTAATCATACCAGCTTATCGTTCAATTCCGTTTAACGGAAATTACCTCCTTTAAGCGTGGCTGCCACATTGAGTTTCAGGTGTCGTGCAATTATATGCAACAGGACGTCTCCAATTGCATATTATCGCCTTTCACCATCCACTTTACGGTCAAACCTCGATGCTGGACAGTAGAAGGCGATTATACGCAATGGGACGTCTCCCATTGTTACAATCACCTCCGACCATCCCTACACCAAGGTCCAACCTCAAGTGTCCGATCTCAGCGGGCCATATTAGCGAGGCGTCCCTCACTAATATAGTCCACATCAACCTTCCACTCCACTCATTTCCTCCCTCTACGTGTCTTTGTGGTGCAGTTACCGAATGCCTAGGGTTACGATAAACGTCTAGACGTTGAGAAGGGGGGGGGGTTTCCCCAACTCTTCACGGTTACTCGCTCGATGAATAAAGGTTAGCGAAAGCTATATATACCCCTTTTCCATGCCCAAACTATTTTGGCCTTATGCCGCGATTTCTTTTAGTAAATTGAAGTGTATAATGCATTCAAATTTTAATTTAATATCATAATATTGTTAAACTGAATCTAATTAATAACTAAGCTGAAAAATCAATTAAAAATTCGAGATAGTTTAGAAGATATTTAAGAAATTGTCCAAAAATTTAGTGAAATTTTACCGTTTAATTTAGCCCTATTCAGCGGTCTAATTTTGACTATTATGTCATATCATGAGTATCCCATTATATTCACCCTAATTCACCGTAATTAAAAAGTTGGCATGATTTTCTTATCATTTGATTTTTTAACTTTAATAATACATCTCTTCTCGGCCTATATAAACGAGGTTTGCAGATTCAGTACTCACAGATGCACCGTACCAATGGGTGGTTTACGTTAGCGTTTAAAATTGTGGCGAACCCTCTCGTTTGTGCAATGGTGACGTCTTTGATTGTTTAGGCAATCGTTTCTCACCTATATTTCGGTGATAAGAGACCTCTTTCACACGATTTTTGGGTAGAGTACTCGAATGAAGCGAGGCGATTGAATGTAAATCGAATTACCTAGAAATGTGGCCAATTTAATAAATTAAGTCACTGTAAAAACATTTCACAATGAGAGTTCTAGGGATTAAATATCACTTGAGTTGGACTTCATATCCTGCCAAGTGCTCTATTACACATGAAATTTATAGTTTAACGTTCTCAATCTCTACTCTATTTTTTAAAATACTTGAGTTTTGCGACTAGGATGTGCTTTAGATCCAATAGCTTCGTCATTACTACTACGTAATAACGTTGCTATTAAGTAGTTGGCCAATTATTGAAGTCTGTATCTAAAGCACGTCTAACTTAAGTATAATAAAAAATAAAGATTTAGAATGTTAAATAGGATGCACGAAACGGAAATTGATGTCGGCGAGTTAAATAAACGGCCACATACTTCTGGTCTCCTGAATTATGTTCTCTTGCTTTAAAGAATTGTTTCGCTTTCCATGCTCATTTTTGTCGATGCGATTCAATATTATAAATTTAATCTCTAGCTCGGTCTAGCCCGTCCCTCTTGTAATATTTTAGGTAAGGCTAGGTTAGTTAATCCCTCGACCTCCCCCGTCCATCTGGTAATCTTTAAGGTGAGGCTAGGTTAGGTTAGTTAATCCCTCTAATTAGCCAATCCCTCCAACTAGTTAATCCTTAGCTCGGGCTATTTGTAATATTTTAGGTTAGGTTAGGTTAGTTAATTCCTCGAATTAGCTCATCGTTCCAACTAGTTAATCCCTCGGATTACCCATTCCATCAAGTAATCTTTAAGGTTAAATTAGGTTAATTAAACCCTGGAAATAGCCCATCCCTCCAACTAGGTAATCCCTATAACTCGGGCTAACCCGTTCCTCTTGTAGTATTTTAGGTAAGATTAGTTTAGGTTAGTTAATCAATTGAACTAGCCCATCCCTGTTTTACAACTTAGGTAAGGTTAGGTTAGTTAATCTCTGCCTTTCGAGATTTGTACCAGGGTCTCAATTACGAATAGATTGAAGCCTCAATTAAACGCTTTAATTTTTATTCAGCATTAGTAAGAATTAAGGTTCATAAACCTATAAAGCAAAATAGTGAAATGTGGAAAAGGTGTATATTTTTGGTGAAAAAAGGACAGAAATTATACAAAAAAGAGGTTGCTTCGCACCCTTAAAAAAACTCTTTATCTAACTCGAATCAAACCCGTGAAGGGACAGAAATTATTTGTTAGAGAAAGAGCAATTTCATATCTTTAAAATTATAGTTAGTAGGTTTAGTCTACTACTTCAAAGATTTTATTACTATTATATATTTTCCAAAAAACGGATAAAGACGACCTTGTTAACCTTCCTCTCCCATTGATGTTAATTTTAAATTCTATCAGTATCACAAATAAAATTAGCTAAAGATGGAGTTCCTTTAATGTATATATATATTTATCATTAGTCCTAGGTCGTCTTTATCCGTTTTTTGGAAAATAATAGTAATAAAATCTTTGAAGTAGTAGACTAAACCTACTAACTATAATTTTAAAGATATGAAATTGCTCTTTCTCTAACAAATAATTTCTGTCCCTTCACCGGTTTGACTCGAGTTAGATAAAGAGTTTTTTTAAGGGTGCGAAGCAACCTCTTTTTTGTATAATTTAAGTTGACCTAGTCCGAGAGATTACTGCTCGTAGCGAGAGCCAGAATCAAAACTAAAGATTTTCGAAACATAAAATTACTTTTTAAAAATACAATGGGGGTATAGAGTCCAGTTAAAAAAATAGGGTACAAAATTCCGAAACAACAGGGAATAGCGAGAGAGGCTAAAGTCTAAGATAACAGAATATTGTTTTTTTATAATTTAAAGGGGGGAAATTTGGGCATTTAAAACGAATAATTCCAACCAGCAAATTAACTAGATGAATACAAAAATTACACTTATGAAAAGTTATACATTCAAAATTATTTACAACATCACGATTATAAATTAGGCATATTAAAATAATGTTGAGTTTCAACACCCCCAACTAAAGACGCATTGGAACAGCATATATATCGTGTGTATTATCAAACCCAGGAATGGCTCTATAGAAAGTTGAACGCGGATGAATGGGGGTGGAAATTATGCAATAATAGTTTGGTCCCGATATATTGTAATCAGCCGCCCGTTCCAGAAAGTATATCTCTAGCTAATATTTTGTGGATGCTAGGCAACTAACTGTACAAAAGCATGCTCATGTAGAAAATACGGAATGATATGTTAGTAGTTTACGCCTGTACAACAAGACTAAAATAAACAAATGACGTCATCAAGTAAACAAATTTGCATAAGCCACGCCCCCAAAATAAACAAATTTGCATAATAAGCCCCGCCCCCAAAATAAACAATCAGCGCATCCGTCAACAAATGACGTCATCCATCAACAAATTAGCATAATTAGCCCCGCCCCCCAGTACACAAATTAACCCCGCCCCCGTCAATCAACAGCTCATCCATCAACAAATGACCTCATCCGTCAACAAATTGGCCTAATTAACCCCGCCAGTCTGACCCGGCCTAACCCCCGGTCAAAAAACCCATTTTCAAGGAGGACTGACACAAATTTTCATTTTTCCGTCCCTGCTCCTTTATTTTTCCAAAATTGGCAAAAGTTTTTAACACCATATCGGTATAACTCCAAACTCATATCAACGTCATTCCGACGTCATTTTTAAAACAACACGTGACTTTAAAGATATCAAACAAAACACCCTTCAGTTAAACATCATTTAAACTCGAAAACCCAAACTTTGAAGATGTTGGATCTTGACTCGTTTTTAACTTTTACTCTCGATATCTGGATCGACTATTGGTTATTGTTAACTGGGATTTTCATTGTACTGCTTCTTCAAATTCCACCAAATTGGTTCGTCGCTCTAGTCCTTATATTTTTTTTACCCATATCAATACCAATTGCTTTTTGTGTTTCTTTATTAACAAACGATCCACATTGTCTCTTGGTAACATGTTCACCTTTATTTTGGATTTTGTTTTACGGATACGAAGCTTTAAAAACATTGTTTTTAGTTCCTGTAAAAATCTCAGAGTATTTTTATAGAGAAAGTCTGTTTTATTATTTTTCATGCCTCAAGAAATATGGAAAATTAAATGAAAAGCAATAAATTGTTTTGTTTAACATAGTTGTATTTTATTCATAATTTAAAACACACCACATTTCATCATTGATAGCCTCTTCTGCTTGGCATTTATCAAAGTAAATTTTATCTAGACTTTTATCTTCAATTAAGTCATTAGAAAAAATTTTCTCCCTAGGGTCGTAATTAAAAGGTTTAATCATACACGAAAAAAACCTGTCTTTATCCTTATATTGACATCCGTATATTTTCAAAAGGGCATAAGTCCGTTTTAACTCTATTAATTTGATGGCGTTTTTATGAAAGCCAGAACCAGGGCTGGCATTTATCGTTTGCACATTCTTGATTGTTATTGTAGAATGAAATTGATAAAATATTTTAATTAACGCTGTATGCAAAACAGCTTCAGCGGCCTTGACATCGTGACAAACATATCCCAAATCAATGGCAGCTTCTTGAACATGTTGACATTCTTCACTCGGATTATATTTGTGAATTCTTCCTTTTTCACAGTTTCTTGATATAACGCGTTGACCGGAATCCCGCGAATAAATCCGATAAACCACGTGAAAAGCTAGACTAACTGAAACAGATAGTTCAACTATAATCTCGTCTAGACATAAGTTTTTTAACATTTCAATAGACACAATTTTTTCTATTAAATGTTGGAATCTCTCACTATACTGTTTACGGTTATGTTCAATCTCAATGAGACACAGCGTACCTAACCGCGGCACTTTAAATTTTTGATTGTCTTTAACATATTCTATATCCCCACAGTTATACGTGCAAGAAAAGGAAGTAAATTTATCCCCTGCCATTTGTGAAAGAGATATTAAGGCTAGATATGGGATTCGGAAAGGGATGAAAGGTTAAAAAGGATTAACAAGTTAAAGCAAAGAAAGGACAGGCTGATGGAAAGGTCAAAGTAAGTGAGGAAGGAAAGGTTAATGTTAGTGAGGATTAACAAATTAAAATAAGAGAGGAAAGAAATGGGAAGGATAGCCAAATTAAAATAAGAGAGGAAAGAAATGGGAAGGATAGCCAAATTAAAATAAGAGAGGAAAGAAATGGGAAGGATAGCCAAATTAAAATAATAGAAAGAAGGAAAGGGATTATCCAAAGACTAATCTTTGGGATAGCGGCAGCAGTGATAATTCACTTTATTCTCCCTTTCAAAAACGGCACAAGGCTTTTTATACCTCAGTTCCGAGGGACAAAAAACCTTGCAATTGACGCATATGTCATTTACCGGCAAATAGTCTAAAGGTGGATATGACATTTGCGTCAAAAGGATATTTTCTTTTTGTAAATAAACTGCCTCTTTGAAGATATAACACGTAGGGGTCAAACAATAATGTACAATTCCTTCATTCACGCTTAAACACAGGGTTACTTGATCGCACGAAGGACACAGCACCACTTCATTCCTTTTTACGATTTTTTTCCCGCGGTAATTGCGTCTCAGATGAAAATCTATAACAAAATCAATATCTATATGTCAGGGTTTTTCGTTCTATTTAACATGTAATCTAACTATACTTAAAATATTTAAAGAGCGTTTCAAAACTCGGACTTATATAAAAAGTATATATTACCCTAAAAACTTAATTACTTTTTACAAGGACGTCTATCATATTGAAAATATTAGATCCTCTAGGGCATAAATATATTCACCTTATTTTACTATAAAAGTATTCAAGGCATTAAGTAAAGAGTTTCTGATATGATAATTAAACCAAGTTGGGAAATGTTTAATATAGTTATTTAACATGTAATCTAACTATACTTAAAATATTTAAAGATCGTTTCAAAACTCGGGCTTATATAAAAATATATATTGCCATAAAAAGTTAATTACTTTTTTACAAGGGCGTGTATCATATTGAAAATATAAGATCCTCTAGGGCATAAATATATTCAAGTTATTTTACTATAAAAGTATTCAAGGCATTAAGTAAAGAGTTTCTTATATGATAATTAAACTAAGTTGGGAAATGTTTAATATAGTTAATATGCACGTGTTCATATATTAAAAAATGAATTTCTTAAGAAAAAACTCGAATATAACTATATAACTAGATAATATAAAATAACCTTGAGTTAATCTAGTATCTAAAGCCGGTTAATTTCTACAAAATAATCATTCCACTCTGTAAAAGAGATTGTATTAACGCACTAAATTTTAAAACTAAACAAATATGTGCCGTAAATTAAACCACGAGAAAATGTAAGTATTTTTTTTAATTTATATAGGTTTTATCCAAATTAAATTAACTATATAACGCAGTTGGGGATACGAGCAGGACTGGCCCGAGGGCGTCCTAGCGGCGCATGAGCACGCTCTTCTAGAGCAAGAGATGGAAGAAGAAATAGAGGCTGAAATGCAGGCCGAAAACGCCGCGTAAATATTTGCATAAACTAATTTTAAAGGGAAACTGTTACATTTTTTATATTTGTTTTTAGACTGGCAGCCGCCGCGGAAGAGGGGTACGACTCTGACGAGACAATACCCCTCGAAAGGGAGAATTTAGAGGAAAGAGAAGGGGATTTTGAAGATGAGGATCAAAATCCTCTTGATAATATCAGGTATTTATTGTTATTTTATGGTTTTTAAAGGTTTGGGGTCTTATAGGCTGTTATGGTGGGATTTTGTAGGATATACTCGACGTAATATCTGCAAGCTTCCCTGGTACACTTTGCTTTACTAGTTTTATGAATAGAACATGGATTTGAAGCCCATTCTAATTTGAGACAATCAAATCGGTTCAAATCCAAACATTCTATTTGAAATAGGTCTCCTATAATATGACTTTTTTCGTATCCTTTTACAAAAATACGATCAAAGTTTTTAAACTTTGGGTCGGAACAATGCACGGCTAAACGTCCATAATCTAGCATACCATACTCCCACGCCACACCTATCAGCTGATTCTGTACATAGTGGTTTACACGACGTATTTTTGGGGATAAAGCTGTTTTCGGGTATGGGGCTCTATAACTAGCAAAATGTATGCTTTTAGTGCCCCATTTCTCGTCCCCAAGTTGTTCAAATTTATGTATTGACAGCTCTTTAACAATGTACGTTTGATCCAACTTACTGCGTCTGTTATTAAATACTTCCTTCCCTTGCATGAAAAGGGCGTCCACTACCAGGGATTTCTTCAATGAATCTCAAATTAGAAAAATTAACATTAAAATTTGTTTCTTTGCAGATTTCCTGAAAATCCCACCTGCTCTTTCTGCCAATCGGTCGAATTAAACTACGAGATTCTTATCCGGACCTTTCCCTATTTAGTTTACTATTGCTTGAATCCCGAATGCCGCTTTCGCGAACTTCTGGTCGCTATGGTTATCCAGTCTCCCGGCGAGCCTATTTTTATCAATTTAAATGTTCTGGATAACGATAGCGATTATAATCTCGCGATTACTTTCCATTTTCCTTGGTACCTCTAAATTTATATCCCCAATAACTATCCATTATAACTAACCCTTTCTAGCTGTTAGCTTTTTACCAATTAACTAAACCTTTCTAGCTTTTTAACTTTATTTTAAATTCACTAACTTTTTCTAACTTTTTTTATTTTTAATTAACTAACCATTAATGTTAGCTTTCCCGTTTCTAAAATAACTTATTACCCATCTATCCCTTTATATCTATTTAGCAGGCATGCTGCTTTTTTTCCGTGACTCGTAGTTTAAATAAATCGACACCTCCCAGACTCTATCCTCATCTCCGGCCGCCATAAAACATGCTTGTCAGGAATTGGAACAAAACTAGTAAAGACAAGCCTTGTACCTCATAACACCTTCATCATTTAGCGTCGCAGCTGTTGGGCGCATTGACTCTATCCCAAGCAAATATTCATGCGTGGTTAAACTTCAGAGAAATCACAATCTTAGTAAATTGATACTATAGTCTAATAAAATATACTTCTGTATACACTAGAAATGGATTTCTGTCTATCCATAGTAAAATGGTCTTTTATCTCACATGTATTGTATCTATACTAAAATAAACTAATGGCCTTTGTCTATGGTCTTTCTCTATCCTAGACTAGTAAAATGAACTTTCTCTAGCCTAGAATAGCAAATAAACTTATGTTGATCCATTTGAGATCTCATGTACATTATATACTCTTGATAATACTAAAATAAAAATATTTTTCTCACTCATTATGACTTTTATTTCATGTAATTTAAATTTCTATTATTTATAGATTTGCTTTTAAGTAACTATAACACTCTTGGTTGACGTACTAATACAACATTGGTCCGGATAAGGTTAGATCTAGAGTTATATTTATATTATTAATGCTATAGACAGCTTTAAAGGGCTCATAAAACTATAACCGTAGAATATTTTTATAATACAAAAACTGAAACTTACCAGCAGAAAAAGACATGGTACTTCTTGTTGTTGTTTTGAGTGACGGTGAAAAAAAGAAAACTTTGATTTGTAAGTTTAATCAAACTTTGGATATCTTTCCAATGATTACGAAAGCCTTTTATACTCATTTTCAAGGTTAAAACTGAAGGAGTTTACCTCGTGGACCAAAAGTGTCTAGCATTGAAATAGCCAATCAGAAGTTAGATTACACGTGCACTTTGCCTGTATCAAAGCTAAATCCTATCTTTTATGAATTAACCAATCAAAAACTAATTTTACACGTGCCAACTAGTTTTTCAAGACTTATAAAATTTGATGGACCAATCAAAAAATTAGAAAAGTTAATTACCTAACTAGTTACTTATATTCTAACTTCACCCAAATTACCATATTTTAAACGGAATATCGTGAACTTCGCCCATCTCTGGGATTTTCAAAACCACACCCAGATGAGTATATAAAGACGGGAAATTCAGGCAAAACTTCACAAACCTTTCCATCTCTCATCTCTTCAAGTCTTCACAACCTTAAAGTGATCCTGTAACTTATGGCTGCTAATTCATCATCGAATAAACGCAAGGTAACTGACTTCTTTGATTCTTTACCTGATCTCTCAGATAATTTGGATTGGAAAGAGGAATTAATCTCGCATATTAATACAGTTAAAGAAGGAAGTACTATTCAAAATCAAGGGGGCCAAGTTCCAAAATACGACGTCAAAGAAGACTCGGCTTCTTACTCTATAATTATAATATTACATATTATAATATTATAATTATAATTAATTATATAATCTCCGCTCAAGTCGGAGATTACTACATTGATATCCAAATTTACGAGTACAACAAGATTAAGAATTTACCAGCCAATGAAATTTGGATGGCCGATGGTCGAAGACTACGTTTCTTTGCCCAAGAGAACAGCAAGGAGTGTAAACTGATAAACTCTATTGTCACCCAAATTGCTAAAGATATGAGGGAGAATCCTAATAAGTCCATCAGTCCAGCGAACAAAAGGGTCAAAAAGTAAGTCAATGACTTTTCAATTTCTAACCCGGTTTACGACTTCGAAACGAATTACGGCCTTGCTCTTAAAAGTAAAGTATGAACCCACCCAGTTTGGTTATAACGGCGCTGAATTCGGTCTTAATTTATGGCCAATAACGTTTATTCTTCATGTTAAAATTCAACAAAAACCTCGTCAAAGCCATTTACAAAAAACATTATAATTTTTGCAAGTACTTAACTTTGTTGGTAAATTTGGAATGGATTGAAAGGTACCCTGATAATATTACAAGAAGGTACTATTATAATGGGTTCTATATATGGAAAGTTAAATGCTTCAAATCCATTACCATCAATCACCCCTGGTTGGAGGAATATGACTTTTGGCGATTTTTTCCAAGCCCGCACGACGAAATGAGTCGTTTAAATACCTCATCTCTCAAACATTGGAAAGTCGAAGGGTTTCCGAGTTATATTAACGGTCACTATTTTGAGGATGAGAAACTGGTGGAATACGTTCTGCATAGTCTCAATAAGCAACTTACAGAAAAATACCAATCTCTAAAAAATGAATATAACTTTAATGAACAATATAGTAGTTATCTAGGTGACGGGTGGTGGTATGTTTTCGACAAAGATAGTAAGCGTGAAAGTCTCGATGTTAGTGATCTCGAAGTAGATTTTATGTCCCAGAGTTTCAAGTTTTCCTACGACTATATGATTTTTACGAGATTCATTAAGGGATACATTTCTTGCATTTTTAATCTCTTAACTCTACAAGTTCCCGATTGCTCGCATTTATCAGGCTTTGTCTCGTATACGGAAGAAGAATCAATGAACTTTATATATGAAGTCTTGGAACAAAGAAAGAAAAGATCATTAAAAAAAAGCCCCTTACGTATATTTCGGGTTTATCGACTTTGGAGGTTGACATTTTATTGGCCCATCGCCGTTAAAAGCGAGCCTCGTTTTAAATTTCAAAACATTTCGAGTCATGAGTAGCCAAGAATCGGACAGCGATCAAGATGAACAGCCCTTAGATTTAAGTTTAAAAAGTAACCCAATCGATTTTATTCTATTGATAAAATTCTAGCTAAACACTCGCGGAAATACCAATGTCAGCAAATAGAAGGTAAAGTGCGCTTCAAAAATTTGGATCAAATTAAATTGATTGAAATTCACGAAACTTTTGTCAGTATTATAAACTCTTTACTGTACGAATTGTTACGGGACTACCAAGGGTACAATCGAGTACGCTTCTGTATTCGCTCGGATGAATTGGATAGTCCGATTAACCTAGCCTTTATGAACATAAATGACCTAACAGCCGAAAGAGTTATTCGAGCTATTAGTCAAGTAGCGCAATCGAACCAAAATTTTCATCTTGAGAGTTCACTAACTTTTGACGTGGTTCTATTACAATGTGACGTCCCAGTTGGAGCTCTCCAAAAAGGTTTGAATCGTCGAAATATTGTCCCTTTTGATACGTTTATTAAAATCAATCCCAATTACATTTATTTGGAAAATGATGATCATTTATGTTTCGGCCGAGCTTTGGCTATTGGTATCTATTTAGCCGACCTCCGGGTCGAGAAAAGAAAGAACAAAACCTTCAAACTGAACAAAGAGCAGACATATTTTTATAAAGTTATAAGAGACAGTACGAAGGATGTACAGAAACGTGAAGCTCTACTCTTATACCATAATGCCAAAATCGAACCAGGGGCCGTTAACTTGAAAAGTATAGAAAAATTCCAACACTTTTTGGTCGACTACCAAATTGTCATTATTCGATTAGAAAATATTAATGAATTTTATTTTCGCGGTCCCTGGCGTGAAAAACAAATTTTTATGGTCCTTGTGAACGATCACGTGCATATATTGAAGGATTATCATTGTCTGAAGGGTGGACAGTCCTATTGTCCAAAATGCTTAAAGATATTTACTCGAAATAGTCGTATTAAAGAACACGATTGTGAGACGCGAGTGAATTGTAGTAGATGTCGTATGTTAAACGTTTTCCACGAGGAAATTAACATTCCGTTACAGAGATGTCGCGACTGTGGGCGTTACTTTAGAGGTCCAGATTGCTTCAATTTACATTTAGCTAACGGCACGTGTAAAAATTTTAAACGTTGCGTAAAATGCGGATTAGAATTGAAAGACAATCACGAATGTTCGAGGCCCTGTAAAAATTGTCGGAGAAAACACGAAAAAAACCGTTGTTACGTCATGCCTTTGGATACCAAGTACGAAAAGAGACGTTATTGTTATTTTGACACTGAGACTGTGACCAAAAATAACGAACATGTCCCAGTTCTGTTGGTTAGCGCCATGGAAAATGAAGAACACGGAGAATACACTTACAGTATTTTCCGAGGGTTTGACTGCATTGACCAGTTTATGGCGTACCTCTTCCAATCGAAAGATACCTATATTCAACACGCCACGAAACGTATGAAGAAAACGGTTCCAGTCTTTGAAAACGTAACATTAATCGCTCACAATTTCATGGGCTTTGATAGTTTCTTCATTTTAAACGCCTTATTAAAAATGTCCATTACCCCTGATGTTGTCTTTAAAGGTAGCAAGCTGCTGGCCATCTTTCTGAACCAACAAAAAATGAAATTCTTGGATTCCTTTAATTTTGTGGCTCAACCTTTAAGATCGTTTCCCGCCACGTTTTCATTGGGGGAAAGCAAAAAAGAATTTTTCCCCTATACTTTTCATACTGAAGACACGTTAGATTACGTCGGGCCTCTCCCTAGCAAAGACTATTTTCTACCTGAATACATGAAAGAAAAAGATTACGCCGAGTTTAGCCAGTGGTACGAAGAGAAGAAAAAGCAACCAGTCTATAATTTACGCGAAGAATTGGAGTATTACACAATCATGGATGTCAAGGTGTTACAACAAGGAATGGATACCTTTCGAAGATTATTCCAGCAAGAAACCGTTGGTTAGCGCCATGGAAAATGAAGAACACGGAGAATACACTTACAGTATTTTCCGAGGGTTTGACTGCATTGACCAGTTTATGGCGTACCTCTTCCAATCGAAAGATACCTATATTCAACACGCCACGAAACGTATGAAGAAAACGGTTCCAGTCTTTGAAAACGTAACATTAATCGCTCACAATTTCATGGGCTTTGATAGTTTCTTCATTTTAAACGCCTTATTAAAAATGTCCATTACCCCTGATGTTGTCTTTAAAGGTAGCAAGCTGCTGGCCATCTTTCTGAACCAACAAAAAATGAAATTCTTGGATTCCTTTAATTTTGTGGCTCAACCTTTAAGATCGTTTCCCGCCACGTTTTCATTGGGGGAAAGCAAAAAAGAATTTTTCCCCTATACTTTTCATACTGAAGACACGTTAGATTACGTCGGGCCTCTCCCTAGCAAAGACTATTTTCAACCTGAATACATGAAAGAAAAAGATTACGCCGAGTTTAGCCAGTGGTACGAAGAGAAGAAAAAGCAACCAGTCTATAATTTACGCGAAGAATTGGAGTATTACACAATCATGGATGTCAAGGTGTTACAACAAGGAATGGATACCTTTCGAAGATTATTCCAGCAAGAAACCGCTTACGACGTTATGAACATGAATGCTTTGACCATTGCCGGGGCTTGTACTAACATATTTCTGCACAAGTACCTGGAAGAATTTAGTTTAGGCGTTGTTCCGGCAAACGGATATGGAAACAATGTCAATCAAAGTCAAGCCGCATTAAAGTGGTTGGCCTGGGAAGCGGAGCAACGTAACATCGACATACAAACCACCTTATCGTTGGGGGTGAAAAGAAAATTGGTCGTTTTCCGGTTGACGGGTATTGCGCTAATCCAGAAATCATTTTTCAATACGACGGGGATTTTTTTCACGGATGCCCGCTTCATACAAAGGGTAGCCAGTGGAATCCTTTGTTACAAGATTCTTTCAAAAACCTGTACGAAAGAACTTTAGATCGAGATGACGCCATCAAAGCCGACGCCCCCAATGCCGAATACGTCCGAATCTGGAGCTGCGAATGGGAAGAAATGCTGAAGACTAACCATGAGTTAAAAACATTCTGCAAATCTTTATCTTTTCGCGAGCCAATTGGTCCGAAATCCGCTTTATACGGTGGTCGGACAGAAGGTCTCGTTTT
Source organism: Odiellus spinosus (assembly GCA_963920705.1). Classification (NCBI taxonomy): domain Eukaryota; kingdom Metazoa; phylum Arthropoda; class Arachnida; order Opiliones; family Phalangiidae; genus Odiellus; species Odiellus spinosus. The sequence continues at coordinate 638,444 of CAWUCO010000289.1, read as the reverse complement.
GTACCGAAAGGCTCAACCGGATGAGAAGATCTTATTCTACGATATAATGAGTCTTTACCCCTTTGTCTGTAAGTACCGTGACTATCCAAAGTTACACCCGGAAGTAATTAAAAAAAAATTTTAATTACGAAACAAATTTTTATTTTGGATTAATGTCTTGCAAGATTTTGGCACCAAAAAACGCCTATATACCAGCCTTACCTTTTCGAACAAGAGGTAAACTTTTCTTTGCCTTATGTAAGACATGCGTGGAAAACGATCTTGAGTCTTGCACCCACAGTGATCAAGAAAGGGCTTTCGACGGCTGCTGGACGAGTGTTGAAATATACAATGCCGTGGAATTTGGATACGTCATAATGGAAATTTTCGAAGTCCATCACTACGTTGAAAGATACCGCTACGTTAAAGGGGAGGATCCAGGTTTCTTTGGAGGGTACATCAATACCTTTTTGAAGCTGAAAATTCAAAATTCGGGATGGCCGAGAGAAGTGAAAACAGAAGCCGAAAAATCGGAATATTTGAAGGGGATCAAGGAGAGGGAAGACATTGATATTAAAGCTGAGGATGTGACGTGCAACACCCCTCTCAGAACTCTTGCTAAGCTAGCACTGAATTCGTTGTGGGGGAGGAACTGCATGTCCCACGACAAGCCCAAGACGGTCTTTGTCAAAACCTACGAAGCCTACATATCCATTGTCACAGACCCGACTATCGAACTGACCGATATGCGACCTTTCAATGACGAAGTTTGTATGTTGTCTTACAAATACAAGAAAGATTTTTGTCCGACGTACTACAAAGGTTCGCCTGTGATTGGTTGCTTCGTTAGCTCCTATGGCCGCATTGTCTTGTTTCATACTTTGCAACAGTTGGGGACCAGAATTTTATATTATGACACTGACTCGGTTTTTTTTTGTCCGAAAGAACAATGACGAAACAAATTTTCCACCCCTCGCTCAATTTATGGGAGACTGGACCGACGAAGTTCCGGGTACTTATATCACTGAATTTGTGTGTTCAGGACCCAAATCGTATAGCTACAAAACAGCCGACGGTAAAAGCGTCACGAAAATGAAAGGCATTTCCCTCAATCGAAAAAATGAAGAAATCATCAATTTTGATTCGATAAAAGCGGCCTTGGACAAACCAGAAACCACGTACTCGGTGGAGGTCCCCTTTAACGTGGTGCGCAACAAGAGTCAGGCGAAGCTTTTTCTGGGTAATTTAAAGAAGACTTTTGGTGTCACCTTTAATAAAAGAATTATCAAAGATGATTACTCGACAGTGCCCTTTGGATATTCGAACGAATAAGATGTATCGTGAAAGTAAAAGATTGGAGACCTTTAACAATATCAATTGGTAGACGGCCTCGAAACATTTGCCACGCCACTCGTATCTAGCTTCGGAACTAGCTGAAGCGGGTTTTTTCTACTTGAACGAAGGTTGTAAGACTAGATGTTTCTATTGTCACAATGAATTTGACTGGAGCGAAAGCAGTAGCGATGAATATCCACTGAACGTACATCAAAGAGAAGCTCCGTTTTGCGCCTTTTTACTCGATCAGGATAAAACTAATTTGAAAGCGTACGAAGAAGCCCATCAAGAAAAATTGGCCAAGGAAGCTGTGGAAAAACTGACCATTTTGATGAAAAACAAACATATTTTGAGGTTTGTGGAAGCATTACGCGAGGTGGTATTAGATGGATTTGGAAAAGAGTATAAAAAAGGTGACATTTGACGAGATAACGGTTATTTGGTATATCCCTGTCGAGGATCGGACCAATTGGAATTTTGTCAATGATTTCCGTTTTAAAAAGAGAATTAAAGATTTTGAGCTTAAATTTCAAAAATGTCGTGTCGAATCAAATTTCAAGCCCCAATGCAGCTGTTGGTGAGTGGTCCAACCATGTGCGGTAAAACCACCTGGATATTTAACCTTTTAAAAAACGCCGAGACTTTAATTGAACCTCCACCCAATAGGATCGTGTACTGTTATAAATAGTACCAACCAAAATTTAAAGACATGCAGAAAGAAATAAAAAATTTAGAGTTTATTGAGGGATTGCCCCCAGAAGATCCCAATTTTTGGGATGAAAATTTGCATAATTTTTTAATTATTGATGACTTGGCCTTTACCTGTTATAATAACGCGCACATTGCTAATATCTATTGTGTTTCCTTGCACCATAAAAATGTGTCAGTGGCTTTGTTAACTCAAAATCTATTTGGGCAAGGAAAAGAAAGCCGAACAATTAGCCTTAATTCCTCGTATATCATATGTTTCAAAAATCCTCGTGATGGAAGTCAAATAAACTACTTGAGTAGACAAATATTTCCCAATAACAAAAATCTCGTGGCCAAAGCTTTTCATCTAGTGACGGCTGCTAATCCATTTTATTACTTGTGTATAGATTTAAAACAAAATATGCCTGACGAGTTACGTTTAAGAAGTAACCTATTCCCTCACGAAGGTAATATGATCATTGTTTGCAATGACAAATAAATAAACTTGTTTCTTCAATAAAAGTGTTATTACGGATCTTGACTTTAAAAGAACATGTTGAGAAAACGTACCTCAAGACGTTTGCGGAGCAAGCGAAAACCAATATCATTACTGAAAAAAGTTTTATTACGGAACGCTCAGAGGGCCTTACGGACCCAAACCAGATTTACCAGACAACGGCATCCCCTGAAGAAACACTTGCCTTTCTTACGAAGGTTGGTCAACGTTAGTCAAAAAGGAGGTGGAAAACTAGAGCAGTTTTTGAAAAGAGCCAAGGCCCCTCAAATTAAATCAATCAACAAAACGTTTTTTAACTTGTTACGCGGTAACATTGAGATACCTGAGGAAGCCCGATTGTACCTAAAACAGCACCGAGGTCTTGTCCGTCAATTAGGCAGTAAACGGGGGACCTCCCAAACGAATCGGAAATTGTATATAAAACAAGCTGGAGGTCTGTTGCCCGGTTTAATCGGTGCTCTGGTACCGACCCTGATTTCAACCATTTCTTCTCTGGTACGATGAAGCGAATGGTTTTGTTACCAGAAACGGCTCTTTCCTTGGAAGCGGGTAAAGAAGCCTCAGCTCTTGATCGTGAAATAAAGAGGATTTTGAAAATGAACATGTCACCCGAAGACAAACTTCGACACTATTTGACGACACTACAACAATTTTTGACCATGAAAAGTTTAATAGAACCTCCCTCCGTCAACGTGCAGAACTTTCCAGCCAGTCTGACGGCTCTAATATCAACACCAGCGCCACCATTGACCGGACCGACGCAAATTACACCTACACCGAGCTGGTTTCCGAGTTTTACAACTTCTCCCGCCTTAGCGTTGTCGTCAACTGGTACGTCTACACCGCTCGCTTCTTTATCACGGACTCCTACCCCTCCACCTCAGATATCAGCCGGAGCATCAAGCAGTCAGACCCAGCGTTTGTCACAAGCGATATCGAATCTTTTGACTGCGCAAGCGGGGTCCTCTTTACCTCCGCTACAAGTTGCTCACCTGCCAACGAAGCGTAGCGCGAGCAGCGTGGCTAAAAAACTATTGGCGAAAAATCGAGAAGAGAAACGAGAGCATCAAAGGTACGCTCGTCGTACGCTTACTTTGAAAGATGCTGCTGATATTGCCGATGATCAGGATGTGCCACCCCGAATGACTATGAGAAAAAATCCCAAAAAGACTAAACAATCGGGTAAAGGAACATTACTTTGGGAGTAATTGACAATGATTTATTCTATCGCGAAAAAGTTTGCTAAACTGGTTTTATGCATAGTAATATTTTTGAACATTACGTTTTGGTTAATTTTATTTTTACCCATTTTGTTACTTTGCCTTTTATATACCAAGTTTAAACATAGGAATTCAATCTGTTGCGAATGTCCGGGATTAGTCCGTCTTTATTTTCACGATTCGCAGTTTCGTCGAGCATATTTTTTTATTTGGTGTAATTCTTTGCACTTTATTATTTTTCTTGTAAAAGCCCTATTATCATTTAATCTTAAAAAAGTAAAAATGCTGTATTATTCAGCATTGTTTGTCTTTACTTCTGTTTTAGGCGCGGGTTACGGTGGTTTTTGTAATTATTGTCATAAACGTATAACAAAGTAATAAATGTTTTTTATTCAAGACAAGATTGATTTTTATGATTCCATAAATGTATAAGCATATTTAACATAATTATAGTGTCGTTGTACGTTTTGTCATTCTTGTTGTACATATCTTGAAGGATATCTTCGAAAGAAATTCCGGAGCACAGGTTTGTCAGAACAAAAATGACGTGTCCGCCGCAGGAGAAAGATTTGGTTGGCTGCAGTTGTGTAAGATTGTGTTTCCAGTTTGAGGCGTATCTCGACAAATCTAATCCGTAAAAATCCGGTTCTTTCCCGTAAGAACAAAAGAAAATGCCGTCATCATTTTTATCCACGTAGACGCCCATCCAATGCATTCCACTTTCAGTCGAAGGTTGCGAGTTGATGACGAAACAAAAGGGCGTAAAATCTGGTTTCTTGGGTAGAATATCTTGAGGGTAAACCCCGATAAAAAATGGTCTAGTACGGGGATCGCATTGAAAAAAACGTTGTAAATCTTCGGTATTCATAATTCGATTTTTTGAAGCTCGGGCTCGTAAAAGCTACCCTTAATTATTTCATCATTTTCGTCTTGTATGACGTAAGCGGGCGGATCTCGAAATAAGACTTTTTTAATAACAAAAATTTCCGTTGTGCAGTACCCAGTATAACCTTTAGCAAAAACCCCTTTATCAGCCGCTATTCTAACTAGATCACCGACTCGTAACTTTGGGACTTTTCTTTTTACGCTTCTATTCATGTATAATCTTTTCCAGACAAGATGTTCGTTATTTATAGTAACATTTTTGGGTGCCATCCCAATGGTTGAATGGACAGTTTGATTGTAACCATCAACCAATTTTTGTAAATGTTTCGAGTAATTATAATCCTGGTTCTTGGTCATAAGTCGAAACATTCGACTTTTTAAAGTTCTATTCCAACGCTCTATAATCCCACATTTTATATTACCATAACTAGCGTACCAGAGGATCCCTTTACGTTTTAAATAAGCTTGAACTTCTTTATTAATAAATTCGGTACCCGCGTCTGTATTCAACTTTAAAGGAGTTCGTTCTCGAAAAATTGTTTCGAGAGCCGGAATAATTTCGTTAGCCGTTTTTTTCTTGAGTGGTTTAGCCCAAGCGTAGCGCGATAGCACGTCAATAACCGTTAAAATATATCGATATCTATTGTTGAATTTGGCCAACTGGGGTAGATCTACCAGATCCGCTTGGAATATTTCATCTTTAGTATTAACAAAAGTTTTATTTCTCGGAAACCTTTTTCTTCGATTTCTATGTTTTGTATAGGCTGGTTGAGACCTTGACCAGGTGATGACGTCTCGAGTCTTAACACGAGGAAGAGCTGAATGCAGTTTTTTTAACGACCCTAAACTAGCGGGGTGTTGCGGATCGTAATATATCCGGGCCAGATCTTGAGCTACGCGTTTCGTGACCATAGTATGTGTAATAATGACATCAAACAATCAAATAGGTTATTTTATATTTTTTATTTTTATCCAACACAATAACAAAAAACATGGTTTTTCAAGTCTACAATATCATTAAAAACAGGCCAGCTGGCCTGTTTTATTCATAGGTGTCTCAAAATTTCATTAGAAAAGTCTATGGAGATTTGTCTTATGAGGTGGAATCTTTTTTGTCAATGATAACTGAGGTTTTCTCCTTCTTCTTCGTCCGACCGCGAGTCCGTTTCATTGAGTGTTTGCATTCGAGAGAGAAAAATTTGTTAGGCTCGTGGGGGTACTCTATATTTTTCTATACGTTTCGGATGAATACTAAGACTGAGATAACAAAAGCTGTAGATAAGGTTGAAACACCGTGAAAGACGGCGTTTCATTGGGAGTTTGCATTAGAAAGAGAGAAATGTGTTAGATTTACAAGGGTGTTCTATTATATTTTTATTATACTTTTATTATGTTGAATACTAAGACTGAATAACAGTAGCTTTGATTACGTTGGATAGGAAGACGGATAAAAAGATAACGTTGGTGTATGCAGTTGAATAAAAAACTTGTGTCTAATTAAATATAAATAATAAAGCAGAACGCGAGAGATACAAACGATATATGTTTTGGTTTAAAAGATATAGGACGATGCCTAGAATTCTACGTATTGAGTCAAATGCAAAACAGTGTTTTTAACGTTTATAGTGCGTATTGAATTTTTTTATCAATGATTATAAGCCGCAGGGTACATAAACTTGGGTATTATACATTAGCCCAAATGGTATATAACGGTGAGATTTTGAAATGTCTTAGAAAATGGACTCTGAGACAGACGTACAATAAATTGATTTAGTTATAAAAGTTGGCGGGAAATTTAAATGATGCTGCAGAATTTAAAGGAGTCTAGAAAGGATACGGATATAAGAACAAAATTGGACACACGCGCGATAGGACACAATATTGATGGGATATAATCTCGATGGGACGCAATCTCGACAGAACATAATGTCGATGCAACACAATCTTGATAGACCGTAATCTTCATGTACATAATCTCAAGTGGAATCTTTATCGATAGTTCACAACCTCGAAAGGACATTTTGTTTCCTTGCCCTACTTGTAATATTTTAGGTAAGGTTACGTTAGTTAATCACTCAAACTACGTCATCCCTCCAACTAGTTAAACACTTGCTCTAACCCATTCCTCTTATAATATTATAGGTAAGGTTACGTTAGTAGAGTGCAACAGTCTCAGTCTGATTTAGTTGCAGTCGACGCGAAGTCAGCCCCTTTTGAGTATTCGAACTTTCGGTACTATCACGTGTTCGACATAACGAACTTTCGGACTCGTCGTCCAATTCTTACAATGGGATGTAAATACGTTTTTCAGTTGGCCTATCGCCAGTAGGCCAAATCCGTTTTTTAAGGGAAGTCGACGTAGTTTTTCGAGAGATAAAAGTCATTTGCGCCTATGGATAGAACACATTCTCTCTCTATCATTCATGCGTTCAACATCGTGTAAAAAAAAAAGTTAACGTCTCTAGCCTGCTGCAGAGGTGGAAGTTCCGTGGTGACGCCTAGAATGTCTTAGCCTTCAAGGATTAGGATAGGCCAAGTAGAGGACAAGTAGTGGATAGATGCCTGGGGCCATCATCCTGTACATCTCTTGGACAGCAGAGTAAAGGAAGACTTACGTTTCTTTATGAACAGTGCGGAGGACTTGGCATAGTTTTTTGCAATTATGTTCTTTAACGCGATGTTGTTTTTACGACTTCGTTTGCTTTTTTTTTTGCAGGGTTCTTTGAATTTATAAGAATTATACTTGTAATAATAAAGTTTAATGTTTATTCTGGTCTCGATCGTCTCGTTAATTCTCGAGTAGATATTTTAGTATCTTAGTGGATGTTCATGGTAATCACTTTTCGTTATCTTTAAGTTAGCAGATTAAAACAACGCTAGTAAGGTCACGTCAGGCTAGTATATTTTATCATTCGAATTAGCCAATATCCCTTTAGCTAGTAATCCCTTGGTATCACCCTTCTCTCTTATAAATGACGAGTTCGGAATTGAAGCGAATCTTCCAGAGCCATGGCGCGATTGAGGTATAACATCGTTATGCCGCTTTCGTCGTTCTTATTCTAATCTAAGCGTAGTGGATGAATACATGGATGGAAACAAAGAAAGAGTCATCATATTATATATAAAGGCAAATTCGGACTTTATTTATATTTTCTTATATAACCTTTAAAATCTTTGACTCCTACCCTTTAATTCGTAAATACTTTTATTTGAAAACGGCAGAGACTCCGCCCCCCCCCCCAGAACAATTACAGTCGTAGGGTGTTTTTTCTTTTAGGTCTTCCGATACGCGTATCTAGCTAGCGCGAGGTCGGAGGTTAGAGTTGTAATGGTTTTTCTTGCACATAGATTCCTTTTTTTATAAATCGGTCCCATGTGTACTCAATTTTAAGAAAACTTTAAATTCCTTTTAGTTGCCATGCCCGCGTATGCCGCGTCATGGTACCAATTATATATTTTCCTACTTACTGGTATCCTGAGGTTGGACTGGAGACTTAAATGCGAGAGGTCATAATTTTTAAAGTGAGTTTAAATATACGGAGTAAGAAAAAGGCTTGATCGCCATGTACAAAATAAAATCTAACCGGGCAATCAGATGATTCGAAATCACGCGATGACGAGACGTCAGCGACCAGTATTCTGTATACATTTCAATCTTTAATTGTGCGCGTCCGTCCACCATTATTTGTGCGCGTCGTGTAACGCGTCCTCACAGGAAAACGAGTGAGTTCAAAGCTATTTTAAAAGGGTACCAATTAATTAGGTCAAAACTATTAATCTAATAGCCCATGAGGTGCACCATGGCAGACCAGTATTTATTAAGTGTTGTTAATAATTTTCATTAACCGGCAAATAAACTGAATGGTTTCATTTTAAATCTAAGTGAAAAATGAAAATTAAACGGTATAAACCATCAAAATGAAAACAACGGCTTAAGCGATGTTAATATTCATCTAAATCGAAAGCACTTCTGAATTAAACTGTGTGAAATGAAATTTAAGAACTATAGTTTTATGCTGAGAGTATTGACGTGTTCGTTCTGCGGGAGCTCGAGGGAATATTTTTGAATATGGCAAAAACAAGAACTTAATAAATTTACTTTTAAAAAGATCGAATAACGTGCTGCGATCGAGATTAAAAAAGATGTCGCGTGCACCATAGGATATTTAATCTTAAACCACAGTTATAGGGCCCCATAATTTAGAACAACAATAACCGATTATAAAGTTTGTACAATATAAAATAATCATATATATTAAATCATTTCAATTTAAACTTGTAAATTTGCAATTTTAATTCCTACCACTAAATTAAAAAAAATTGGTTAATTGATTTACAAGTGTTTAATTTTTCCAAAAGTAAACACAAATTATACAAAAACGTTGTTTTGCTTCGCACTTCAAAAAAGTGCATTTATAGGTAAGAATTTCAAACCCGTGAAGGGACAGAAATTATAAATTCACAGTGAAAGAAATATGAAAGTCACAGTCTAAGAAATCATAAAGCTATAATTATTATACAAAAACGTTGTTTTGCTTCGTACTTCAAAAATGTGCATTTAAAGGTTAGAATTTCAAACCCGTGAAGGGACAGAAATTATAAATTCACAGTGAAAGAAATATGAAAGTCACAGTCTAAGAAATCATAAAGCTATAATTATAATAATTAATATGAATAAAAAATTTACAAAAAAATGACGTATAAATTCGGCCTATCGAAACTTTTAATTATGCAGAAATCATTCTGTTGTAGAATTCACTCTTGGTAAGGGTAACTAAAAGCCAACTATGCGTGGAAAGGTAGAATAGCATAATACCAAATAGTTCCTGCCCGCGTTTTTAAAATGTTTAGTTGTTAGGATGGATGGTTGCAGTTTTCAGTTATTAAAAGGAAACATTCGCCTCTTTATAAAGTTTCTAATCATTAAATCTACATAAGTAAAAGTTTCGATAGGCCGAATTTATACGTCATTTTTTTGTAAATTTTTTATTCATATTAATTATTATAATTATAGCTTTATGATTTCTTAGACTGTGACTTTCATATTTCTTTCACTGTGAATTTATAATTTCTGTCCCTTCACGGGTTTGAAATTCTTACCTATAAATGCACTTTTTTGAAGTGCGAAGCAAAACAACGTTTTTGTATATTAATTATTTCCATATACCATTATTCAAAGTTGTCGGATCCGTATTTGCCAAGAAACTCAAACCTGATATCTTCCCGGTTTAAAGCTTGAACGGCCTCGATCAAATCCTTCTCACGTCTTTTGTCATATTCTAGACTTCTGTTGTAAGGATAAGGAAATTCCTGGGCTAACTTACCAGCCTTTTCTTCGAAGAGATAATGTCCAATTTTGTCGACAATCAGATCTTTCAAACCATTCTTTCTCGTTATTTGAGTTTGAATTTGACGTTCTTCATCCAGTTCCGGTTTCAGCTGTTTCAGTCTGAGCCATGTATCTTTTCTAAAGGTAAATCCGTTCGATGTAGCAAACCAGGAGTCGCAGAATTTTGTGTCATCGGGTGTATATTGACGAATATCAATAAACTTCATTCCGCTTCCCGAAATATGTCCTTCGAGTTGAAAGTTCTCCGCTAATCGAGTATGAAAGCGTGGTAACACGTCTTCGAAGAAATCGTTAACAACGTCTCTTAAGCTCCAGATATGTTCCCAGACCGGGAGTTGAAGATGAACAACGGATTTGGCGTCATTCCGACGAATAAAGAAACTTTCGCCAGAAGCGCTTATTCCAATCGTCTGTTTGTCGGAGAGAAAATGTTCTTGCGGCATGATAACGCGAGATCCGCCAGCGATATGTATGATTCAAAAAGTTCTTTTTAAACTCCTTTTAAGGCTTTTTTCATCTCTTGGAAATTCCAACAGGATCGAACAAATCCGACTTCTCTAAGATTGTTTCGAACTGTCACCACCAGGTTTAGTTCCTTTCGTTGAGAGAAGAAAACGTACTCGTCCATCCTCTTACTCTAACTTGTAAAGAATGGTTCGATCTTTCGTTATCAACATTTGGTTCTCAAACTCGCCGTAGACGATTACTGTGACGGCCGAGCTTAACGGGTTTTTAAATTTCATTGTTAAGCGTAAACTGCCGTGTTTTTCCAAAGAAAAATGTTCGCCACTAGCTCCCTCTTCAGCTGTTAAATCCAACGCCAGTAAACAATTGCCCTGGGGTATTCCTCGTACGAGATATCATTACCTTTATTTTTACCGTAAAAATAAAAGCCGTGAACCGTGATTGGTATTCGCGACAATAGCGTTTTTCAGCAAAATTTGGTTGAAAAGGTTGATCGGGATAATTTTTATTTCCAACCGTAACGGCTAAATACGTCAAATCCAAGTGTTCGAAATTAAAAGGATTTTCAGTTAAATCTCCGTTGAAGGCTGATGTCTTTACGAAAGCAATTATAATTATATTTGGGATTCTACCCAAGAAGACATTTTCTTTCGTCGTGTCAGTGTTACCTCTTTCTATCCCAAAGTACTTTGCCACAGTCTGATTAATCGGGTAGACGCAGGGTGTTTTTTCCAAAACCATGGCGTGGGCTAACATTAAGTCTGGGTTTAACTTAATTTTCCTAACGTAGAGTGAAGCATCGCTGATGACGAATCTATATTGAGTGGCGGCTGGGGGCAGCGCGGGCGGGGCTGGAAGTGGTTCTCGCGATATAATGGGAAACGACATTCCTGATCTAATAAATTTAAATTTTACATCTACATTGTTTAAGAGGAATTTATTCATTTTACAAATATCCAGATGGAGTTTCCCTATCATTTCACATACTTGAGATGGATCAACGCGCTCTGTTCTCAGTTTCATTCCTTGATTAGACGCGTCAAAAATATCCTCGGGTTTTATCTTGGTATCTTTGTAAAACATTTCCAAGGCTAATTGCGTCTCTTTGGCATCTTTACCGTAATTTAACAATGTTTCGAAATAAGCGATATACGGAGCCAAATTATTAACGGTTTGTACTAGCGTATCATTTAACATTGCTTCTATTTGAGAAAATAAAGCCCATAAGAGTAAATTCACAGGTCCATCTGTGTCTACCGCCGCCGTCATATCTTCCCAAGCATTAATCGTCGTTTTTTTTAATAATTTAACGTTAGGCTTTAATCTGGTTTTTGATAAATCGACATAGTGTTCCGGAGTACCGGGGACGAAAAATTCGATTGGTCCTCCATCCGTAATTGAATTGACGGGTTTTAATTCAATATCATTACTAGCCAAAATATTATAATTACTAACAGGTTTGACGAACAAGTCGGCTTCAGACATCATACCTTCAGACCCCATCTTGTCGCGTTAGATAACTACAACTAAAGCCGATGCCGGCAAGATCCGGCTATTTATATCCCTAGGATAAAAAATCGGTTTTCTTTCTTCGTTTTACTTTACGACCCTTTAGACTTTTTCTTTTACGTTTACCAGTGCCGTATTGCGAATTGAGAACTTTGTCACCAGCTGTGTGTAATAGATTAGACCCAGCAATTTTAATATTCCTTTTTAAAGCTTATTTTGGATCTAGCCCCGCTGAAATATCACCGATCCAGCGACTTCCAACACCAATCGCTTCCCGACCTAAGGCCTTGGCCGCTGGCTTTATAATTGGGGTAATGAATCGAACTAGACTCTTAAAAATTGAACCTAACCCGTTACCGCGTTGAAAAACGGGACCTCGGAAGCCTCCTCCTCCAGCTTGCTGCAGGTAATAGTAATAATACCTATTTCGCGACGCCATTTTTTTTACCTTCGTCTAAAATGTAATGTGGTCACTGTTTTCCCGAGTTTGAAAGGAATTTTACTGCCCGAATCAGTGGCAATTTCTATATCAACCACGTTAAAATTCGGTGTTCTGACGGGGTAATAATTAATCGGGTGCAACGTTAACTCGTAGGGGGTATTATACTTGTTGTTCTCTGGTCTGGGTATTGTACGTAATAGACCTCCCCAAGCGTCACCTATAACCTGAGGGTATATGAGACTGGTATAAACGAATAAACTCTGGACACCTCTATTTATATCAGCGATATGTTCACCATGGCTCTTGTGCGTTAACCCTTTCTCAAGTTGTTTGTTATCAAAACCCAGCATAAGACCTAAACCAGGATTGGATTTGGGAAAGCGAATGGTAAAACTGTCTCGCAAATTTTTTTGTTGATCCGTGAGAAGATAATCGGGTTTTGCTTCATGAATTAACCTTAGACCACAAAGTAGCGTTACCGTCCCATTGTTATTTTGCTCAAAATCAAAATAAGGCCTCATTCTCGGGGGTAAACACTCTCTCATTCCCTTTAACACCTTCTCTATAGTTTCGTACGTACCGTGTGGTAATTGATAAGTTTTAGTTTGATATAAAAGATTTTCGACTCGTTCGTTACCCGTTAATTTTATGGTCTTGTCTCTTTTGACCATCTGCCGAACGTAAAAAGGGGGATATTTGGAGGTGTCGAGTTTGATCCTGTTCTGGTCTAAAGCTCGTGTTCCAACAATGGTTGTCCCCGTTATCCATTTTTCACAATCCCGCGCTTCTAAACCTAATAATTCGCAATACATTCTGGGAAATTTAACGAAGGTTTCACCATTGGGATCTTTAAATTCAATAAGAAAACGTTCCTGACCGTTGACGATCCCGATTTGAAATTCTAACTTGTCTTTTACTTGTTGTTGAGTAATAGACGCCTGCATCTGATTAATAATTTTATGATAAATACTTTCATTCGTATTTTTAATTATTGTACTTTTATCGTTTACGGTTCCCTGACCCGTTTCGTATTTTAAATCTAAATCAACCATTCTAACGACGAAAGTATCGAAAAAGTCGGTAATATTATCCCATTTCGAAGGCATACTAATGCCCGATAAACCGACTTCCCAATGTCCTTCAGATAAATCAAATGACGTAGGTAATTGCGTCGTGTAACTGGTTTTTGTGTTTTTTGGGTATTGAGTCATGGAGGCGTTACTCGGGAGAGTCAAGTAGAACGAATCGTAGATGGGAGCGAGCATCGTCAAACAGAGTTGAAGGATAACAATGACGATGAAACAAGCTGGTCAGACTTATTTATCCTTTCCTTTTGAGAGGAATTAACCCGTCGCACCAGCGGCATATATGGTTTAAAGGTTTCAACTCGTAGATCTCCCAATAATACGGTAAAATAAAGATTAGCCCGAGAATATCGTACCATGGGGCCAGAACGAATCGGGAATTTCGAGTAATAATTGAACGAATAAGACCAATGGGGACCGTGATCGGAGTCAAGAGGACTCTAAGCCAGTATTTACAATGGCGAAGAGTGTAAGAATCGTGAAAAAACCAACGCTTCCAGATACAGCATTGACATTTCTGTAATTGAACGCGAGCACTTTCCTTCGTTACTCGTAAATCCATTTTAACCTGACTTTAGGATCGAGTCTTTTATATGATATCCTTCTACCCTAGTGAGTGAATGAGTCATTGGCCCCCCAGTCTTTTTGGCTATAGAATCCCCCTTTTATATCCGGAGTCATGCAGAAAAACAAAGGAGCAGGGACGGAAAAAATAAAAAATAAAGGAGCAGGGACGGAAAAATGAAAATTTGTGTCAGTCCTCCTTGAAAATGGGTTTTTTGACCGGGGGTTAGGCCGGGTCAGACTGGCGGGGTTAATTAGGCCAATTTGTTGACGGATGAGGTCATTTGTTGATGGATGAGCTGTTGATTGACGGGGGCGGGGTTAATTTGTGTACTGGGGGGCGGGGTTAATTATGCTAATTTGTTGATGGATGACGTCATTTGTTGACGGATGCGCTGATTGTTTATTTTGGGGGCGGGGCTTATTATGCAAATTTGTTTATTTTGGGGGCGTGGCTTATGCAAATTTGTTTACTTGATGACGTCATTTGTTTATTTAGTCTTGTTGTACAGGCGTAAACTACTTATGTTCTGCTATTTGCGGAGAGTGTAATCTAATATCTGGCCTTAAGCCCCGTTTTCAAATAAGATTTTTCAAGCTTTTGCTTTCGCTTTTTTTATCGATTGCTGCCGAGCTTCGAATGCAAAAAAAATTAAATATCCGCTTCTCCGGGTAAAAAAAAGCTCGTTGAAAAGGAAAGCCGAGATTCGAATCTTATTTGAAAACAACGAAAAGTTTAAGTCGAGATTTATTAAGCTTTTTTTAAAGAAAAAGGTGGATTTTTATCGCAAAAAATCTCTTTTGAAAACGGGGCTTAACTCCTGCCGCGAAGTTAGTGATACTGATGACGAAGGTATTGACTAATGTAAACTAATAAAATTTTAAGAGAGAAAAAAAAACATTTTTTATCATTGCTAACCATTTTTCTGAAACATAATTGAAATATGTTTGTCTTAATAAAGAAAAATAACGAAATTCGAAGTTAACGATGTGGTTTTTTGAGCGTAATATTTGATCTAATCTGAATATTTGGATGTGGTTTGCTTTATTAAATGCGTAATAACACGTAGAATCAAATTGCTTTTCACTTTCATATGGCTAAATCTAACGGTTTTGCCGAAAATTGCAAAAAACTAAAAATTTCAAGATGGCGGCCATTTTTTTGGAAGTTCCACCCCCCCCTACAATAGGCAACTTTTTTTTCCTTCATCAGCACCATGGATAGATGTTATTTCCGTTGAGAGTTGATTGTCTCTAATTTTGTCCGATCTTTTTACTTTTTTTATTTTAAATGCACTGTACTAATAAGAAACATTTGAAACTCGAGTTTCTTCGCTTATTTTAATCCAAAATTGAGATCTCGAAGCAAGAATGTAGGAATTTAGTCGCTGTTCTTTTCGATTTAGATGAAGAAATCTAATAATTATATTTCATTCTACACGGATTTCGAGAAACGTCGTATTTTTATCTTCTCATTATCCGTTCGAATAAACGGGTCTAATTCCTATCCAGCTAAGCCTGTTGAATCCGAAATAAAGCTGCCAAGGAGTGTTCGGATTTCGACTTGAAGATCAAATTTAAGTTTAAGGGCCATCTACATTACGCGAGATGCCAGAGCTACGAGAAGAAACTTACAATTTCCGAATAGGAGTAAGTTAAAATGATAGATTTTTTCGATGCACCATATTATATTATGAATTTAACATCAGGCTGATACAACAAACACCAAGGAAAAGATTATGAAAGTACTGGCAGCAAAATATGTCGTAGACGAGCGTGGCTATATTTGGGAAAACCTATCAAACGTCAAGTGAGGCCAACATTAAAGGGAAACTAAAAAATGGAAGAGCTTTTGAATTTATTTTCATAATTTTTTGACACGTTTTTGGTGTTTAAATTAATTTCTAAAGTTTGATAGACTTTCTTTAAGAGTAATTATAAATTCGGACCAATCATATAATTTCAGCCTTCAACAGCGCTTGTAATGTGTTAACACTAAAACAAAAGGCCGGTGTTTGATGCCTAAGACCTTGGACATAAATGCCACACTATCGTTTAGGACATTACAAGCGCTGTTGAAGGCTGAAATAATATAATTGGTGCGATTTTGCATTTACTTTCTTGAAAATTATACTAAACACTAGAAATTAATTTAAACACCCAACACGTGTCTTAAAATTGTTTGAAAATTCTCTAATACGTTTTTTGACATCAGGTGATTCCGAAAATAAAATCGAAATCAGATCCATTTTTAGCTCCAAGTTTCCATTCAATAAAATATTAACAGAAGCCGATGAACGCTCTTTTGAAGTCTACTACTCTAATGTTCCATATAGCGCTCTTCTCTGTATGGGTAAAATTCCCAATTTTACGAGATTGGAGGGGTCCTACTTCATACCCCTGTCTACGGAAAATTGGAAATTCTCTCTCTCTCCCCACATACGATGACGTTTGGTTGACGAACTTCAAGGTTGCTAGAGATATTCGCTGGACCAACTCCCGCTCCGAAAATATCTACTGTTAGGAGGCGTACGAATCGCGATTTTTCAGACTAACCCATACAGAGAGGGGTAGACAAGACCCGGGAGTAATAGTCTTCAAAGGAAGGTTTCATCGGCTTCTGATAATAATAATTGGAAATCTTTACGAGAACGCGCGACTAAATGAGTGGTTCACTTTAGTATCACAATCGTGCCATGGGACGATGTCAAGGTCGCAGTGGATGCTTTTTTAAAGGCAAACAACAAGGAGGCCCCTGTAGATAAATTATATTCAATGTATTGCGTTGCGGCTAAAGTACGTTTTCGGCTATAGATTCACATTCACCTTTCGGGTTGTTAATTTTTAGTCCATTGCAGTTCTGCGATTCGTGTGTGCATAATGTTGCAAATAAAGGTTCTAACATATTTTTTTACGTTTCCCCTCCGACGGACACAAAAATAGTAAAATTGATAACTGTCGTTAATGATGGAATTAAGGCGGGAAAGAAATTTTCATTGGAGGGCATCGAGTCCACAATTTGGATTTCACTCATAGTCAGTCTGCTGTTATTATCCCTGGTCTGCGGGCTTTTCAAAATGAGATTCGTTCGTTCGTCAATCGGAAAGCGTTTCCCCTTTTTGGAATACGTTTGGTTTTACTTTTCTCATCTGCTTCTGAACCGTTGAGTACTTCATTGCGAGTAAAACAATATAAATAAATTTAACCAATGACATTCCTTCTTAACCCTTAGCCGCGGATGTTTTCCCGAGGCGACTTTCGGCAAAATTGATGTTGAGCGGTTGGTTACTGGGGACGTCCGTCTTGATCAAAGCCTACACGGGCAACTTAAAGAGCAAGATGATGGTGTACAACGCGGTTAGAGTAAATACCCTCGAAGACATCAAGAAATATCCCGGAATGAGACCGGCAATTTATAAATATAATTACGCGTTAAAAACCTACGTTAAACGCTTAAGAAAAAATTCTCCAATAATGGATCAACTATTCAAAGAAATATTCTACATTGAAGAATACAATTCCGATTTATTTGACTCTTTCCCAAACGGCACTGCGAAATACGCCATATTAGATGACGAAGGGCATTTAAATGGTTATATTATTTCAAACAATATTATTAACCAAATGAAAACGAAAAACGCGGGCCAAAGATTATATTTCGGAAATTTTGTGATTAAAACCTTTTACAGTTCATTAATTTTCAATCTGTTGCTACCGAAAAGAATGTTGGAGGAAGTTGATTATTTGTAATTAATGTTTTAATTTTCACGCGCGCTAGAGAAACATCCGTAAAACCACCTTGATACTAAAGCCAATAAGAGTATAAAGGGAAATATCCTACTTTTCAATCGATGGCTCGTTACCTAAATTAAGAATTAAGACACGGAATCGTCTTCTCGAGCGCCCATTGGCGTATTTGCCTTTTCAAACTCTTTACGAGTGAGGCGGAAGCTACGTCACATTCCGATTTCTCGCGAGTGAAACTAGATGGCTCCCTTAAAATTTACAAAGCGAGATAATTAGTGGCAGACGAGTACCCTACTCCCAATTGATTGGTCCTTTTTGAGGGTTTCGCTTCCTCCACTCAAGAGTTTGCCAACAAAATGAATTAAAAAAATATTATTGCCTTAATATCTTTGAAAATCCCTTCTTAGGGCTCTTAGATTCTTGGAAACTGTTCAATCAGGCCCGAGAAACATACGTCAGTTTCTAAAAATTAGATCAATATTGGCGAGTGACGCCGGCACTGAGATGAACGCGGTCACTGCCACGACCATCGACGAACTGTCCATCATGTTCCATATTTGGTTGTCCGGAATCTCTTGTCTAACCCTCTTCTCCGAGATTATCGCGAATCAATTGGGAGTTTATCTCTCGAAGGAATCGCCAACACGTGACATTGGATTTCAAGACTGATTATACAATATTTCAGCATCTCCAAGCAACATTTCCTTCATACAAACTTGACCCTCAAACAGATAAAATGGACTTCGAAGGAAATTATGTAGAGAGCTCGGAATTCGTAGAACTTTTGTTAATTGAATGTCAATCAGATATTAACTGTTCGCGAAAACATTATCCATTTCTTATTCGTGTTATTCATTCGCCGATAAGCAACATTTGAAACTCGAGTTTCTTCGCGTATTTTAACCCTAATTGAGATCTCGAAACTAGAATGTAGGAATTTAGTCGCTATTCCTTTCGATTTAGATTAAAAAATCGAATTATTATATTTCATTCTACACGGATTTCGAGAAACGTCGTATTTTTATCTTCACATTATCCGTTTGAATAAACGCGATTTGTTTATTAATCGAGCTTCAAATTTTATCTCCGGGTCTAATTCGTATCCAGCATTCAATACGTGTCTGTTTATGTAATTTCTGGTGTTTATATTAACAATTCATCCGAGATTAAAATATCTGAAAAAAGCCTAATTATGAATGGATATCCTAAGTTATCCATTATCCGAGCTCTTGGATCAAGAACAGTTTTATTTTCAATAACATTATAAATAACGAAATTTTTTCAAAATTAACGTAATCCGGGCTCTTATTAGCTTGGTTCTGAACACTACACTGTGGAGCTGATTAAATATCTTTACAGCCTATTATTATATCCAAGCTGATGGCTAATATCATTAATAACAAGAACTTCGAAGAAACATTTCAACAGCAATGTTCCAATGATCATAAACAGCGTTTAAACTTTAAAAAATTATTCAGGCAATATTTTTTATCAAATAATATGAAAGGGTGTCACTTTGTCAGATTATCCCCGAATACCAATTGAAAATGATATAATAATGCATTATATAACTTAAATTTAAATGTATTCTTAATGAAATGTATTTATGTATAACTAATCGAATAATTAATCACTCTTATACAAAATTATCTACCCATGTCAATAGTGACTGCTTCGAGTGAAAATATAGAAAATTGTATGAAATCCAAACTCAAGGCGCTTAAATTAACCTCTAGAGGTCAACCAAATAGTTATAACCAAAAGTAAACAACGACATTACGCTTAACACCATCATTAAAGGTCGGGGAAAATGTACCGGTAGGTTCTGGTTCGATACACTCTAGCGGCCGCAAATGCTTTGGAGAAATTCCGAAGTTTGGAGGGAAGACGATATATCGAAGCGCGGTCCGTCTAACGTCCCTCTCTCCCGACTCAATATATCGAGGAAAAGTCTAAATTACTCGAGCCAGACAGGGGTGATGCCTTTTTTTTCTATTTTTTAGTGATGGGCTATGACGTAAAACTGGACCTTTGCTTTTAGTATTAAGCTACGGATCGTTGTTTAAGAGGTCTTCATCAAATATGGTACATAATAAGCACCTTAACCAATTTCTTAAAGCAAATTTACTCGTCATATTGTTAATCTTAATAAATAAATATAAATTCAATGAATAAATATAAACATAAATTAAATTATGGCTAATTGCACTGTCCGGTTGTTACGGACAACGCCATCCAGATATTCATTGGAGGTGGTTTAAAGCAATTGTTTGTCTCTTTAATAAAATCACGTTTCGATATTAAGAATCTAAGTATTAAACTCTTAAAAACACATATGTAACTAAGCTTGTTGTATTGTTCAATAAACATAGAAAACGTCATAGCCATATTTGCTATATCTTACAAAAATAATTAATTTCGGCGGTAGTCAATGGAGAACTGACCAAAAACGATCATTTGCCGTACCTTTTATCAAATAACGTACCAGTTCGCGGTTTTCACTTAAATTTGAATTGAAATCTTCTTTAGTTAATGATGTAATTTTGATAATTATAACGCGAGAGATTCGCTAATCTTGTTTAAAAAAAACTTAATCGAAACAAATAAATCAAACAATCCTTATCCCCAGACTAGACCCCTATTATTAAGCGGAACCAGCGGCAATCTCCAGCAAATTGTGAGGTGTGAAATGTTGGAAATGGGAGACTGGCCTTACACGCATGCGCGTAGAAATGCAAAAATTGTAACGCCAACGTATAGATGAAACACAAGTAATCCACGATTACCTCTAAAGCCGCGTTCATATAGGTCTGGAAATCGATTTAAACCGTTTTAAAACGTTTCACTGGAGTCGTGTGAACGGGAAAACGATTTGATTCGATTTCTCGAAACTGCTCCGGGAGGGATATTACCAATAGATAGAAATCATTCGATCGACAAAGGGTCCATTGGATCGAAATTTATTTGATCGACAGTCTCTCTCGTTTTAATTAAGATGCCGTGACCCGTTGCCCGAAAGGGTAGCCCGCGTGGATTGTAAAAAGATACTGAGTTTGAATCCGCATCGTGAAAATGGTGTGTTAAATAATCGAAATTATTTGGTTAATAAATAAAATGATTGGGTTTGGTAGGGTTAGGTCATATATAATGTTGGACAAGGGTAGATGAAACCCGCCTTTGAAGTCTGATCCTTTGAAGTCGTTACTCTATACAAACATTACGTACCTGTCAAAACCCTACACATTTAGTGTTAAAATAATCAGAAAAATATAGTTTAAAATAATAAATTACCAACTAAAACTAATATAACTAAATAATTTTCCGTTTAACAAAACAAATGTAACCTAAAAATAAGTATAAAAGAGCCTATATAAAGGCGGGAAATGAGTTGGGGCTGGGAGGTCTTGCACCGCAGATAGAAAGATTGCACCGCAGATAGAAAGATTGCACCTTTGTAAAAGAAAAAGCGAAGGGACATTTAGGTGCCTGAAACGCCGTTGCCCAGCTCCGGTGCATCTCTGTAAAATTCTCCCGCCAAAAGGGAGAGTCGTGATTGGTTTAAAATCACGTCATCGACTCTTCCTAGCGCCAAGCTATATAGATATTTTAAGAAAAGAAAAAAATAGAACTCCTCAGAACAAAAATATTCTCACACGTGAAAGGACTCGGCCTCCAAAGTGAGGAACCCTTTTACCAAATAAATAAATAATATAGGAATCAAAACTTGTCTTTCATTTCGACCACTATATAAATAAATAGATAGAAGAATATCACCCAAGATATATTTTTCAGTCGGTATATTTTAGGGAAAAATAAAATAAAGTCCAAAATTAAAAATAAATAAAAGTAAAACAAAAAGAACCTAAGACCGGAGGTTTCTACAGTACCCAACCGCCTCAATTTTTAGCCACACCAACCCAGAGATGTAAATAATAATTAAATAATCCATGGGCATTCTAAAATAATGACAGCCTCACTCTAATTTTTGTGTATATATGCGTTTTTTAACTTCCCATAAGATCAAACTTCAAGAGTTTTTGGCTTTTTTTAAACTGAACCTGTGGTTTATTTTATACTGCGCAGAATCTTTAGATATTTTATAAATGTGGAGTTTTCAAATTGAAAATTTATTATTTGAAAATGTCTCTTCAATATCGGTTGTAATTATTACAATTTCGTTCCGTTTTAACTATTAAATTAATTTTAAAAATACTTAATATTGCATGGATTTAAAAATCGATAGGTTTTAAATAAACTAATCGATTTTTAAATCTATGCAGTATCAAGTCTTTTTGAATTTTAATTAACTACATGTCAAATATTTTAAGTCTTATTTGATATTTACGATCATTTGGTTCTGCATGTCGATCCAATGGTACTTCATATCTATTCCACTCAATCTTTTTTAACTGTCGATCATTTGAGTCTTCTTTTTTTAAGTGTCGATCATTTGGTTCTGCATGTCGATCCATTGAATTTCGATCTAATGGACCCTGTGTCGATCAAATGAATTACTAAGCCGCTTCGGGAACCAGTTTCATACCAATTCGGTTTCAACAACCGATAGATGAAGCTTCGATAAATATTGATAAAGACAGAAGCCGATGAAAGCCTCCTTTGAAGTCTACTACTCTAATGTTCGATATAGCGCTCCTCTCTGTATGGGTAAAATTCCCAGTTTTACGAGATCGGAGGAAATTCTCTCTCTCTCCAAGGCTGCTAGAGATATTCGCTGGACGAACTCCCGTTCTGAAAATATCTACCGTTAGGAGGCGTACTAATCGCGTTTTTTGAGACTAACCCATACAGAGAGGGGTAGACAAGACTCGGGAGTAATAGACTTCAAAGGAGGGTTTCATCGGCTTCTGATAAAGATAATGTAAATGAACGCATGATGCTTAAAACGATTCAAATCGATTAAGAAATGCTAGTGTGACTGCATCTTATATTTCCTCCAAGGCAGAAAACCCAACCACGTAGCAAGAATTATACGAGTGTGTTATGTTTTTGCGTTCAAGGAGATCAATAATACCTGTTTTCACTCTAAAAAGAGACTTTTCGAAACATCCTATCTTTTCTTTTATTCGAGAGTATTATAAAATGTCGAGAAACAAATAATTTGAAGCCATGGCAACGACAAAAGTAGAAAGTGGAGGCAATCTAAAGTATAACATAAGTGTATTTTAAAGGGAAACTTACGAGATGAAAATGAAACAGCTTTTGAATCTATGTTTACAATCTTACAATATAAGAATTTTCCCGCCAATTTTAGACCTCATACAGTAATTAATTTAAGATTCTAATCTCAGAAAAGAAGAAAATAGAACAGATCTTTGAAAATTCATCGAAAATGATGCGAAATATTTAGGCACCAAATTACAAACAAATATTAAACTAGAAATAAATTTAAAACTTACCCAGAAAAATAGACTTAGCTGGATACATGGAAATCCTGAATTTCTTCGCATTCAAGGGTCAGCGACCAATCAGCAAAGGCCCTAGTTAAGACGAGATCTCCGTGAGTCTTCCAATAACATTCGATTGGTCGTTGATCCATCAATGCGAAGAAATTCAGGATCAAAACGTTGAATTTAAAATGAACTTAAATAAACTGAACTGAAATTGATAGAAAATGATTTGAAATCTGTAAATCTTTGG
Source organism: Odiellus spinosus (assembly GCA_963920705.1). Taxonomy (NCBI): domain Eukaryota; kingdom Metazoa; phylum Arthropoda; class Arachnida; order Opiliones; family Phalangiidae; genus Odiellus; species Odiellus spinosus. Next base: position 614,998 of record CAWUCO010000289.1, on the reverse strand, counting down.
CTTAATCGCTTTTCCACTAGAAACTTTTATTAATATTTAAGATCCAAGTTTGTTTTGACGAAAAAACTCTACAATTCAACAAACTACGCGATTATTAAGCACCATTTCACTGAAATTTCAAATATCTCTCGTACAAAACAGATTAGACGCGAGCTTCCAATCCTCTTTCCGAGAAAACGGTTGAATAATTTTTATATCGTTTATTTTCCCTTTAAAACGAGTAGAAGAAGAACGTCAATAAATGAAAAAGTTACAAAACGATCTTAAGTAGAAACATAAAATCTGGTTTAATGACGTAGAACCAAAAGAATAATGGTGTTTGCATAGATGTAAGGTACGTTGCAATTAAACACGCAAGATATTTAGACGCCAGTCGATGGCAAAAAAAGTCTTGGTAACGTTTTATACAGATTTAATGCGTATTTTTAGTAAGATATATCGGAATGAGAGGAGGTCGAATTAAACAGCAGGCCCAATCGAAATTGGCGATTTATTGAACCAACGACTTGGAACATCGCTACGAAACCCAGATGCAAAATAAGTACTTTTCAAATATTCTATCTTGATTTTAAATGGGTTCTTCATTGTCTTAAAAAGGACAAAGTTTCGCTAGAATTTATAAGATTCCAATCTCAAATCGGGTGATGATACCAAGATCATACAAGTGGGTAATTAGTACAGGAATAATTAATATAATACTTCAGTTTCTTAGCTCTGTTAATGAGGAACTGACAATTTTGAGCGCGGTTAATAAATGAAAAAAAAAGTGTGTACTAAATCTCTCCACAAATAAACAGTTTTCAATGTTTAAAATTAGAATAATTGAAGTATTTAATGACTTATTCGGCTAACCAAGTGTGTCTCTTGCTTAAGAAGTAACGAAGACAATTATTTAAAATATATTAGACCGATATTAAAATTATTTAATGGTATTAAAATATTTATTTCGGTCCATTTTCTATTTTTGCTCGAAATAAAACAGTTAACGAGATTTTGGAAATATCTTTAGTGAAATAAATGCCTGGGGATTTTGAATTCTCAAATTAACGCAAAATGTCAGAACTACGAGAAGAAATAAATTACAATTTCAGAATAGGGGTGAGTTAAAATTATAGATTTATTTTTACAAATTGCCATATTATAGAAATGGCTTTTAAATTAGGCTGATCGAGAATTCCCAGTTGAAAGTATGAACTGTGGGTCATTCCATCTCAAATCATCAAACCCATGTTGGAAATAAGACTTAACCTTTAATTTCTGGTGTCGCTGAACCTAACGCCATCTATAGGATATAGAAATACGAAAGAACAATAAACGTGTTTTTATTTACTTTTTCAGTAGCCACTAGGCATTTTGTATTTATGGAAAATAGAGTTCTCTTGCCCCTCGTACTGAAAACACGTATTTTTATTTCTGTCTTTTAACTACGCAGTTATTTTAAATTAAGTCGAGTCCCGCGAAATAAGTTCCGCATTCTTTGTTCAGTTTGCGACTCGCGATTGAAGAAATAGCTGAAAGTTAATTAGACAAATAGAGATTAGCAAATAAAAGTTTCGTGTACCGTGCCACACCTTACGCGAAATAAAAGAAGATGGCGGCCAATGCATCAAGTTCCTTGGACGAATTTCGTATACCAAAGTTAAGTTCGAACAATTATTTTGCCTGGAATATTAGAGCGAAAGCAGCGATGGTGCAAAAGAAGATGTGGAAAGCCATTGATCCTGGTTTTGCTGACATTTTTGTTTCTAATAGTAGAAGACCCCTATCTAGATGATATTGGGGAGGAACCAAGAGCATTAAGCGCCTGGGATATTCACAAAGATATGAATAGAAGCAGAGGCCTTTTGCACAAACTTACGATGTTGAAGGAATTCGCTAAAATAGAGAAGAAGAGAGCAGAAAGCATGAAAGACTACATTTCGCGTTTCATTAAGAAACAGCGCCAAATGCAGAGCTGTGGATTTTCATTAGATGATAAGGAATGCGCTGGATTACTACTTGCTGGGTTACCCTCACGCTACGAGATGTTTGTCACAAGCAACTTTAGCCAAGACGGCACTGATTTGGAAATGAAGAAAGTAAAAACTACCTTACTGTTAGAAGAAAGAAGATTATGCCATCAAGACCAAATGAGCGGAAATCAAGAAGAGCATGACACCGTGCAAGCACTAATCTCAACCAAAGAGAAAAGTAAGAATAGTAACTTTACTAAATTGAAGAAGAAGAAAGAATTTGATCAAACTAGTAGTAAGTCAAATTCAAATACAAAATTTATTAAATGTTGTACATGTCAAAAATTCGGTCACATTGCAAGAGAATGCCCCGAATATCTGAATAGTTTAAAAACTATAAAAGAAGATGAAACACAGCATGAAAAAATTGAGGAAAAGGCAAAAGTCGTCACTCATCGCGCATTAGAATGCATGAAAAAAGCTAAAGAAGATTTATCCGTTTGGTTTCTCGACTCTGGGGCTACCGACCATATGTCATCAAAAATAAGCAAGTTTCAAAATTTAGAAGAGTATGACTCAAACGTAGAAGTAGCGAACGGAGATTCTATGTAGGTCAAGGGAAAGGGGAATATACTTATTACGCTTAAAGAAGAGAACGGAGGATTAACGTTCAAGCTAGAAAAAGTATTATATGTCCCTGAACTTGGTGGAAATCCACTCTCCATTGGAAGAATGGCTGAAAAAGGCCTAAAAACAGAATTTCGCAAAGACAAGGCGTTCGTACTTGACGAAGAAGAAACAAAATTAATAAGAGCTAAACGAGAAGAGAAGTTATACGCTATAGATGAACAAACCCCAAGGGCAACTATAGCCTTGAAAGCTAAGGATAGTTTATGGCACAGACGACTCGGTCATCTGAACGTGCAAGCGTTGAAAAAGGTTCAAAATGCTAAACATTTAGAGATAGCGTTACTAGACGAGGAAGGAGACTTTGACCATTGCAACACTTGCGTAGAAGCCAAAACGAGACGAAAACCATTCCCAAAAGACATAGCTACAAGAGCCACGAAGCCCTTGGAACTTGTTCACAGCGACCTAGCGGGGAAAATAACACCCACATCGAAAGGTGGTGCAAAATACTTTATGACACTAATCGACGACTATTCTCGTTTTACGACTGTATATTTTTTGAAAACAAAAGACGAAGCCCTATCAGCCTTTAAGGCGTACAAAGGGAGAGTTGAAAAAGAAACAGGAGGAAATTTAAAAACCCTACGAAGTGACAATGGAGGGGAATATACCAGTCGAGAATTTCAAGATTATTTAGAGCAAGAGGGTATTAAACGCCAACTAACAATTCCCCGTACACCACAAAAGAATGCAGTTTCGGAACGCATGAATCAGACATTATTAAACATGGTTCGATGTTTATTGATTCAGTCAGGGATTCCAAATTACTTTTGGGCAGACGCTGTAAATACAGCATGCTATCTGAGAAATAAGAGTCCAAGTAGAGCTATACAAGATCGTATTCCGGAAGAACTATGGAATGGGAAGGCTGTTGACGTTTCGCACTTACGCGTATTTGGAAGTAAAGTTTACGCTATAGTTAACGAGGCTAAAGGGAGAACGAAATTAGAGCCTAAAGCGAAAGAAAATGTGTTAATTGGATATTCAAATGAAACGAAAGGCTACAAATTATGGAACATCAAGGAAGATCGTATTTTCATATCAAGGGATGTCACTTTTGAAGAAAACGTTTTTCCAATGAGAAATGAAAAGGAAATCAGAGAAATATCAAGGAATAAAGAAAAGGTAGAAGTGATGTTTCAAGTAGAAAATGAGAACATTCTTCAAGCAAATGAGATAGCTGGAGAAATGAATGAACAAATGGGTTTACAAGATATAGAAAACAACAATCTAAGACCTATCCAACTATTTGATGACGAGGATTTTAGATATGATATAGATAGAACTGAGCTTCCCTTGCCAGATGTACCGATATTCAAAGAGAAAGGCGCTCAGAAAGAATCGCGCAAAGAAATGACTACCAAATGAAGTGCGCTTTAGCGTGGGCTGAAGACGTCATAAATGACACACCCACGACCGTTCAAGAAGCCTTGTCAGGAAAAGATTCAAAACAGTGGGACGATGCCATGAAAATAGAACTTGAAAACTTAACAAGTTGGGAAACCAAAATATTACCTCCCCGACGACGTTAATCTATCCTAACCCTACTTTAAATAAAAGATGATGGTATGTAGAGAATTAGGATGAGTATATAGTACTTTGGGTTGAGTTTCGAATTTCATATCTGTGTTACAGTGTATAAAATTTTCTCACTATTCACAGGATCCAAATTTCCCGTGACTTTATTTTATGTACCAGGTCGTAGGATAAGTAACATACACACACAATGAACTGTTTGTTTTAAAAGTTTATAAATTTGCCCCATTAAAGGCCGAAACAAGTTATTTTTAATCGATAAAGAATGCTAAAATAATGAGAAAAACAATAATATAACCCACCAAAAATATTTAGTAATTTTACAATCAATTTCCAAAGTTCCGAAACTTGAAGATGCTAGGCCTTGGCTGCCTAGCTCGGCGAACTAGGCGAGCACTAGCCGTTTTTTTTTTTTTTTTTTAATATTCCCGTAAAAACTGGTCGCTAATCACGAGCGAGTACGCGTGTTCTAAAAAAACGCGTACTAGTTCGTGATTGGTTACCAGTTCTTACGCGAATTTTAAAAAATACAGGTCGTGCTCGCCTAGTTCGCCGAGCTAGGCAGCCAAGATTTAGCATCTTCAAGTTTCCGAAATTTGGAAATTGATTATAAAATATTGAAATATTTTTGGTGAATTATATTATTGTTTTTCTTATTATTTTAGCATTCTTAATCGATTAAAAATTGGTTGTTTTGGTCTTTCATTCTCACTTTACAATGCTTTTTCCCTTTTTGTCTTCTGCTAAGCATAAAGGCGACTTTAAAAAGGATTTAAAAATCGCAGGTAGCTCCTTTAAAATCGTCTTCTTGCTTCGGAGAAGACTTAGTACGTAACAAATTGTACAGTCAAACCTCGGTTGTGTGCATAAGGGAAGATATTAAAGGGAGATAGAATGGCCGAAAAAACTTATTTTTAATCGACAAATAATGCTAAAATAATGAGAAAAACAATAATATAACTCACCAAAAATATTTCCTTAATTAATAATCAATTTCCAAAGTTCCGAAACTTGAAGATGGTAAGCCTTGGCTGCCTAGCTCGGTAAAATCGGCGAGCACGACCTGTATTTTTTTAAATTCGCATAAAATCCGGTATCCAATCACGAGGGAGTACGCGTATTTTAAAAATACGCGTACTCGCTCGTGATTGGCTACCGGATATTATGCGAATTAAAAAAAACATACAGGTCGTGCTCGCCAATTTCACCGAGCTAGGCAGCCAAGGCTTAGCATCGGAATTTTGGAAATTGGTTTTAAAATAACGAAATATATTTGTTGAGTTATATTATTGTTTTTCTCATTATTTTAGCATTCTTTATCAATTAAAAATAGATTGTTTCGGCCTTTCATTCTCCCTTTAATAGGGTATATTTTACAGCCTTTTAAAAGGTCTTCAACCTATAGGAAATAACCATGCAACGTTATCTAGTTCAAAAATAAATTATACCAACCAGATATATGTGCGCAATCTAACAATTTATTTGACTCTTTTGTTAAGTACAAAAACATAAGTACAAAAACATTTTGTACACGTTCTAACATAAAATGTGATGACTAGTTTCCACGTAGAAGGCTCCAGAACAATTTTTGAATTTTAGACCCATTTTACAAATGCCAATGACTTTTAAGTCCTTTTTTTGGCTTTTTTAAATAACTATTTTATTTTACTTTTAATCTTTCCCAATACCTTGTTTTTAATATTTTCTCATTTGAATCAATAATTGTTCAAAGTAAGAGTTACCTTTCTATATTTTAACAGTATCTATGATGGATAAACATATAAAGAAGAATAAAATCTAGTGAATTTTAAGGCAAAGCGAACTTCATTTAATAATGTTAATACCATTTCTACTGTAAATTAAAATTTAATTTTTATCTTAATATTGCTCTCCAAATTCTGTTACTCTCTTAATATTGCTTTCCAAATTCTGTTACTAAGTTTTTTTTTTACCAAAAACGGTGATTTTTCAGAGCTAATTATTTTGGTAATATAAAATAAAGGTAAATTTTGGCCTAAAAATGGAACAGTATTTTGGTTTTCGGAATCACCAATTCACCATGCCAAGAAACCTAATCAAGAATATTTTAGAATTATTGTACTTGTTTTAGGTGTTTAAATACAATTCTAAACTTTGGTCAAATTTAAATATAAGTGCGTGTAAATTCGGACCAATCATATTATTTCAACCCTAAAACAGATAATGTCCTAACATTACAAACTTTAAAATTTAATTTGTTTCCTAGCTAGGAAAGGTTATTACGTTTGTAAGTTTCTAATGTCAGGACACTAAAAGTGCTATTTTACGGCTGAAACAATATGATTGGTCTGAATTTAGACGCGTTTTATTCAAACTTGAACAATCTTTAAAAATTAACTTAAACGCCTAAATAGTCCAATAATTCTAAATAATTCTCGAATAGGCTTTTCGGTATAGTAAACCCAAAAATAAATTAAAACGGTTTCCTTCTTAGCTCAAAGTTTCTCAAATTATACTTAATTTCTAATCTGATAAAATAAGTTCTTTTATGACTCATAAATTTATTTTGGAGTGGAAATAAAGTGAAACAAAACGTAACTTCTAGCCATTTAATTGGTCCTTATTCACTAATAAAACAATTTACAAGCTATAAAAGTTTTTTAAATGATCCGAAAAGTAAGTTTCAAAAAAATTCATGCAGAGTTTGAGATGTTATAGTTAACTGGTGAGTTGTGTATCACGTCATGGGCACGCCTATCACGTGAATCACTGGTTACCAGTAAACTAAGAGATCCCAAATTCTTCCATTTATTACTGTTAAGCTTATTTCTCAGGTAAATAAAAATTCATTTTAAATTTTAGTTTGCAAATTATTTTACTAGTGGATTTAGTCCATTTAAACGATTACTGGATAGAAGTATAATTACTGTTACTTTCATTATCATGAGTAAATATTTGAATATTTAAAATTTTTTGGCCTTAGTCTATAGTGACACTTCCCAAATGTTTTAATAAGGCTTTAAAAACCACTTGATTTACCTCTTCAAATAAGATCCGATAATGAAAATATATCTTCAGAAGAATTATCTTCAGCAGGATTATCAACTTGGACTTCCAAAACAATATCTTTAGGAATGGCATCTTATTCAGATTGTGATTTGGGACTCGTTTCTTTTAAAATAGAGTTTTTCACTTGTTCCAAATATGGAGTGGAGTTGATTTCTTCTATCTGACTTAGAACTTGTTCGTCAATTTCAAACGGTTCATCAAGCAATAGCTCTAATTCCGGAGATGAGTAAGTGGACGGCTGAGAAATGGACGGCTGAGAAGTGGACGGGGACGGCTGAGAAGAGTGCAACACGTTTTTCGTTCGTGGTTTGAAAATCGTGTAAGGCGAAATTTTATTTTGCTTCGCTTTACAGTCAAAGCTCATATGTCCCCAATTTTTACATCTGTAGCACTGAACATTCTTCGTATATATTGGAATTATTGCTTCTTGAGAGCTTTGACGTTCGCCATACCTTAAAATGTATAAAAAAAATCACGTAATTAACTCTATTAAATATATTAACATGGTGATCAGTTATGGATACCAGGGGCGTGCGAGTCCTGTTTATTGGATTTCGAATCGAGTTCCGAGCTCTAAAAATTAGACTCCCCAAGTCCTCGAATCCTTAAGATATTATTTTAGTCCAATAAGAGCTCAAAATGTCTAATCGAGTCCACCAAACTATACAATTTACTTTCCGTCATAAATATTTACTTTGTCATAAATTGTTTTTTAAGTAGTAAAAGTGGTAAAAACTTAACTTCCTTAACAAAAATTATAGAAACTACTGTAAAACTATAAACTTCCCCTAACATATGGTATTTATTGATCGTTGAGAGTCCTATTCAAGTATATTTTTAGTGTTGGCATAGGATTCAAGTACTCATGCGAGTCCTGCGGAAAATGGGTTGTGAGTCAGAGTACTCGAACCAACAGCTGAGTACTCGCACAACCCTAATGGAAACCCTTCTCCCATTGAAGTTTACATACCTGGTATTAAATATCCTCTTCAATTGAATTTCTTTCAGCAGTGGACTTTTGAAAATGAGTTTCTGTAGTCTGAAATCTATAATTGCTCCGAAACCGAACAAAGTTACTGAACCTAACGAAAACAGTTCTTCATTTACAGAAATCAAAACTTTGTGATTTTCAAGAGTTCTGTTTTCAATTTTCAACTTCTATGTTCACTAATACAAAACCCACACAATGTGCAGTTTCTTCCATTGATTTTATTTCGTCAGAAATTCGTTCCAAACGCACATCAGTTGGCAATAAATTAAAAACCGCTAGTGGCATTTGCGATATATAGCGATCACTTCTTACAATACTATCACAAGCGTATTTTACCGAGCCAAGCTTTACTTTTACCAGAAATGGTGGTTTTTCTGACCTAAGTATAAAACAACAATTTTATTTTATTTTACCAGAAACTAAATCAGTTGTTTTCGTTATAAATTAACTTTGAAGTAAAAGTGAAGCGAGAGAATTTTTTTTTCAATTTATTGCTGTAAACATGGGCCTAATTTATTGTTAGGAATTCGCATTTCGCGTGCAAGTTCATTAAGTGAGGTAAAAACAAGAAAATAAAAATATTATATATTATTCCAGCTTCATACTCCCGTTAAGTTAATACGATATGAATATCTAAAGGTTATACCTTACGATACTTGACATGATTGATCCAAGTTTATATTAAAGTAGTTGTAAAATATTTACGCCGATAGATAATGGGAAAAAATGAAATGGAAGAGTCGCAATTCACTTATTCTGCAAAAAAAATCGACAAATATAATTCAAAACAATTTCATTAGAAGTTGTGTCCTTAGTTATTGTGAAACAATTCACGTTAGGCGTAATTATTCCAAAAATCTTTAGAGTTCAAAGTTCATACCAGACTCTTTTTTTATGTTTGCTTACTCAAACTTAGAAGATTATCCGTTTTAATGACTGCTCATTAGACTAAATCTCGATCCATATTAAATACGTGATTCGAGATATATTAAATTTGCATTTTTACCATATAGCAAAAATTACTTTATACTGAGTTGAATTAAAAACGTTTTACATTGTATTTCACTTTCACCGACGGAATTACCGAGCGGGCCGTTCCCCTAGAAAAAGAACTCTTCTCGCGATCGTTATCATCGTCCTTGATTTAACTGACATCGACCCCAATTTCTTTTCCAGACTTTTTCAGAACATGACGTCACGTGTAGTTTTTCCTATTGGAAGATTTTCATTGGTTCAGAGCGACCGCGGCCCGTCCAGGAAATAAGGAGTAATAATCTTAATTTCCCCTAAGTTAACCGTCGTCTGCAACAGAGGCCGTAATATTTGGTTCCGTTGCAAATCTATTTAAATTTAATCTATAATATTTATAAGTAAATCTGTCATCGTATAAATTCAAGAAAAGTAAAAACAGGTTTGCCAAACTTAGTTATTTTTATTGTAAGGTACCGGCTTAATATTTTTACCTCCCCGACTGAACTTTAGTTCAGGGGGAGGTTTTACACTGGTCACTTCCTATTTAAGTGTAAGCGGATATCCTGTGTAAGCGGAAATCACGTGACCTAGCTCGTGGAGCAAAAAGTCTAGAGACGTAATCATGCCAGCTTATCGTTCAATTCCGTTTAACGGGAATTACCTCCTTTAAGCGTGGCTGCCACATTGAGTTTCAGGTGTCGTGCAATTATATGCAACAGGACGTCTCCAATTGCCTTTCACCATCCACTTTACGGTCAAACCCCGATGCTGGACAGTAGAAGGCGATTATACGCCTCCCATTGTTACAATCACCTCCGACCATCCCAACACCAAGGTCCAACTTCAAGTGTCCGATCTCAGCGGGCCATATTAGCGAGGCGTCCCTCACTAACATCAACCTTCCACTCCACTATCTCCTCCCTCTACGGGTCTTTGTGGTGCAGTTACCGAATGCCTAGGGTACGATAAACGTCTAGACGTTGAGAAGGGGGGTTTTCCCCAACTCTTCTCGGCTACTCGCTCGATGAATAAAGGTTCGCGAAAGCTATATATACCCCTTTTCCATGCCCAAACTATTTTGGTCTTATGCCGCGATATCTTTTAGTGAATTGAAGCGTATAATGCATTTAAATTTTAATTTAATATCATAATATTGTTAAATTGAATCTTATTATTAACGAAGCTGAAAAATCAATTAAAAATTCGAGATAGTTTAGAAGATATTTAAGAAATTAGTGAAATTTGACCGTTTAATACCAGCTTGAGTTGGCAACACGCGCTAAGCTGTTTTCCATATATCATTTAGTCCAAAAAGCAAAGGTATTACGGGCAGTATAGGAAAAGGCTTGCTGTAAACTTGGGGTGGATTGAAGAATCTAAATAAAGGTACGTTTACACGGACATCAAAAATAGAAATGATATAAGATTTAAGGCTGAGGCGGATTGATACAAAATGTTAAACCTCTTAAGAAAAAGGATAGTGGTGAAAATTATCCTTGAACAAAAGTACAGTAGGTTTCCCGTGTTTAAAAAACAACAATTTTGAAGAAAAAATTACATCTGATGTTGGAAAAAAATAGACTTCAGTTTTCTCCACTATAAAACCAAGAAACATTTCCGATTATTTTCATAATCGAAATAAGCCGTGTACTGTGAACTTCGAGACCAGGAGTCCAGACCAGACAAGAGGAGACGAGGCCAGACCAGACGAAAGAGAGCTATAATGACTTAAGGGAGATAATCAACCAGCGCAGAATGTTATCACCATTTGAAGTCAACAGAGCAGCGACACGGCTTTCATTTATCACCAGAAAGAGACGGCCCGGCTACGAAGAATTGAAACGTGCAAGCAGTTAGTGTTTTCGAATTCGACATATGAGATACCTACAGTCAGTAAAAGCTCGGCAGTTCTTCATACGGCCTCGTAATTGTAAACATAAAAGCAGCTATTCAAATATAAGTACTAACGGTATGGAAATTAGTCTACTTTCAGTCTTTTAAGATTTTTTTTATAATAGGAGTGGAAGCTAACGTCTTGTTAGCCGGTTTGGAAAATAACCTCTCGACCATATCCATCCTTGGATTCTTCCAATGACTGGGATCACTTGTATGATGAAAATATCAGTAATGGTCCTCTATTAGCACGTCAAAACAAGAATTTCAGACGAAAATTGTACCGGAAGTAATTACCAATCATCTACCGACAATGGGTTGTAAATGGAACAATATTTCTTGGTTTGTCCAAAAGGAACTTGCTACTTGCCATCCCAGACTAAATTCTTCGTCTTTATCAAATCAGTGGATTAGCAAAGATAATCACACAGTACAGCCTATACTCAAGTGTTAATTTATATTACAAGAACTTGTATTTTACATATTTACTTAGAAAATAAACATTTCATTTGGTGCGTCTATTAAGATATCTACGCCCTGCCGCATATAATTATGCGTAACGCAGGACACTCTTTTGCATTCTCTGAATCCTTGAGGTTAAGGTAAAATACTTATATTCCGTAACCTAGATGGGAAATAAAGAAGTGTGATTGAAATGCACGCTGTTTCTTCTACTCTTCCAATACTCTACACTTCTTTTCAACTTTTATTTTAGGTAAGGTTAGGTTAGATTACCCTAACGTCGGGGTCGGGGAGGTTATATTTTGGTTTCCCAACTTGTTTTACATTGTTTTTGAAAAGACTTAGAGGTCCACTGAGGGTCCGACACTCTTATTCGCTGTACACCTGAGTTCAGCTTCGATAGTGCTTTGAGTCCAAACTCTTATGAACTCTGAGTTTGATAGTGCAAAGAGTTAAAACATTTTGTACACAGGACTTCGCGAGTGTCTGCCCCCTCGAGGTCTTACTTACAGATCCTGGTATCTGAGTTTAGGTTATACAACGGTAATCAAATGATACACTAACAAATATACATATCAATTTAAGAAATTAATACAAGAGTAAAAATCTGGTGATATAAGGCCAACATAAGAGATTTGTTGAATATTTTTAATGGCTGGATCACTCAAACACCCATGTACTACCGTAGTTTAAACTTAAAGGGACTATCTGCTATTTTCAAATCCCCTTTAAAGTCGCCGTCTTTTCTAGCTTAGCGGACGACGTTGTACAAAACAAATTGTACAGTCAAAGTGACTGAACGCCGCTAAAATTGCCCGCATTTCGATGTGAGGCCCACTAGTTTGTACTACACAGAAGTACTCCCTTCTTTACGCCTACGCACTACAATCATTGCGCCATGTCTCATGCGTGCTACAGTAACTAAATTATAGCCGACTTTTATTTTCCTAGCAAAATCCTATGGTGGCGGGGATTTGGTTGTGGGCTCCTCTACAGTATAAATTTCCATGGTCGCACTGCATCCTTGAAGAGTACTAGAGAAGTAACTTTTAGAGATGAGTGGTGCCCTTCGCGAGTTAGAAAATATCACGAGTAAATACAGAATTTCATATAAAATAATATCAGTCTGGCTGTTCAGTTCAATTCAGATTCAACCCCTTATAGGTACCTTTTGATTCAGGGAGGCTCGCTAGGTGACTAGGGGCACAGTGGATGTGGTTTGCTACCACGTAGCTATTGCAAAGCTGGCGCCATCTACCGAAATAAATAATCGACCCACAAATTCATGCTTTCAAGGTTTAAGAGATTGCAATTTCAAATATACGCGAAAATAAATTTAGATATTGTTGATATAAATCTCGGATGATGCAATTAAATAATTTTAATTTTTACCATTACATTATTAAACCTTATTGATTTGAAACTTGTTACTGTTGGACAAAATGCCACACAGTAATGAAATTCTGGATTTTTTCCCGAAATAAATCGCACTAACAAATGTCAATCGCGTATCATATTTCAGCCTCCCGAAAACAATTACTGATACGCAAATAATAATTAAGGGCATTTTTTTAGACATTCTGAACAATTAATAATTACACCTTTTTTTCAATTTGCTACAATAGCTTGAAATCGTTGGAAGATCAGTTATTTGAAATTAAATCGATTACATTAAATAACATTTATGGAATATGTTGTCTGCATTTCAAACACTTTTGTTTTGCTAACCCTAAAACTAAAAATGACTGCTTCCAAATGTTGTGGAACAGTATTAACTCAACTTCAAACAACTGACGTATAATAACAATATTATATATAAATAATCACATTTCTACTTCATGAATGGTAAAATTCAAACAGTTTTAAATTTAAACGATTAAATGTATTGAAAAGAGGGACAGTCGGAGCGCCAATCTTGCAGTACAAGATGTAGAAATGAGAGGTCTAATAAGAATGTACATTCAACATCAATATGGCCCAAGATGAATAATGATGTGGCTAAATGTTGTAGTAGTTACTTTTTTGTGTATTCAGGCCCATCATAACATCAATGTTATGTTATTTCCAAGTTTACATTACATACAGACGAAGCAAAATTATGGACACCATGACACCGCTTGGAGATAAGCGCTATAATAGACGATCGTGTCTGATGTTTTATCATTCAAATGATCAGAGTCCTTTTAAGAATCCAAGCATGCAGTTGATCAAGAGGGCTCATTGAGTGGCTGATTTTCTAATCCTGAAGACAGAAAAAAATGGATAGCTAATCTGACTCCCTCCGAGACGCCGGCAATCAGTCGGCTCTCTTGGTAGTTTCTCTTTAACCATCCACTGATTTGATAAAGACAATTGATTGAAAGTAGATGACATGAGAGAAGGAATTAAAACAATCGACATTTTGTAGCATACTCCCGCTTGAAAAACCCAAAAGACAAGTACTACTGTAAAAGATCATCGCTTACGTTTCATCATTCAAATGATCCGAGTCCTTTTAAGAAGTCAAGCATGCAGCTGATCGAGAGGGCTCGTTTACATAACAGCTGTTAAGACATTCTTCTCCACTCCTTACATAAATAAAAAAATTATCTTAAAAGCAAACGAAAGTCCATACTGTAAGAAATTATACTTAGATAGCTCTTTTTATAATTGCGACTATAAGGTCGTTCGAAGAATTGTTAGCTTCAACTGACAATAGGTATCTCACATTTCGGGTGTGAAGACACTTGAAGATTGTGTGTTCCAAATCTTCTTGATATGTTCGACTCTTCCTGGTGTTAAAATAAATGTTGTTTACTCTGTTGGCTTCTAAATGATGATGACATCTGTGCATGATAGAAATTGACACGGTCTTCACGGATTTTAGCTACTCTTGAGTAATAGTAATTGTTCGATTTGTAAAACTAATCAAAAATATTTCCAGTCAATTACTTCACAGTTTATAGCTTCAGAAAGCTAATTTTTGTTATCCCATAAGTCTTCATAAAATATTTAAGACATTTTCATCATGAACTAAAATGATTGAAATTCAATCTTTAATTATTAGAAGTAACTATATAATATAATAAATAAAAATACCAAAATGAAATCATTAATAGTAATGGATTGATTGATGAATTCGTCCTTGAAGAAAAAGACAATCGGCACTTGACAGCTTTAAGTTTATCAGATTTCCCATCTTGAAACTTGTAACTTTATAAGACATGTCAATATTTTAATGTTCACAAAAATTAATTAAACCACACTACAATATTGTAAACGTACCATATTTTGTCTAAGAAGACTGCGTAGTTGTACTCTTGGGCGATTTTTACAAATTTAACTCAACGATAGTCAAACCAACCTAACAACCCTTCCATATTACCCATATCAAATTACCTACCGTACAGGGCGGTTGTGCTAAGATAGTCAAATCAACTTTAACAATTTTTCTAGGATAGTCAAATCAACTTTA